>OU342633.1:8351622-8951622 GCA_910589415.1 Malachius bipustulatus
TGGCCGCCATATTGTATTTTAATATCACTCTGTATTAAAAGAATTAAGGAAACCAAAAATCTATCACATTCATAAAAAATACTTCAAAATTTTCTTCTTTTTTTGAAAACAAAAGAAAATTTTATCACCGAATGACGTCGTGACGTATGACGTCGCAATAATGACGTGCCAATGCTTGACTTGTGGTTATTTATGATTATGACATTCGGTGGAAGAAAGGTTTTTTTCCAAAAGAAGAATAAAATTTTGAAGAAATGTTTTTCTTGAGTGTGATAGATTTTGTGTTTCCTTAATTCTTTCAATACAGAATGACATTAAAATCCAATATGGTGGATATAAGAAAAACAAAACTTGACTATGAAAACGATGGGATCTAGTCAGCTTAAAAAATTTTTGAAATGCCAGAGAAAAGTTCTTAAAGGACTTATGAGCCCACAAAAAATTATTTATTAATTTCCAATAATAAAAAAGATATGGCCAAAATATCAAATCTCGATTTATCAGTTTTTTCAGGATATTTCAGAAACAGTCACAGATATCTTGTGTGTCTTGAAGGATTCGAGATGACCACAAAATCCACAGAAGACCACAGAATCTTTTCTCAAATTTAACCGACTCTGTATCGAAGCGTTTTGGAGATACCCATTGTGAGCTCTGAAATAAGTGGACCCTGTATACATCTTTAAACTTATGGTACTACATTTAGAAACACTTTGTAGTTCAACGTTCCGACACTATTTTTAGTTTTCTAATCACGTTTTTCGATTTTGTAGCACCGGGGTTTTATTGTCACAGAAAAATTTGTATATTACACACAAGAAAAAAGTACGATTTTACCTCTCGATGTGTTTGTTCTAAAACGTCCCGCTAAAACGTCGGGGACGAAATCACATCTCGAGGTTAAAGCTAACTATTTTATAACTTCTTTCTCTCGTAAAATAAATAACGATTATTAGACTTTCTAATCTAAGGTATTGCATTTTTATTGTCGGCCATAGTGAAACTACAATTAAAATGACGTCATAAGTTGAAAACTTTCCCAATTTCATTGTAAATGGCTTAATATAGTCAAAGTATTATTATACCAGTAGAACCAGCTTTTAACCTTAAAACAAATGATCTAATTAGGTAACATTTCTCTCTAAAACTATTAGGGGATCCTATATTTATGGAACATTCATTTTGCGTGTGAATTTCCTGAGTTTCCGAAATAGACTTATTCAGTATACAGGGTTATTCACGGTATACGGGACGGACAACGAGAGCTATGTCACTTGATTTTAAGAAAATTTCAAAGTTCATGGCAATGTACAACTGAAAAGGCTCCGAATATTGAAAAACTGCTGACATGTCCCTATCTTAACTTCTTATGTAAGGTACTACTATCCTGTGATGTAGATGAAATATTTATACATGTTGATAAAAAAATCTGAAAAAATCTGAGATTTCTCAGCGCGTCGCTGGATAAAAAAAAAACAGATTACCATGGAATAAAACAAAAAGTTAAAACAGGGACATGTAAGTCTCTTTCCAATATTCGCAGCTGTTTCCGTTGTACACTACCATGCACTTCAATAATTGAGATTTTCACTTGTTTATAACTCAAAAACTACTGAATCTAAAGTCCAACTGTAAAAACCAGTTTTATTTTTTCTTCTCAGACAATCTTAAATGGCAATAACATAGGAGCATGGCATTTAAAAAAAAAACATAGCTTTGATATTTTTCATATTTTTGGGCTATCTGTACATTATGAATATAATTATTTTAAAATGTCCCTCTAACGCACCTGAATAATTTTCGAAAACAAAATTTTCTTAAAATCTTGGGATACAGCCATAATCGTTGGTCCCATATACCGTGAAAAACCCTGTATATTGTAGGCCATACAGCAACCCCGACACGACCCATGTCGGGGTTGCTAGTCCCACATCGGGAGCCTCCCTGGGTGGCGGATGGGTTCCATATCGTCTGTATATGTAGATGACACCTGGGAAATTAAATACCCAGGGGCTGACCAAATCAAGCAAAATAGATGATAGAGGACATTGAACCCACACAGCCTTGCCCGGTGTGATACCATCTTTCTGATTTAGGCGGCGAGAAGTTGCTTAAAAGATCTGACGTTTCGTTGCTATGCCAGAGATTCCGGTCCATGTGGTGAGAAACAATTATGAATGGATGGCGTTGCCGAGGTTAAAATTTTCCGGAGTTATCTTATCTCCTGGCGGGAGCTAGTCCAGGAACACATTCATGCAAAGTAAGAATAGTAACATCTCTCGAATGGGAAAATTTATAGTTAACTTTTGTAACATTAGAGGTTTAAACACGAACTCAATTAGCTATTTCTGCTTTGAAGATCAATACTAAAAGCAAGTTTTCGGTTCCCCGATAGGAAAAAAATTATCTCCCATCATGGCACAATACATCATGGATGACATCCTAGAAGAAGCAACGAACAAGTAGCTACCACCTACCGTTCTTTAAAAAATAGGTGGATGACATCATCTGCGCCATTCCTCGGGACAAACCTCAACACATCCTGACGGTTTTCAAGGGGATACACCCAAGGATACAGTTCACCATCGAAGAGGAGAAGAACCACTCAGTCTTTTTCTTGAACATGCTAATCATCCGAGACAATCAAACGATCAAGGCAGCGTATAGAAAACCCACTGCGTCTGGAAGACACATCAATTACCATTCTTTCCACACAATTAAGATGAAAATTAACACCGTCCTTAACATGAAAAATCGGATACTGCGTCTCTCACACCCCAACTCCTACCCACCACGCATACTCAATAAACTCCTCAACTCCACTTCAGTATCCAAAATGCAGATCATACAGACCCCACAGCTCAACCCCTTGCCAAAACCCAGTGAACAGCGGACCCCCAAGAAAGACAACAACAATACATACATAATATGATGACTATCCCTCACGTCATCCCAGAATTATCACAACAAATCATCTCCGTCATCAACAAGATCGAAGGAATAAAAGTTGCTATGAAGAGCCTGGTATTAGCGAGAAGTCTTTTTACCAAGCTCAAAGACAAGACACCTACATTCAAGCAGACACATGTAGTGTATTCCATCTCCTGCTAAGAGTGCTCCCTAAAATACATAGGACGAACAGCCAGGACCCTAATCGCAGCACACAATCCAGAAACGATACAGACAAATGTGCCCTAGCTACCTATGTAAATCAAACGGGACACAGAATAGCTTATGAAGACACCACCATTTTAGATAGAGTCCAAGGCAGGAGAAAACGAGAAATAATTGAAATATTCAGAATAATCTGTGTAAAAAACCCTGTATAGGATGTCTCGTTTAAAACATGAAAAATGATGTATACTTCCGGTATAACTGAAAGTGCTATGGAGCTATAAATTATTTAGTTCACTTTCTCGAGACTGAAATAATATATGCACAAACTTTCAGACTTCTAGTCCAATCACTTTTCCATTTTTTATGAGTGCCCTCATAAGATTCTCGCGCCTCACCCTGGCGCGATGGGTACCAAGCAAAGATAAGAAATTAATGTAACTCGTAAACTTACCAAGTTTTGATTTCTTCTTCAGTATACTGGACTCGTGGTATTGGTTGACCGCTTGAAAATAGATAAAATATTAAAAAAAATTACGATTTTTCATTTCTGAATTTTGAAAATCCAAAAAGTGATCCAGCTAATGATGAATGTTATAAAGGGAACAGAAAGTTGCAACAGAACTCAGTTAGCAAAACTACTTCTGGTAGAGAAGCCTAATACAAATATTGTATATTTTTTTATTATTGGTAACCTATAATGCTTAGTTAAAAAACACCTGAGCGTGCTCTAAACACGCCCGTGTTTTGAAGCTACCATGGGCAACATAAACGTAACCAGAGAAACGTGTCGGTCAACAATGGCAACTTTTTTATTGTTGTTCTAACCGGAAGTACCAAATAAAATAATTAATTATAAAATAATTCAAATATTCAACAATTTATGGTTTCAAAATATACCAATAATAAAAACTAACGTAAAATATTATTGGATAAAGGGTCTTAAAAACACTCGCGCGTGTTTTAAGGACCTTCATATCTACCAGTGTTGTGTACAATTTCCCAAATAAAATGTTCTTTAAAAATAGGTGCTTATTGTTTCTTAGCCTATTATGAATTAACACCAGTTAAGTATAATCAAAAGAAACCTTAAATCTTATTTCCAAATATACAGGGTGTCCCAGCTTATTCGAAGCGGTCTCTGTAGGCCAAACGATGAATTTTTTCCAAAAAGATTTAGCAAATTCAAGTACAGGATCACAATGGCAATAATTTAAAATTATTTTGGAGTATACAGAGTGTCCCATATGACAGTGGCATATCAAAGTTATGTTTTTTAAATGGAATGCTCCTATGTTATTGCATTTTTAGATTGTCTGAGAAGAGAAAATAAGATTGGCTTTTACAGTTCGTGTTTAAATTCAGAAGTTTTTGAGTTAAGTATAAACAACTGAAAATCGTCATTTTTCAAGTTCAAGGCCCTGTACAACGAAAACGGCTGAAGATAGAGAAAAATGGCTTACATGTCCCTATTTTAACTTTTCATGTACTATCCTATTATGTAGATGAAATGTTTATACAGGGTGATAAAAAATTTGAAAAATTCTGAGATTTCTCCACGCGTTGCCAAATAAAAAAATCAAAGAAAGTACAAATGTTTCTATACAATAGGATAGTACATAAAAAGTTAAAATAGGGACATGTAAGCCGTTTTTCTCTATCTTGAACCGTTTTCGTGGTACAGGGCCTTGAACTTGAAAAATCACGATTTTCAGTTGTTTATAACTCAAAAACTTCTGAATTTAAACACCAACTCTAAAAGCCAATCTTATTTTCTCTTCTCAGACAATCTAAAAATGCAATAACGTAGGAGCATTCCATTTAAAAAAACATAACTTTGATATGCCACTGTCATATGAGACACTCTGTACACTCCAAAATAATTTTAAATTATGGCCATTGTAATTCTGTACTTGAATTTTTAAAAAGATTTTTGAAAAAGTCCATCGTTTGGCTTACAGAGACCGCTTCGAATAAGCTGGGACACCCTGTATAAAATGAAATATAAGAGATTTCTTATCGGACATACAAAATTTTAGATTAGATATGACATCAATGCTGATATTTCATGTGACCTTAGCAGCCTATTCAGAAAACAAATTAAGCGTCGTTATGAATCTTCATATAAAAAAACGGGAGTTACAAGTCATGATAAAGTTTTTACACATATTGATATCTGTTCTGTGTTCTGTGTTCTGTAGGATGATCTTGAACAATTTTAAGGGGGGGACGAGATCTATGAAAAAAATGGCAGCAATCCCCCCCCCCAAAAAAAAAACTGATTTTAACCTGATTTTCCTGCTATAACTCAAAAACTAGGAGGGCTAGAGGAAAATATCTAAGAGACAAAATTTTCCATATAAAATTATCTACATTTTTTTGTTATGCTTGTACAGTAGCGATGATAAAATGGATGGTTTGGGAGAAAAATCTGTCACAAAAACTGCTAATTGTAGTCTAAGATCCGAAATTAGAAATATATACCCTCATCTGTTATTTGATTACAACAAATATCAAATGTGCCGAACTGAGAGATTTAGTACCTACCTCTATAGATGAATTTTTTCTCTCATGACAGTCACGCATATATTTTTAATAATTATTGTCCCCCCTATTTATTTGTATTTTTTTTACCTGTATGAAAATACCCTTCCCTCGAAAAAACGTTTTCTGCATGATGGTGACAATAATTTTTTATCTAAAATTGATATTGACCTGTTAGTTACCACAGGTCAAAGGTGAGTCATGCTTATACATAGATACAGTATACACTAAATACTTACTATTTGTAGTTCATAGCGATTTTTGAGAAAGTTTCTCTTCTCTTTCTGTAAACCGGATCTTTGAATCCTGGATGATCGGCGTCCAGTTCCGAGCCATACATGAGAACATTTTGTGCATGATCCAATTCAGAGATTTTCTTTGGGAACCATGGCATATCATCAAAATCTAAAATTGTAATATACATAATAACCAAGTCACCTTGTAATTGGAGGATGGGGGGCAGAAATAAAGGGGTCCCATTACTGAAACGCAAATATTAAGATATTTGCAACACTGAAGAACACATAAAAGAAATGCACACTATACATATTGAGTTTTTATTTCTGAATTTAAATCGATTTTATAGAAAAGTCTACTTGGACCGTGCGGGTTCTCTGAGCCCCCGAATAAAATAAACTTTAAGCATAATGAACATAAAATAACGAAACTGTTGACGCAGTATAATAGGTTCACGTAGCAATCATCTTTTACAGAGACCGCATTTAGTCGAGCTTCGCCAGTTGATGTGCTAACTGGTATCTAGGTATATTTCGAACAACCTCCACCAGAAGTACCTACAATAAGTTGTGACGTTCAGAATTTGAGTATCCACTTATAGAGAGTCCCCGGAGCCCCTTGACAATCCATCTCGAATTAAAAATATGTAATAGGTACAATAAAACGTTACCCGTTTTTATGACCTTAGCTAAATTTGGGTGTTGATTAATATTATGGTTTTGATTAATGATTAATAATAATTGCCAAAAGACCCCGCAGAATCTTTACGAAAATAGTCTCCCGGTTAAATTTATTCTTGTAACTTTGGGGATCGGAAGTATTTGACGAGTAGATCTCAATGCGAATAAGCTTACGAGAACAATTTTCCGGGAGCCAATTTACATAAAAATTCCTCGAGGTCCTTGAAAATTTGATTTTTTCCATCTGGAGATGACTAAAAGCTAATTAGAACCTGATAGCCATGGAATTTGTCATTGTTAGGTTTTCGCTCCCCTGAAATTCAAATAAAAAGAAATGTCTGTGGATTCAACGACGCTTTGAAGCCTTAGGTATCTCATGATTTATAATACATATATTGCGACCTACCAAAGCTAGCAGCAGCACTTAATGGAGTTGGAGGTACGTCGTCAAGCTCTTCTCTGCCGACGGTACCTATGACCATCGTCTTGACCTCTCGTCTGAGAAGCTTTCCGAGTTGCTCAAGCCTTCCCGGATCGCAATCCACCTCGACCAGAAAATCGGCTTCCTGATCCCCCATCGCAGACGGTCGTGACTCAATATGTAACACATTGATGCCCAGAGAGTAGAAGGCCTGCAATGCACGTACCAAACCTCCGACTTGATTACGCAGAGAGAAGATGATTGAAACTCTTTCCCCTGGAGGTGCGGGATGTTCTTCTACTTGAGGTTTCTGGAAGGTTTTAAGTTATTGGTACAATATGCAAAATTAGATCTTCCAGAGTATTAAATTTTTTTGATTTCATTTAATAATATCTTATTGAAAACAGGATACAATACTATAAATAGTGACAAAGTTCCTAGGATTTTTTTAGGTTGTGAATCAGTGAGATTAGTGAGAAAAAAAGTAATATTATCAAAACTCGAATTTCGCAGTTATTGGTAATAAGTACTACCGATAACTAAAATTATAGCAATGAGGGGGTTGATATAGGGGTACCTGTATTACCGACATAACGCTTAATAGGCAGCGCATTCACTCGTTGACGTTCACTTGAGATGGAGATGTTTGAACAGGTGGATATCCAGCGCCGGATTACAGGTTTGCAGCGCCCTAGGCTAATTAAATAACAGCGCCCCTTTTTAGTTGAATTTTAGTAATTGTCGCCCTCTCTCCCCTTTTATGGAAAAATCTTTATCTAAGGAATGGCAAAGAGCAATTTTTTGTATGTAAAATAAGACATTAATAGAAAGAAATGTGTAGGTATTTCATTAGGTAAATTCTGCTGCGCTTTTTGTGAGTGAATTATTTCAAAGATATGTTAGCATTATAGAGTCCAACCGGGGGGTCTGGGGGGTACGGAGTATCCCCCAGGAATGAGGGGGGTTCGGGGGTTCTCCCCCGAGAAAATTTTTGAAAAAACAAGTGCGAAAATGTTAATCACACTATAAGGAATAACTGCATTTATACTGTTAGCTATACATTTTCGCATTACGTTCAAGCATTGGAAAGGTCCGCCGGATAATATATAGAGTTGAATAGAAGTTGGGTTAGAGCCACCATCTGGTTTTAATATGGCCAAAGCCTTCGTTGTTCGATATCGTCAATTCAAGAACCAAGACATGCATATGTATCACGAATTTTTCAAGAAAAGGAAAATAGTATAGAACTCTAGGTACCTAATTTTATATTAGAAGAACATGAATCAGGTTCGGCGTTCCGCGGGTAGTCTGTACAGGCCAGAGCCGTTCTAAGATATTTGGGGCCTATGGGCCACTGAAAGTAATGTGCCCTTTTCTCAGATGAAATGCGTAAAGGATATAGCTAACGCTGGGAATAAGCCAATGATGACTGATGGATTACAAATAAGTTAGTTCAGTATGAATTCTAAATAATTTAACACTAGTTATGTATGTCGGGCTCCAAAGAAAATGCGCAGCAAGCGAAATTCTTTTCAATGTTAAAAGTTAGGCAATTTCCCACTACTTAGTTAAACATGTAGGTACTGAGATGTGAAAACTATAATAACTAAATGACTAATAAATAATCACAAAAAATATTATACTTCAATAAAAACATCCGCCACCAAAAGGCTTGCGCCCCTTGCCTACAGCCCTATTAATTCTGTGGTTAGAAAGGCCCTGATTATGTAATATTGTGAAAAGTTGCCCAGGATCCTGCACGCGCCCCCCGCCTCCTTGGCTATACTACCCACCTAGTAATTAATTTTATCATGATATTTTGATAATTTTTGTTATTGTTATGAATTAAGATGTTTTTTTCTCCCGCCCGCCGCCCCTATGAACTTGTCGCCTGCGTGCGGGCAGTAGGTATTATATTATCCTAACTCGGAAATGTATATTTCATTATTTTTAGTACCTACCTAAGTATTTATGCATTTACACATTTACAAGTTTTAAGGGCGCCTGCGGCGCCCCACCAAGCTTTGCGCCCCTAGGCTACAGCCTAGGTAGCCTTGTGGGTAATCCGGCGCTGTGGATATCACATTTTGGGCTAGATGTCAGAGGCGTATGTAGCAAGTGGAAGAAGCAAAATTTTGAAAAAGAAACAAAATATATACTGGGTGATCAGTTAAAAGCGGCCATATCTTAGGAGGAACTATTGGTCCACAGTGATTAAATTCTTAGGTCTTCTTATTGACCATTATCTTCAATGGTATGACCATGTCGGTTTGGTTGCGGGCAGGCTGTCCTCTGTCTGCTTCATGCTCGTGCACTGTCTGGGTTTTGTAATCGCTCCACTCTGAGAATGACCTACTATGGCTGTTTTCATTCAATCATGACATATTGCATAGAGGTATGGGGTGGGTGCAGTGCTCTAAGTGAAATCTTATAGATACAGAAGAGAGCTATTAGAATTCATTGTAATTTTCACTTTAATAGACTACGCATTATGACGTATTTCTCTGTCTACGTCTAATAAGTGTTTGATTTTTGTTGAGAGACATAATTATGGAACTGTACGAGGTGAGTTCACAGTATCACACATACAACACGCGACATGCACAGCGGCTTAGACCATCAGGTTATCACACAGTGAGATTTGAAAAAGAACTTTTTTACTCTGGATTGACATTTTTCAAAAAATTGCTCGATCATGTCAAACTACTAAAGCTCAGATCCAGAATAGTAGTCACTAACTGACATTACTGAAAAAGCAATTTCAGAGAAGCGGCACGCAGAAACTGATGTTTAGAAGAAAATTTTCTACTTTCCGCTTATCCAAAATAGTTTTTTTTAGTAATGTCAGTTAGTGACTACTATTTTGGATCTGAGCTATAGCGGGAACAATAGCGTTCAGGAAAAAATTGAAGGACATCTTTCAATCCCTTCTACTCAATAAACGAGTTATTACTTCGTCACTCCTTTGTCTGAGCATTGATATTCTTTATACTGTTGATCATCATGCTCTGTATGTTTTTATAATTGTGTTTTGTATGCTTGTTTTTATATTTGTATTTTCTATATTTATTGACGAACCATATCTACCTTGTATTGTGATGTAGATAAATGGTATGAATAAAATGAAATGAAATGAAAAGTATACCGAATATTTTCAGACTGAAAGCATCCAAGGCGTTTCGCCGTGGTCCATGAAGATCACGGCTGGCTTCAACAGAAATTATTACTGATTCCTGGTCGTTTTGCGTTATTTATAAGGATTATTATTTAAAATTATTTATAAGGATTGCTTATGTCCTTGACCTGACCCTTTTTTGCGCGTAATGTTTATCAAATTTGACCGCGACAATCGGTGTAAATCACGTTTCGATTGAAGTTTTTCCAACGCCATGAACATAGAAAAAATAGAATAGCCGCAAGCGGCCAGTGGTGGGTTGCTTACGCGGTCCACCCTTATACGCAACGTATCTCATATCTTCTCTAACCCGACCCCACCTGATCTAACCCATCCAACCGGTCCGGATTCAAAATGGACCACACATGATCTGACAGGACTGAACCTGGTCCCACCTGACCAGACCATAAAAGTTGTTTATCAATAGACAGTCGACGTATGGATTCAATATTCGCACCATTCCATTTTGAATGGACGCGACCTGAAAGGTTTTCAAAAGAATGTAGTTGCAACAATTGATTTACAGATTTTTGCTAGCAATTGTAAACGGTGCGTCTTGATGAAACTAAATATCGCTGATGAAGCTACTAGAGATGAAAAAGAAACTAATTCGGACAATCTAGCTAGATGGTTTCAAGGACCTGCATTTTTATTGTTATCTGGATGCTATTGGCCCGAAGAAGAAAGAAATGCAGATATATTCAAGGATAAAGAAGAAGAAGTTTTTAAAGATATGATACTATTTACTTATGTTAAGGAAGATGCATGTTTATTAGGTATTACAAGATTTTCGTCTTATATGAGGTTGTTACGATCTACTGCTTAGGTATGTGTTAAGATTTACACAAAATATTCAGACAAAAAGGATAACATCTAATAAAGAAATTCAGTATGAAGAATTGAAGAGTGCTTAAGTCGTGTGGTGTTTGAAAGTTCAAAAGGAGTCATTCTCTGAAGAATACAGATTACTTTCAAGTTCAAGGGATAAATTCGTAACAAAGACTAGTTCCATTTACCGTTTATCTCCAATATTATATAACGGATTAATATGCATAAATGGAAGATTGGATAATTCTACAGAATTAAATCAACAAGTTAGAAAACCTATAATATTACCTAAACATCACAGATTTACTACATTATTAATTGAAAATTACTATAAAAAGTACAATCATGCAGGCGTAAAACTTGTATTCAATGATATTCGACAAAAAATTTGGATACCGCAAGCTAGAAGAGTTATACGAACTGTTATAAATCGATGTTATTTTTGTAAAAGAAGAAAAGCTAAACCACATATTCAAGAAATGGGTAGTTTTTTACCTTTGGAAAGAGTTCGACAGCCTCCGAGAGTATTTTGATATACATCAATAGATTATTTTGGTCCCATGGAAGTCCCTATTGGAAGGAGAAAAAGTATTCTCCAGGCACCAGTGTCTATGAGGCAGGCTTCAGCGACCATAGGGTTTTCTGTTTGAGTTACACTCTAGTCAAAGGTAATTGTTCTCGAACAGTAGATAAAGAGGCTGCTTATTATAGAGATCTGCGTGACACTAACCTTGAGCAGTTTAGTGATGCGCTATTGGGCTCAAACTTCGACGAAGTCTACTTTCAGACAGACGTTGACTTGGCGCTGGATATGTTCGTGGATGTTATCGGTTATAGTCCAATAAAGTCTAAAAAGTCATACGTATCGATTAAGAATACACATCCTTTTGATAGTTCGATTTATTTTGTTTCATGTATACGTGTTTTTATAGTAACCGTCCAGTTTGTCTAAACACTCCATCCCGCATAAATAAGTATACGTCAACATTGGTTTTGAATGAGAATTAAATGCACAACACAGATGATAGAATGTCATTACGTGAATAAATTTTATGTAGTTGTCAGTGGCTCTCAAACTGACGTAAGCGGTTCAATTCATTTTTTGAATGATTCCTTCAATAATTTACGCTCGTTCACAACTTGACAATTAACTGTTTGACATTTTCTGGTGAAATTAAAAATATTAATTCAGACGGTTAGTAAGACGTCACATCTGACTTTTTAAAGTTAATCCTACTATACACTATGAATAGGTTCTGTCCCTTAAAAAAATTAAATTCTGTAAATCCTAGGAAAACGTCTGATTGGATAACTCCTGAAATAATTGATGCTAGCAAAAAGCTTAAGAATCTTTTTTGGCTGGGTAAAGGTATCAAGGATAGTAATATGCAGGTTATTTATAAAGAAGCTAAAATAAAATATACTGCTTTATTAAAGGAAACAAAATCAAGATTTTATGGGAGTTTAATAGATAAATCTAACAATAAATCAAAGACTATCTGGAACCTAGTAAATAAGGAGACCGGTAAAAAGAAAACCTCTGTAACTATCGAACTTAGAGTAGACGATGTAGTTGTTAACGATCCACAAGTTGTAGCTGATGCCTTTGGCAATTATTTTGCTAATGTGACTGAAAGTTCTTTAACTCAGTATTATGGCAACTCACGTCCAAGTGAGTGCACAGTCTCTAAAGTTTTTCCAAAAACATTTTTTTCTGGCCGGTAACCTCTGATGAGGTAGTAACTATTATAGGCAGCATAAATAATAAGAATTCATCTGGCATTGATAACATCTCATCCCGAATTCTAAAGGTTGCTAATAATTCAATTGCTGGGCACATTGCATATTTGATAAATTTGTCGGTTACCTCTGGTAAATTTCCCGCTGCGCTGAAGGTTGCGGCAATCGTTCCGGTACATAAAAAAGATGATCCTCTGAACATAACTAACTATAGACCCATATCAATCCTGAGCGGAATATCCAAGATTGTAGAAAGGATAGTATACAATAGAATATCTGATTTTTTGGGAAAATTTAATTTACTCAGTGACTCTCAGCACGGCTTTAGAAGGGGAAAATCAACTCAGACGGCTGCGTGTGATTTCATTGGTGACATTTACTTACATCTTGATAGAGGAGAACCTGTAGCGGGGTTATTTTTTGATCTATCTAACGCGTTTGATTGCCTAGACCTCAAGTTTGTGGAATCAAAATTATATAATCTGGGATTTCGTGGTGTATTTTTGAGCTGGATAGTGAGTTACCTCTCTGATAGGAAAGTGACTGTAAAAATTGGCAAAAGATATTCTAAGTTACACAATATGAATTGCGGAGTTCCGCAGGGTTCCGTGCTGGGACCATTGATCTTTCTACTCTTTGTGAATGATTTGCCTGATACTTTTGATAAAAATAAGATAACACTTTTTGCTGATGACACATCATTGGTGGTCTCTGCCGGAACCCATGGTGAACTTCAGATATTGACTAAGAATCTTGTACAAACTTTTGTTACCTGGTGTGAAAGAAATGGTCTGATTGTCAATCTATCCAAGACTGTATGTGTCTGTTTTCGAAATCTCAATTTAACTTACAATCCATCGTTAAGCTTTGCTGTTGGCAATACTCAGATAATTTCGTCCAAGTGTACAAGGTTCCTGGGGGTTTATGTGGACGAAACTTTGCGTTGGGTTGAGCACATTGACCAGCTTACTAAAAAAATTAATAGTATCTCCTATGCTATGTCTAGGATAAAACAGTCTCTACCACTGACTGCACTATTAAATGTTTATTATGGATTGGTGCACAGCATTCTGGTGTACAACGTTGTGTTATGGGGCAACGCTAGTGATGCTCAAAGAGTGTTTGTAGCACAAAAAAAAGTTATTAGACGGATGTTTGGCATGTATCCTGGAGACTCTTGTAGGCCAGTGTTTATAGGTCATAAGATTATGTCTTTTCCATGTATATTTATATACCGTAGCTTGCTGTACGTCAGGGATAATATACATAAGTTCTCTGTTGGTTCGGAATTACATGACCATGAAACTAGGCATTCACATTTGTTGATCCTGCCTAGTCATAAGACTACAAAGTTTAGCAACTCTCTCTTGTATATAGCCCCTAAGTTGTATAACCGCCTTCCTCGGCGTTTGAAAGTACTAAGTACTTCCAAATTCAAGGTTGGAGTGAGGGGGCTCCTGCTAGAAAAATGTTATTACAGCCTGCAGGAGTATTTTAACGATGGTGACATGTAGTTCCCGCTTTTTGTATTGTTTTAAATACATGTATACTCGTTCATATGTGATGATTTTGCGTGTAATTTTTTTATGTCGTTCTTTTATTTGTTGACATGTCCTATACATTCATATGTCTTAAAGGATGAATAAATATATTATTATTATTATTATTATTATACTCATGCCTTTCCATTAGAGCCGTTCACGTTGAAATAGCTGATTCTTTAAGTACTGATGCAATATTGGCTATTCGCAGATTTTTAGCTCGGAGAGGGCAACAATGTACCATGTGATTTTGATATAGTTCCTCTCATAAAAAATCAAATAATAGAAACATAAGTTTTTATTGTTAAAATAATAAACGTGACATGGTCGCAAATCATTGAATTATATTATTTGAAGGTTTGGTGGCTAGTATTAATTGTTGAAATTTCGATTATTACATCACCGCTTTGCTGGAAATGATTCAAGGTATTATTGGTTTTGTTGAATGTTTTCAGTTTAATTGACTTTAATCTAACGTATTATAAAATAATATACAGGGTGATCCCGAAATGGCGGACACAGAATACAGGGTGTTGTAGAGGATGTTCAGAAAGACTGTAAATTTAAAACAAAAATGTGTTCCTCGGCTTCGTTACCGAGATATAGGGTGTCCTTTTTCTAAACTTTAAATCAAAACTACAGTCAAATTTAAACAACCAAACAACCTCCACTGGCAAAGCACATGATTTGACATAAACTATTACGATAGCGGTTGCTTTTTATTTTTATTATTATCGGGAACGGAATTACAGGCATTCAAAGTTTACCTATTCCCTGAGTTCAACAAAATTTTTCAATGTGGCATCGTTGTTCAAATTCGAGCTCAACAATGCAACTAAAATAGATTTTGAATAATATTATCAGATATGTTTCACCGCAACGATTATTGTTTTGAACATTGTTGAACTTTCCATTTCATCTGTTTCCATGGTAATATCTATCTGGGTATTATTGTAGACCTACACATTATTTTTCTGCCTTAAGAAGGGTGTGCACTGTGCAGTGTTGTGACTTTTTTTTCCACAAAAGTGGTCATATCTTCTTAAGAGAGCCATACTGGAGAAAACAGTAAATAAAACTTAGAATCCTTAATCCACAATGGATGCTGTGGTGCTGCCCGTGTCCGCCATTTCGGGATCATCCTGTATTCTAGTAACTTATTTAAGGACTGTTGACAGTGCAGCGCTATATTTTGCCCAAACAATCGTGGTAAATTAAAATCAATTTGGACCAAAAAATTGAGCTTTAAAGTGTTTTTTTTTTTTAATTTATGAATCATCCGCAATTTTCTTTGCTTACCTATATCGTCTATTTTTGAGGTAATCTTGCCTCCCATAGAGAAATTTTACCGAAATTCAGGAGGAGTTATAATGCACCCGGCCAACGTTGGTATGATATTAGATAAAATATTGCACCTAACAGAGATACTGAAAACTTCTTAACTGCAGTTTAAAATCTCACGTTTTTGTTCCAAAAACGTTTCCATAAAGTAAACATAAAGATACTGGCAGTTACATGTGCATATTATGTATCAATATTAGAAATTTTAAGGCCAGTGGCGGATTTCTACATAGGCTAGGTAGTCTATAGCCTACGGCAGCAAATTTTAGTTGGCGGCAAATTTTCGGCGACTAAAAATGTTTTAGAGTGTTAAGAAATTTTGCCTGCGGCGCTTCTTCGGGAAGGGGACTCTTCCAAACCCTTTCTAAACCCCGCGTCGCCTTGGAATTTATATTCTTTTGAAGTCCACAAAAGCAAGGCCTGATTTACCCACAGGAAAATTAGGCTAGAGCCTAGGGCGCAATGACTGAGGGGTCGCTGAGCTTGCCTTTGCAAGCACCATCATTCATTTACAGAATAAAAATACTGCCGTTTTACTGATCTTTTCATCACTTTTTTTAGCAAAGAATTCTACAAATTTCCCCCCCGGTGTGTCCGGATAATTTAATACATGTGGAACAAAATCTAGTGAAATCTAGAAATTTTTATATATCTTCCGATATGCCTTGATAAGTAAGACAGGCAGCAAATTACTAATTTGCTATCAAAGGGCTATCAAAAATTGAAATCAGGTACTGCACAAGAGGCACAAGGAGTCCGCAAATTTTCGTATATTTTTGTAACGATTTGATTCAGCTTATAGATGGCACATTTATAAATCCGCCTCTGTTTAAATCATCATCAGTTATACTGATAAATCACCAGTAAATCTTCAATAAATGTTATTTATCTATTTATTTATTTATTTAATGCACCCAACAGAATTAAAATTCCATGTGAGGATGGAAAATACAGAATACGAAATACAAAATACGAAATAACACAAAAACTGACTAATAATTTCAACAGACAACCTATCCAAATATTAGGTGCTCAATATCTCCCAAAATACAACTATGTAAATATATCCAGGCGCTCCTGCAGCTGCAGATGAAAATGAACAACTTGATAAACCGGCAATGATTGCATTGCACGAGTGTGACTAATTGGCAAGACGAATGCTCGCGAGTGACGCAGACCCAACTTGGGAACTAATAATATAGGCAAGTAGTGACGGGCAATCAACAGTCGCGTTCACAAGACGCCGTAGAAACGCCAAAAAATAATAGCCCCGTCTAAGCTCTATAGTGACTTCAGCCCAAATATCTCCAACATTAAGTTCTGGGGATAACGAGCCATCTGTCCTTAAAGCTAAAAATTTCATAAACTTCAGCTGCAGTGATTCAATTGCACCAATATGAACCAAATGAGAAGGATACCACACAACACAGGCATACTCCAGCTTTGAGCGAACCAGTGTCTTGAATAGCGCTTTCAGAGAATCACACCCAAATTCGGCACTATTGCGTATGATATGACGAAGTAAATAGCAACCAAGCAAATGATAAAATGTGGAACGAAACTTAATTCTTTGTGAAAGAGAACACCCAAGTCGCTAACTACATCACTTCTAGGCAACTCTGATCAATTTATTTTGTACGAGTACGACCACACTATGGGTTTTTTTAAATATGTGATAAGTAACGTTTTTCTCAACATTAATTGGTGTATAATTGGCCGCGGACCAACTCTCCAAAGATTTCAAGTCACTCTGCAGTCGCTGCCAGTCATATTCGCATCTAATTACCGAGAAGATTTTTATATCATCAGCATACATAAGACATGGGGCGTGAAAGTAGGAACATATATCATTAATGTAAATATTAAAAATTAAAGATCCAGATGTGAGTCCTGGGTAACACCAGAAGTAGCCAGGTAGTAGGAAGACTTGTGACCTTTATAGTGAACGTAAAGTTTTCGGTTGGAGAGATAAGAAGAAATCAAGGAAAGTAGTACATCAGACAGGCCAACGTCATCAAACTTAGAAAGAAGCATGGTATGATCCAGCCGATCGAAAGCCTCCTTGGAAAAATCTGCATAAACACAATTTACTTGGGAACCATTCTCCAAGGCATCAGAAACAAATTGGGTGAGACAGGTTAAGCCAGTTGTTGGAGAGCGACCGGCGATGAACCCATACTGCTCCGGTACAACAAGGGAAGAAAAATGAAATGAGATGTATTTGCAAAGACATGCCTCCTACAGCTTACAAATATTGTCCATAATAGAGATGGGACGATAATTCTTGACATCACACCGATCGCCTGACTTGAAAACGGGCGTAACACGAGCAAGACGTCATCTGTCAAGTGAAAAATGTATGTGCAAAATGGGAGAAGTGAGAACATCCAAACAATCTTTCAAGATAAAACCAGGAATTCCATCAGTTCCGGCCGTGATAGTTGGTCTAATACATCTAACTGACTCCTTTAAATCAGACAACGCAAGTCTTCTCAGATGCAAGATATTCGGACAAGTGGACCTAACACGATCCTCAAGAGCGACGGCACCCGGAGCCGAAAAACACTGACTGAAAAAAGACGCGAATGCATTTATTTTACTGAGGATAGGAAAAGGTATCACCGGCCAGAGTAATATTAACAGGTAAATTAGCGGGTTTCTTCTTAGAATTCACAAATGAAAATGATTTTCTGGGATTAGACTTGACCTCACCATGGGCCCTGCGTACGTAAGACGCATATGACTTCTTTAAGGCACGCTTAGTGAGTGAACGAAGCTCGGTGAACTGATTGTATTCGTTGAGATCACCTGTGGAAATGTATCATTTCCAGTGGATCAGTTTCTGTCTCAGATTTTGTTTAATGTCCATGGGGACATGTTTATCAAAGCAAGAATAAATTATATTATAAAATTCGTCCAATGAATCGGCCAAATCACCACTAACAAGTACTGAATCCCATGAGGCATCGCGCAACGAGGCATAAAGAGAAGAAAAATCAGCAAGTCAAAAATTGTATCACTGATGCGATCTATCACCCACCATACCCGACGTCGACTGGTGAGTCAACCGTCGCTCGATGGAGACAGCAAGGGCGGGATGGTGGACATCCTCCGCCACAGCCACAAAATCTGACCTTATCACAGAGCACTCACCCTGCGAACTTAACACAAGATCCGGCAAATTGACACCAAGATTCAAAACAGAATTACTCTGATGCAGGTCTAGCACCGAACAAAAGTTATTTACAGCTGTAGTTTTACCACTAGTAACGCCACTTGAAATGGAAACCGGCGACAAGAAGGAACAATCTGAAATTGGAACAGAAACCGAGTGGAACATTTAGAAACTTTGCGGAACATTTTCGAAAACACGAAACAGAAACATAAAAGTTCCTCAATGTTCCTTTGGTGGAAACATACCTTAATACTATGCTTTTTCTACTCATTTATATAAAAAAACAAATTACAATCAAAATGTTTCTTATTTATACTGCTTGGAACAACTTCTAGTACCGAGTACCGACTGAACAAGTGTGGATTCTGAGAAATTTCAGTTATCGTTCAGGTATGTTTCCACCAAAGGAACATTGAGGAACTTTTATGTAGCCACAAGTTTCGTCTTGTTTCTATAAACAAGAAACTTTCAGGAACATACATAAACTTATCGTTTCCACTGAAGCAACTAAGTCGCCGGAAGTCGCTTGTTGTTTGTGGCAACAGCAACTTAGACCAACACCGTGTTTCCACTGAATCCAATATGTTTCCATTGACGTGGAAGTGTAAATTAAAACGTTTACTGTGTTTAATTAATTTATAGTAGAATATGGAGAGAAAATATGAAATTGCATTAGAGGCGGCATACATTGTATTATCTACCAAAAAGCGGCGGAAAAGAAAACATAAATGCTGGGTAAAGCCGAGTCTGCAAGAAAGAGATGTCTTTGGTGTAGCACAGTTGCTTAGCGTCCTAAAGAAAGACAATTTATGTTCGGGAAGAATAACCAATGGTAGTGTCCAAAATTTTTCTCGAAGGTCCAGCTCTGACCTTGAATGGCTATTGGGTCAGGTTGCTCCAAGAATTCAAAAAGAGGACACAAAGGACACGTGCCATAAAGTTTACTAAAAAAATTATGTTCCTTATTCGTTTCCACCGAGACGGCGACAAGCAGCAACTTGTTTCTGTTTCCCTGTGTTGCTGATTTTCCTTTGAAGTTTACCGCTTGAAATGGAAATCGGCGACAAGAAGGAACAATCTGAAATTGGAACAGAAACCGAGTGGAACATTTAGAAACTTTGTGGAACATTTTCGAAAAAACGAAACAGAAACATAAAAGTTCCTCAATGTTCCTTTGGTGGAAACATACCTTAATACTATGCTTTTTCTACTCATTTATACAGGGTGTCCCATAATATGGGGGCAATCTCCCGGATTTGGGTAAATTTCGTAAAAATAAATTAAAAAATAGCTGTAAAATTATTTCCTCGGAGACACCCCTACAAAGATATTAGCTGTTGAAGTTGAGGGTTGAAAATCAATTTTTTGCAATAACTTTTTTATTTCTTGACCGATTTTGATAATTTTTAGTTTTATTTTGTATTATTTTGGACTGTTTAGAATAATGTTTCATAATCTTTGGTAGCACATACATAGACCTCGGGATGGCATAACCCCCTCATTCACTTGAAAGAAAACGATAAAAATATAAAATTTACAGTTTTTTAAGGTTAATTTTCTTTTTATTTGATATTTTTTACATAAAAAATGTATCCTTATTTATTTCGATAGAGCGAACCGTTATCGAGATAAACGTCCTTCTAACAGGTGATGCGTCGCAGGAACTTTCTAAATTTCAAGTAAATTTTAACAAGATGGCTGACCTTTGACAGTAAATTGAGCAGGAAACAAAACAATAACTTTTTTTCACCCTGGCCTAAAATTCATCAAATATATTATACAATCAAATAAGTGGTTCAATAAAAATAATTATAAATCTAGAAAAGGCCAGGGTGAAAAAATGTGCCATAACATCTTAATTCGTGTAGTAACATCTAATTTATAAATACACATCAGTAAAAATTCAATAAAATTAGCTTGAAAATGAATGTGGGTAGGTATATACTTATGAGAATCAATGTGTAGTTCTTGAATTAATAGAAACCTCTGCATTAGTAGTGTAAAATTCATAAATCCATGAAAACTCTACTGTTATAGCGAGGATAATACTATATAAAGACACGCACGTTTCTCTGGTTGCCTGCTCACTCATTTGAAAATTATAGGTCACTACAAAACGAAAACACCAGTTAGAGTAGATAGAACTTCCAAATTTCGTATAGCATGTGTGGTTTAGAGCTGACTGATATGATATGCTGATGAGTCCATAATAAGGACGAAACGGACCGTCCATGTCTTCAGTCTTCTCCTCGCATGCTGTACGAGAGTTTTTCTAATTTGTTCTGTAAAGAATCTTTAGTGGCAAATTTAAATTAGAACCTAAATCCCAATAAAATTCATCAAATATGTAATACTTTAACAAGTATTCAAACTTTTAAATTTGAAATTTTTTAATTAAGTCATGTGTAGTGAAATATTACCTACTTAAGTTTTCTGAGACATATAAATCAGGAGTACTATTTGGTTCTACGTGAATTTTGTATAGGTACATCGTAGCATAGAAAAGGTAAAACAGAGAATACGCGAAAATAATATTTCAACAATACTTTGACAATAGATGACATCTTTTCAACAATACAGTTCCCTTGGAAACTACTAAGTTTCCTAAGATACTATACAGTTTCCTAGGAAACTATCAGCTATTAAACCAGAGTGGCTTGGATCCTTAATAATATTCAGTGTAGTTTTCCCTATGTTAACTTTCTTTTGCAACACAGTGTACAAACTTTTTATAAGAATTGAGTGATAAATAAATTTATGGACACCTAAACACATAAAAAATCAGTAGGTAATTATTGTTTATAAGATATTTGCGAAAAACTGATTTTTGCGATTTTAAGCCTCAAAGTTTTTTTGTGCAAACGATATCGCAATGTACTTTTGGAGCACTATTTCTGATGTTTTGAATCTTGATCAGAAAACTGAAGCTAAATTTGTTTTCCAAAAAGAGTCTTACTTTGACTGGGTCATTTAGACTAAAAATGAAAATGAATTTGCGACTTTACAGCAACCAGGGCGTTATATGCGGGCGATATAATCGCTTGAACGTGTCGTTACAATAACATAATGACACATACATAACAATCGGCGTGCCTGGCAACGAAAATGTTACTGGATATACTATAATCCCTTCCTATATAGTAAATAATTATGTAGAAAAATCATTACATTTGGTTTTATTCTCACGATGTATTGAAAAATGAAGTCGTTGTATGCACCACTAGCATTAATGCATGATAATGCCAATGGTCGACATCCTCCCCTCGGGCCACAGGCCCCCATCAGGCTAGATTACGTTGACCACGGGCATTATAGTAATAGTAATAATAATATGTTTATTGCCCAACAGATTTAAAATCCAATTACATGGCAATATAGATAACATATGATTGTGAACCAAATTAAGAATAAAATATTTCAACATATTAAGTTTCAGAAGACATACTTACAGTGAAACATATCAAAATGCACATATTAAGCACAAATATTTTATAAAATGATAACAAAACCAATGACAACAGTTCTGCAACGACGAGAAGAAATCCTATAATCCTCGAGCAGCGATCAATTAGTTCTTAAATTCTGGCAAGGAACGTGGAAACTACAAAACGATAACATCGAGGGACAATCTATGTGATTATGGAAGGGTTGATGCAGGAACTTAATTGCAAAATCTTCCGTCGCTTTTGTAGAGTCGTCAAACCGAATCTCTCCAACAAGACATCACACTTCATATATCTCTGTGGATAAACACCATACACTTTATAATTCAGAAATATTATAAATCTTCTCTGTACACGATCCACTTCATTGACCTGTCAGAAATAATAGGGGCACCAAACCAGACAACAGTATTCTAATTTACATCATAGGTAAGAATAATATAAGACCTTCAGAAAGTGAGAGTTATTAAAATCTCGGCAATTTCTATGCAAGAACCCAAGAAACCTCATATATGTCTTGGTGATGAGGGTCACATGGTCAGCGAACGTAAGACCACTATCAAATGTTACACCAAGATCCTTCACAGTACTGCTACGTGCAAATATCTCAGACCTGTACGTATAGTCGTATATTATAGGATTCTTTTTCTTAGTAAAAGTATTATTACTTATTATTAGTTCTAGGGTAGGTTCAAAGCCCTTGTACTGAAGCTTGCGCTTATTGTACCCCTTTGGATAATTATCTCATCGGTCCCATCTCCCGAAAGTATTTCAGTATGAGTCCAATGGGTGCTTGTTAGGTGGTATGGGGTTTCCTCCCCCTCCCCGCATCTCCTGTAATCCGGGATTTTTCACTCCTATTATTGAGAGGTGTAATTAGTGGGCAGTGTCCTGTTAGAAGTCCAATTGCCCATCTCAGCTGGTGCTTACTCAGCTTTTTCAGTTACATCTTCTCTGCTCCCTCTTCCCTTTCCCCACCTTACCCACCTAGTCGGGTAGTTACTAAGTAAAAGTAACTACCCGACACTTTCCGCGTAATAGTTTGCAGCCTATTATCCCCACACCACGTTTCAATATTGTCAATATCGTTCTGCATCGAAAGACAATCATCATGACTATTGATTACCGAAAATAATTTCAAGTCATCCGCGAAAAGAAGCTTAGAAGAATCGATAGCATCCGTAATATCATTTATGAAAATCAGAAAAAGCAACGGCACCAGGTTCGAACCTTGAGGTACACCAGATGTAGGGGTAAAAAAACGCGAACTGTAGCCGTTATACCACACGCACTGTTGACGACTCGATAAGTAAGATGCAAAAAATGATCTCAGACGTGAACTGAAACCAAAATATTCAAGTTTTTCGAGAAGCAAATCATGATCAAGTTTATCGAAGCCCTTCGAGAAATCGGTGTAGACCGATTCGCAACGTGCCTCTGCGAATCGAAAGTCCCAGCAACAAACTGCGTAAAATAAGATAAATTTGTCACTGTAGAACGTTCATTCATGAAACCATGCTGAAACGGTGAAATTGCTTGATGAATAGCAGGATAAATGCAAGAATACACCGACACCTCAAATACCTTAGCAAAGTTATTAGGGATGGAGATTGGCCTGTAATAAATTATCATCTATAAGTAATGCGCTTAGTATATAAATAACTATTATAATGAATAATAGAAAAAATAACATAATTTGGTTTTCCACATTGGGAGGAATTTTTCCGAAGTTTAAGAAACAATTCAAGCAAGTATTCTTACTTAAAGAGAAACTTACAAATTAATATAGAAAACTAATGCGCAAAAATTAATTTTAAAGTAGGTAACTACTTGTATGCATGTCTATTTTATCCGATTATTTATACATATAATAATCGCATAAATATTTTTCTATACCAGAAGAAAAAACTTCTTTTACAGAAAATTTAGTACACTCTTTCTACTCTAAACATACCTGTCTCACTTGCTTAGGAGGAGTGGAGACGATTGGAGAGTCTTCTTTGACACTCCAGTCCTCACCGCTCCTATAGAGCCAGAGACCCAATAAGGGCTTGCCGGAGCCGCTCATGACGGCTGCTGATGCTGACTTTCCATCGGGAGCGACTGGCACAGGGCCTCCCAGTCTCTCCTTATAACTGTTGCTTCTGCGAAGGAAACTGGGGCGCAGTCTCTCCACCCTCGCTTTTCCGATTTACCTCATTTATAGTCAGTTGACTGGATGTTGCAGTTAACAATTAATCATTTAAGTATACATATATTTAAAGAAGGTTTAAAACGCATCTTTATTATGTTTTTGTGAGAATAATGATAATCACATTATCATAACTAGGTACTTAGAACGATTTACCAAGCAGGAGTTTTCAGAAAATTATCGAGAAAAATCCAAGAATAAAATAAGATTAGAATATTATATCTGCGTGAAAGAGAGTACACTAAGAACTTAAAAGTGCAGCTTGGCAAAAATAGGATCACCTCTACATGATAAGCAACTTTCTATTTACTTTTCCTTAAATATCTCAGAATTTTTATTTTTGCGCAAACTACATTTTTGTAGGTTCTACTGTTAGATTTCATTCCAACTTATCTCGATGATATATTGGATATATTGGATGCCATATTAATTATTATAACGCATTAAATTGAAACAAAAATTAGAAATGAGTAATAAAGCTCTTTGTAAACTGGCTGGAACGACTTGGGAGCCAACAATCAAGAACAAAACGCACCTCAACTCGTGACTTATTTTCTCAACAGCAAAAGAATATTGAATACTACTGCAAA
The DNA here is from genome assembly GCA_910589415.1 of Malachius bipustulatus. Lineage (NCBI taxonomy): Eukaryota > Metazoa > Arthropoda > Insecta > Coleoptera > Melyridae > Malachius > Malachius bipustulatus. The sequence continues at coordinate 8,376,643 of OU342633.1, forward strand.
ATTGATGCACAGTGCACATAACTAAGCACAATAATGCGACTTACCTCTGGGACGATTTCTTGAATCACCCTTACTTACATGGTTACCAATATACTATCAAAAATATTCTTCGATTTTATTTAAAGGAGAAGGATCATCTAACATTGTATGAATGAGTAAATTCATTTCTCATTCATCCATATCCATATCCAGCCAGTTTTAGCAATAAGATTCGTGAGCAAAATATTTCGAACAGACAATCACCTGACCAGACAATGCCGTCGATGAAACGTTTCCACATCACTGTTCTATCGTGGAAAATTTGAAAGTGTGAAAAATGCCCGCTAGTGAAAGTTATTATAGGTACATTCTGAGATTAATAGTAGATGCCAAGTGGATCTCATAAATACCTATGCAATATTTTGCAATATTTACATTAGCTTTTGTCTAAGATCAGTACCAAACTCCTAAACGGCATATTAAATGATACGTTCATTTTGTTGCATGTTTACTGTGATTTTTTAATAATAAATTCGCCACATCACCGTCTAGAACATGTAATGAATTCACCTTTTAACCCATATAAAATAATCATTAACATGCACATTGCAGTACGCTGTAAGGATTAAATACTCGTAATACAGCACATACCATGATCGGATACCTGCCATTTAATCCGGCGATCAAATCTCATTTCCCAAGAGACTAGATCACGGGAAACATTGACTCGAGGGATTTAACTTGTCAATGGAGATCCCAATACGACAGATGATCGTTAGAACTCTTTTGGTATTTAAAGTAGTAGTACAGAGGTAAGAAAACATTATCTACACGATCCGGTTATTATTTCTTTCTTCTTGTATACTAGAAAATTCTTCAAGGCATTTTTCATCTAGTATTGAAATTTTAAGTTTGAATTTTCACCAACATAAATTTATTAAGAAAATATGTGTTATTTACAATTCGCAACTAACGAATATCTGGATCCATTCCTAAATGGCAAAATCAGAAGCGGGAGAGTTTGCCGCCTGACTCATCCTTAATCATGTTAATTTCATACAGCGAGGTCGCAGTAACTTATCCGTGATTGATAAGTTGATAGAACCTTTTAGATGCGATGAATGGGTCAGTCTAGCATAACCTACGTAAAAGGGCTTTTGTCTGTCTGTGATCTTATCCAACTTCCTTTGAAATTTAGTAAACAGTGGGTTATGATATCATTCAAGATTTATTGTTTTATCGTTAATCCCTAAGCGGTAATCCATTTTGATTTACATATAACTTCTAAAGTAGGTATTTGTCACCCGGATTGAGCTGAATTGTTAAATTCAATATTAATAATAATAATACCTAATTACAATAACCCCTAAAAGTATTTGGTATTTGGTATTTGGTATTATGACTAAATGTTTCTAGCCTTCTTCAAAGATAGGCTAGAAACTCTAACGTCAACCGACAACACAGACCCAACCGCCAAACGCAAGACGTCCTTGACCTTGAAGAATTTCAACAGCCAAAAAAAAAACAACAAACAGAGATACACCACCACAAAAATCAACTTAACAGATGATGGAAGGTTCACACAAAACCGCTTCTCCCCCCTTACAAACACGACACTGGACTCAGATGACGGTTGCTGACTCAATAAACTCCCAAACACCAGCCACAAAAAAAGCAGAGACAGAAAACAAGAAACAAGACAAAGTTACAGACAAAGCAAAGACCCCACCCATTGTCCTTAGAGAAGCCGAGAAAATAAATGGACCTCGATCGCTAAGGAAATGGACAAACAAAACATACACTACCACAAGGCTAGCACAACAAAAGAGGGAATAAACATATACATACAGAAACACCATTACCGACTTTAGAAAACTAAACCGACTACTGGAAAACACGAACACACAATAGGGGAGAGTGGGGAAGTTGACGTAGCTAAGCACAAACTTGTCTCAATTAACAATAAACAAATATAATATTGTTATATTTAAATATTTATTTTAATAAACATTGTGGTAATCAAAATAAAATGCGACAACGTGGAATAAACTATCATTCTAAAAAAAAACATGGCAAAACTAAACTCAAACAATTCTGCATCTTACCCGAAGGGTAGGACAAGTTGACGAACCTATATTGGGGTTTGTTGACGAATGAAATTATTAGGACTCTTCATCCGCAGAAATCGCAGATATATGGTCCACAGCTATCATAACTGCTACAACATTCATGCCACCAGGACTTACAGCCATTTGTACTGTATTCAATCTTCCCCTGGGGGATCGGTGTATAAACTCCGACACCCAGGACAGACAACGTTGTTAGAATTTGAACCACTCGAAGTTTCGTTTCTCCTACTTGCCACTTCCGGTTGTGTATTCTGCTTGGAAAAAACATTTGACTTTACATTCCTTCTTAATTTTCTCATGTTACTTAGAAACAGGACCTTCTTGCGCCCTTTTTCCTCTAGCTCAATCTTTAGAGGAGTCGATGTTATTATAGACGTTTTTTTTGTCGTTTACATGTAATTTCTCTAAGGTTAACCCAAACGCCTTATTACTTTAATCATTAATATAGTTGGCAAACTCCATTTACTCCTGGTCAGTAATTGTTGCTCTTAATCTCCCTCCATAGACAGGTGATTCCTTATTATCGTTATTTTTTTTATATATCTTCGCAGTATAGCTGCTGGAATATCGTAAGTTATTATGTACTTTCCATGCTACAAGACATGCGTTCCTCTTCAACCGCATACATTGCGGTCTTTGCGATCTTCTGTCCAATTTCTTCTATGAGTTTCTTTTGTAATTTCTACGCGGGGTAAGATGACGAATTCGTCAACTTACCCACGTCAACTTGCCCCTTGCCTAAATGTAACCCATCTTTTGTGGGCAAATATTAGCTACCGGCTGAAGTCGATTGTAATATCCAAATAACTAAAGCAGATGAATAAAAGTAACTGCTGACAAAGTATTGCTTGAAACTCACCATTAATTGCTGAGAAGTTCCTTATTTTCTATCACACAATTTTAGAACCACATGGACGAAAATAAACAATATCCAGTAACGTTATTCCGCCATACAGGGGAGACTTCTATAGTGGAAATTTAAAACTTGAAATGTACAGCATTACAATGACGTCAACACCTTAAAAGTCTCTTTAACTAAATTTAAAATATTTTAACTTCGTCATCTTACCCACCTCGTCATCTTAACCCACTCTCTCCTACCATACCTACAAACTAAAAAGCGAAAGACAACTAAGACTGGTCATCAGAGGGGTGCCCCCGCACCTCTCCACAGACGACATCATAGAAGACTTACACAGCAAGGACTACAAACCAACATCAATTTCACGGATGAAATCAAAGACGGACGAGGCATACCAATGATCATCGTAGACGTTCCACAGGAATACAAATCTATTTACAAAATAAAAATTATATTTATATAAACTGACAGTAAAAACCGAACCTTACAAGACAAGTAAGACAAACGGACAGTGCCATAGATGCCAAAAATACGGACACGCACAACAGAACTGCAAGGCAGACTACAGATGCCTCAAGTGTGGGGAGGGCCACTCCACACACTTGTGCACCAAACTCCGAACCATCGAAGCTAAATGTGCCAACTGCACAGGAGCACATCCTTCAAATTACAGAGGGTGCCCCGAGCACCCCAACAAAAGACAAATAGACTCTACACCCAAACCCCAACTAATGACCTACCCGTAAGCACTTATGACCAAACCTGCGACTATACCACAACCAGATAATACAAAATTCACATTAGAACAAGACGACAAAAAACAAACAAAAACAAACATTGCCCACCATCTTGACGACCTACTAATACAACACTTCGAACTCAACCCGACTCCAGAACAATCAAAAAGATTCTACGAGACAATACAATCAATACTAAAAGAAACTCAAAAACTAACTAACTAAACGCACAGAACATTACCAACTAAAGACAGAAGCCACGCCCACACATTAGAACGACAACAAAATATATTACTAAGAACGACTACAGAGACACTATCCTATATGATAAACAAACAATCACCACCCTGAACAAATAAACATTACACGTAACCACAGACACACTACAGTTACTCGATCCAATAAAAAAAAAACGAGGCAACGCATGCACACACTCATACACACACTGCACACCTCCCGCAAGAAAAAAAAAGGGAACATACATACGCCGCAAAAAAAGCATCACCTTGGCCACTCCATAAAAAAAAAATACACTCACACACACCCACCCACACACACACACACAAGATGAAGGAGCAAAGAGCCCCAGCGGGCTCGGTCTCATCAATCAATCAACCGGATGGATAGGCAGCGACAGCAATAGAGCTGTTTTGAAAAAGCGTAAATTTCAGTAGCTGGATGACCTTGGCAGCAGCTGGCAGCGCTTTCCAAACCAGCGTGATGCTCAGCGTCACGCTGTTGACTTCCGGTTTGCTTCCAGCAGCTGTCGGCTTTGAACGCAACCAATGAACGTCTAATAATTAAATATTTTAACACAAAATTACAACAATCGCAACATATTATTGAATTATTGTTTTCATATTTCAAAAATATTGTTATTACGTAATATGGAAAAATTAATCCAAATGGCATATGAGCAATAAAATGAAGTCCTTTGAACTTTTTAAGCTCAAATCGACTGTCCAGGGTATCCAACTTGAAGAAAAAATATCACAGCCAACTTGAATTCGAAAACGTCAGGAATGGTATATAAAAAGGTAAGTTTTCCCCAAATTTCATGAGAAATTTTTTTTTTTTTGTAAACGATACAAATTAAAAATCTAAAACTTTGTTATTTAATTTTTCACATAAATTTTGAGGTTATTTGAAAAAAGTGTGAATACAAAAGTTGTAGATCTTTTTATTACCTTTAACTTTGCCATTTAACTTTTTTCCATAGGACTTCTAGTTTTGTCGGCAATCGAAATAAACCGATTTTTACCCTTAAAAACTCACCTCCTCCCACTGCCTGACCTCAAATCGCCCGTAATTTATTTTTCCTTTAATTTTTGTTATATTCTCTTCATTTTTTAATGGGTTTCATTCTAAATTTTTTTTAACTTTTTACCTTTTTAACGGCTTCAGCACCGGTCTATAGCCATTTCAAATAAATGCGCTTGCCCTACAGATTTATCCAGGATTAGGGATCGTAGGATCGTAATTTTTTCTATCTAAATATAAAGTCAAGAAAAACAACTCAAAGAAGGAATCGTAATTTTACACGACAATAAAACACTGTACCTACATAAGCAAAATAGAAAGAAAACTATCGTCACAAATTTTAAGAACAATAACTACAATTAATTGCAAATGATGTTCAAAAAGACGTCATCAAACGTTTCTTTGACCTTTTGAGTAAATCTTTGGTTGCCCTGTGCATCGCTGCACATATTATTTCGATTGTGTACAGAGGTTTCGTTGTCATAAAAATTACCGTTTTTCTTCAAGTTAATTTATGCTTAGTTCAAAAAAACTTGTATGGTCCTCAATCCTGGCTGAATCTGTAGAACAAGCGAATTTCTTTGAAAAAACTACTAAATACGCAAGTTCTAGAAAATCGAATTAGATTTTTAGAAAATAATGAACAACCATGAATAGAAATCCTGAAAGTCTTAATTTTCTTCTCGATTCAGTTTAACGGTGCCAAGCAATCTTTTGTCGCAATCCTAACATTTTGCATGCAGTTTTCGAAAATCGCACTAAACTTTGAAAAAAATAGAGTGAACTTTTTGACAAAACCGAAAGAGACCAAAAAATAAAGCATGGCGCTGCCCTTTTTGAATCGGCGGAAATTGCGGATTATTAAGTGTCATTGGTAGAGCATACCTATCAAATTTTATTGAATTCCATCAATTCGTTCAAAAGATACGGATCTTCAAAAATTTCGGCAAAATAGGTACCTACTGCAATAGTGGGTCGGGAATTCCTAGCGACCTTACCGTTCGAAATAGAAAAAAAGATGTGGGGAAAATGTTTTATGCTATGAAGAGACCTATAAAATAAAATTGTTTTCAGCTATACAGGCTGGCCCAATGTCGCTGTACGCCATGTCGCTGTACACCATCTTTTAAACAGGAAACCCTGTATCTTATTTCATTTTCAAATTGTCTGAGAAAATGCAGTTTTCCAGTTTATTACAGTTTTCACATTTCTATGAAGCATTCTATAGGTATCTAGGTATCAGCGATAATCTATAATAGGGTCGCAAGATAATACTTCATTAATCGCATTTTATTGCGTTAGGTACCTAGGTACATATTTGAATCATAACTTGGCGACAGGTGAGATAGCTCCCTTTTAGAGACGGTTTATGGTGCGGAACCCTTGCTATGCGATCTCTATGTCTCTGTACTTATTTTTTTCGTATTTTTTTTCTCATAAGCATATTTCGCAAATAATTTTTTTTTTAATTTTTACATATCTGCTCAGAAAATTAATCCAATTCATTTACAAAATACCATAATTATGCTTGGGAGTAATATTACCGTAGTTAACTCTTCCTATAAATGCAGGTATATTTGATATTTGGAAGAACGAGTCGATAAGCGATTGCTAGAATTGGAAATTTTCGTGTCTAAAGCAAAGTAATTGGAAGCTCTTTCTTTTCCTTGTTGAATAAACCATGTCTGTACGGGAATCTTGATTATTCCCAACATCTCACGCTTTCCAAACACTCTATTCTCTTGACCTAGCTTTGATTCTGTTTTTAGAGCCATTTCCTACTTTAGATATTGATTGGCCAGTACCATTAAATGATCCGTATGAAAGATGCTACCTTTTACCTCACAAAGGGAAACTACATTAAATGCGATTATTATTACTTTATGAGGAGGGAAAGGAAATATTTAAGGGGGCAACAGAATCATTATACAAATAAAAAAGTTATATGATTGGCTCAATTATTGTTGAAATTTATTCAAAAAAAAAAAAAAAAAACATTTATTGATATTTGCAGGTAAAACCAAACTACCTACTCCAATCAAGCTAGCAACTGAATATCTCATAAACTGTTGAGAATTGGACACACATATTTATGTTATTATGGACTTTTCTGCTTGTAATGAGCCTTAATTGCCTCCTTAGCCCCCAAATATTTCCATTTCCTCTTGAAACACTCTTATGTTACTTATGTTACAAACGATATATCCAAAAAATACTTCTTATTAGAAGAAAGGAAGCTTGAATGATTTTCTAAAAGAAAGGTATCTTGTTTTTTTTTTCGTATAAAATTAGTTAGTTTTTGAGTTATTCAATATTTAAAAAATTGAAAATTTTGTATTTTTGATGCGCTCGAATTTCCGTGTACCTATTTAAAATTAATGACGCGCAACCTCTAGAAAACAATGAAATATCTCGAAAACCAAACAACCTATGGAGTTAAAATCAAAATAGATATATTGAAGGATACATAAAATACAACATTTTTCTGCCATTTTAATTTATTATGAATAATAATTTAGTGTATAAATATTACAAAACAAAACAATTATCTGTTGATTTCTGCTACTTTGCTACTTGGAGTATTTGTAGGCTTAATAAAAATAATTTAGATCAATATAATGTTATTATAAATGTATTACCTTTTAGTTCAAGGCATTACCTCAATGTTGAAAAAGGTAAAAATAAAAAAATCGAATTTTACAATTTTACAAGCACGTACAAGCATATTGAAATTAGTAAAATTTTGTAAATTTTTTTTATCTTGTAAAAATAAAAAAAAAGACCAAAGCAAATTGGAAATATAGCTAATTTTTTATCACACTTACCGTATAGCAATATTTCGTAATATTTTGAAAAAAACTTGCTACATTTTTTTGGTGTTTTTTTTTCAGGACATAATAAAAAATTGGCCCAAATTTGTATAGCTTCAATATGCTTGTAACATTCCAACATTGTAAAATGTTTTTTTTATTTTTTTATTTTTAACTTCTCCAGCATTGAGGTACCTAATTCATTGACCTAAAAGATAATACATCCATAACAATTTATTGATTTCAATTATTTTTATTACGCCTGCCAATACTCAAAATAGCAAAAACCAACAACAAAAATAATAATTGTTCTTTATTGTAATATTTATATACTGAAAGTTACTGTTAAAAAATGGTGTACTTTATAAACCAGACGCGTAAGCAGGTCAAAATATTTTTCAGCGTGGTTTTTACCTCTAAGTTTTTGTTTTACTACCTGTCATCAGATAAGCGTCGAATTAATTTAAAATTAGGTATGAACGTAAAATTTCTGTTCGTGATTATTTTATCTACTTCAGTATTTTCCCTTCATTTTTAACTCTTTATAATTGTCGTTCTAAAAACAGGCTGTTCCTATATTTCATGAATATGGAGCAACTGCTACAGTATCTTGAAGTAAAAATATGCAAATCGATCGAAATTATCTATATCAAAAATGGCACCCTTTTTAAGAAACGGTCTTTAAAAGGGGGTAAGCAAAGTAGGTACCTACACATTTTTCACAATAAGCCAAAAATTGATTAGATGAGAAACTTCAGAATTTAATCGCCTACTACATTTTTTGAGATCAATAAACTGACTGAGTCTCACAAACATTCACAAACACAGAGTGTGTCTGTTTTCAATGTCACTTATCAATTTTTACTCTAGATACTTCTTATCCGCACGCCACTGAATAATTGTCAATTTTTTTGTTGAAAAACTGAAGTATTACTATACTTTTTGACCTCTTAAAAGTTTTTTTATCTTCAATGGTTTTCCCATAATTAATATTAATTTTATGATGGACCTACACATTTTATGATGAAAACGTATTTGTGAAAATATCTTTTTTAATTCAAATAATGATTTCAACAACAACGTTCCACCACAGATTCCTGGGTTGAAATGAAACTATGTCGATTAACCGAAATTATTTGTTTAAAGTGGTCCCCATTTCAAGATAAATAACGCCCTTTAAAGAGGGTTGCGACTACACAAATTTTTCAAAATGAGTAAAAAATTAATTAAATGAGAAAATTGAATTTCACCGCCTACTACTACTATTATTAAGACCAATAAATGTGAATCATAGCTCTATTTATGATATTTAGTGTTAAAAGTGAAGTTTTATTTTGTGAGTGAAAAGGTTTGTGAAATGAGTGAAGCGTAGCGAAGCGAATTGAACAAATTCACGAACAAAATAAAATCACTTTTAAGACGAATATCAATTAATGATTTTTGTAAAACAAACTCCATTTTCTCATGATGAAATCAGACAAAATTATAGGTAATAAGATTTTTTCATATTCTTTTTATTACTGGCAAACATATTAATAAAAAATAAGTACCTAGTCAAGAATTGAAGACAATAATAATTGTTCAGAAATTGCAATTAATAATAATTATTATAGCGTCTTTTTTATTTGAATACACGCACTTGTGAATAACCATAGCGTCGGAAACGGTTGCTATGCATAGTACACTACTTGTACTTATCTGAATATTTTAAAATGCAATTTGAAGTTGAGTGTCATTTTAAATTCGTCAATTTTATTACCAAAATAGAGCAGTTTTACAAAAACCATTGTATGATATTCTTCTTAAAAGTGATTTTATTTTGTTCGTGAATTTGTTCAATTCGCTCCGCTACGCTTCGCTCATTTCACAAACCTTTTCACTCACAAAATAAAACTTCACTTTTAACAATAATATCATAAATAATAGCTATTCTGTGAAATGAGAATTATTATGCAATACGTTTCCATGGTGTAAGTCTATCAATTATACGAAAATCATGCAAGATGCGATACTTTTATAATGCTTAGGCATCACGAGAGCCATGAACACTACATCAACAACAGCACTGGAGGCCATACTTGACCTGCCTCCTCTTGACATTCATATTAAGAACGAGGCGCGTTTTGGTGCCTACAGGCTGAAACAAAATCAAAACTGGGACAAACCTGGGAAAACCGGGCATTCCAGAATAACTGATACCATCGCAGATCCTATCCTGGAAATGCAATCTGATGGTATGAGTCCTACGATATCACTTGTAAAACCATTTAAGGTCCTAACAGACTGGAAAGAATGACAACAAATGGAGCACCTGTGCCTTAAAAAAGGGCTGGTCTGGTACACAGATGGCTCAAAGACAAAGACAGGTACCAGCTGGAGTGCATACGTACCACTGGGGACTCATGCCAGCATCTTCCAGGCTGAAATAAATGCAATTAGGCTATGCGTTGGAGCGAATACTAGGAACTAACGAGGTAGGGAAGTCTATAATCCTCTCCGACAGTTAGGTTGGCCTGAAAGCCCTTGCAGCTTATGAAATCAGATCAAAACTGGTCTGGGAACGCCTGCAAGACCTCATTGACTCAGCCAGGTGCAACGTGGTGACACTAGTTTGGGTTCCTGGTCACCGTGGGACCCCTGGTAATGAGACTGCAGATCAACTTGCCAAGAAAGGCGCTGGGATGAACTACACTCGGCCCGAACCAGTGTTTGGGGAGTACACCTACATAAGCTGGGGATATGCAGAGAAGAACCAGTTTGTAGACTCTGCAATGAAGAAGATGAGACAGCTTCTCATGTGATATTCGAGTGTCCAGCACTCGCACGAACGCGCCATGCGGTCCTGGGACCACTCAGCCCCGTGAGCCTGCTGGCGGAAAAGACCTTGGTTAGCGGACTGCTGAACCTTGTCAAAGGAACGGAGCTCTTCTAATCAAGGAAAATCTAAATGTGAGAAATACAATCAGCCCGCTGGCTTCAGTGTTTGGGATCACATAAACCATCTCTCACATTTAGTTGAAATACCAAATACCAATACCAAAGACTATGTCAGTTTATTGATCTTAACAATAGTAGTAGGCCGTTAAATTTTGAAGTTTCTTAGTCAATATATTTTTGACTTATTCTGGAATAAGTACCTATGTGTATTTGGTTGAAATTTAAGGGCCGTATCTGAAAAGGGTGCGATTTTGGATTTACTATATAATTCCCAATATAATAAAATACACTCGTCCTAGGAACTCAATGTATTCCAGCTTTGGAAATGCAATTCCTTAACATTCCAAAAAATTAACTGCGGTAATACCACGAGAGCTTAGATTGCCGGTTATTTTTATGCAGTTGGTCTACATTGTCTATTTATTTCTATACATTGTCCAAGTATGAGAAAAGAACTGCATATAAAAATATACCCCTTAATCTAAGGTCGAGTTGTATTTGTTGAGACAATTCCATCGAATAATAATAAGCTAAAATACTAAACTTTATTTAACAGTGAACAATACCAAAAATGCCGTTTTAAAAGGACAAATATTATTGTTAAAAACACAATAATTGTTGTAGTTTATGTTAATATTCCGAATAAAAATCGTAACGGCAAAGATAGGTAAATAGATAAGTACTTTATAGCATACTTTTTTAATAGATAACTATGACCTGATGGACAAGCTCCTAGACTCTTTTGTTCGAAAAGACGCGGGTGTAAACTCTAGGGCGATGAGAAACTTTCCTCTTCCATACACAATAATAAAATTAATTGTGACCTTTAGTGGCAGAGTGCCAAGCAAGTCGCGTCAATCAAACCTTTTACTCGGAACTCCTCAGAAATGATTTTGAGGGTGATCCTCAGATTTTGATGATTTAAAAAAATGTCTTTTTATATTATTCACAATCAGAAACCTCTTAAAGTGGAGAAGACATTATATACAGGTGGTCACTTTCAACTGGCTCACTATCGGGATCTCCTAAACCACTGGAGGTACAGACTCGGTTAAAGAAAAGTTTCACAATTTTATGCTTATTAAGAATCTGAAAGAAAATTTTTAATATCAAAGTCAAATCTTGTTTTTCTAATGGCCGCCATGTTGTCTATTCATGTTGTTCGGTGTTATTAAGAAAATGAAAGAAAATGAAATCAATGACATTAAAAATAATATGGTGGCCATTAGAAAAACTAATGCGCCTAACTAAATAAAAAAAATAATAATAAAGAAATATGCCAAAAATAATAAGAAATATCAAAGTCAGTTTTTTTCAGCCTATTCCAGCAATGACGGAAGTTGTCCTAAATTTTCTTTCAGATTCTTAATAAGCATAAAATTGTGAAACTTTTCTTTAATTTAACCGAGTCTGTATTTCCAATGGTTTAAGAGATCCGAATAGTGAGCCAGTTGAAAGTTACCACCTATGATGTCTTCCCCCCTCCTTGAGAATTCGGATTTTAACGAGGATTTTAAATAGTACAAAAAGATAAATTTTTTAAAAACTAGAATCATCAATATCGAGGCTGTTCCTCAGGACTTCCAACTGTTTTACGTATTCATTAACGCGACTAAATCAAGCTATTGTCATAGCAACATATGAACAAGCATATCCACTTGTATTCTCTCTTCCTTCTTCGATACAAAATATCCGATATAGTACAGACGGCAGGGATATTTTCCCCATGCTAATCTGGAAACATACTCTACCTCGCTACATATTTGCATACGCTTTGAGGTCCCTCTCAGTGTCCCAAATGCACGAAAGTTTATGTCAATATAAAGTCACTGTCAAGTGTAAAAGAATATGACAAATAATGGGTAGGACAAAAATAAAGAGCCGGCGGTGGCTTCGCGGTTTAGCGTGCAGACTGCTAAGTCGTTGAACTGCTTCGGACTGAGTTCGATTCTCAGTCTCGCTCTGGTTGTCTGTATCGTCTATTCTACTATTTAATTGGCATACTGGAGGCTGGGTAATGAGCAAGTTCTCGAATCCATAATTACTGGAGTGAAGCGACTTTGTCTTACCTAAATAGCTAATATCGGCCGGTGCTACCTTCTTTGATGCTCCCTCCTTTTTAAATAATTTTAAATAATAATAAATAATGCTAAAATAAAATCAATATACCGGCATTGAATTATCACTATTTATATAGGGTGAGTGATTTCAATCTTCGGACCAGGATATCTCTATTGGTAAGCCAGATACAAAAAATTTGTGCAGACAAAAAAGTTGTTCAAGACCATCTGACTGTACTGATGACTTTGACCTTGGTGACCAATTTCAAGGCCACTTGAAGGTGAATGTTAATTTTTCAATAGGACACCCTATATATTTTTGTTTTTTCATATTTCCCGAGAAAATCCAATAAGAATGGTTTTTACAGTAGTTGCAGTCTAAAATGAGTAGGTTATGTATGAGTTATAAACAACTGAAAATCGCAGTTCCTCATTTTAAAGCAGTGTGCATCTGAAACGGCTTCAACAATCGGAACACGGCTTACATGTCCCTATCCTAATTTTTCATGTAATAACTACCATACGTACCAGGCCTAATAACTTGAAAACTGAAGATGTAGGCGGAAAACGCCGAAACAGGTCGATTTTATTATCGAGGGGGGTATTTTCGGGTGGCAAATCTAACTACCCAAGTTCATCCTCTTGGCGGGGGTACTCCTTTGCTTATAATCATAGGGAGCAGATATCGAGTGATACATTTGAAAGTTTGATCATTTTGAAAGTTACTTGAATTCTCTTTATATCAATATCTCACTTTTTTGGTTTTGCTTAAATGCAGGGTGGCCCAAAGAAAAACAAAACTTGTCTTAATAACTCAATTACTGAAGAAAAACGCCGAAACAGATCAATTTTGTTATTGAGGTAGGCATCTATACAGGGTTATTCACGGTATACGCCACGGAAGATTATGGCCGTGACTCTGGATTTTAGGATCTTTTTATTTTTGGATTGGATAGAGACCCGGCAGAGGTACGTTTTAAAATTATACTCATAATGTACAGGGTATCCCAAAAGCATGAAACATATCAAAGTTATGTTTTTTTAAATGGAATGCTCCTATGTTATTGCATTTTTAGATTGTCTGGGAAGAAAAAAGAAGATTGGTTTTTACAGTTGGTGTTTAAATTCAGAAGTTTGTGAGTTATAAACAAGTGAAGATCGTCATTTTTCAAGTTTAAGGCCCTGTACAAGGAAAACGGCTTAAGATAGAGAAAAACGGCTTACATGTCCATGTTTTAACTTTTCATGTACTATCCAATGAAGTAGATGAAATGTTTATACAGGGTGATAAATAATTAGAAAAATTCTGAGATTTCTCCAGGCGTCGACAAATAAAAAAATCAAAGAAAGTACAAATGTTTCTATACCATAGGATAGTACATGAAAAGTTAAAATAGGGACATGTAAGCCGTTTTTCTTTATCTTGAACCGTTTTCGTTGTACAGGGCCTTGAACTTGGAAAAAGACGATTTTCACTTCTTTATAACTCAAAAACTTCTGAATTTAAACACCAACTGTAAAAACCAATCTTATTTTCTCTTCTCAGACAATCTAAAAATGCAATAATATAGGAGCATTCCATTTAAAAAAACATAACTTTGATTTGTTTCATGCTTTTGGGACAGCCTGTACATTATGAGTATAATTTTAAAACGTACCTCTGCCGGGTCTCTACCCACTCCAAAAATAAAAAGATCCTAAAATCCAGAGACACGGCCATAATCTTCCGTGGCGTATACCGTGAATAACCCTGTATATGGTAACAAATAATTTACCCATGTTAAATTCATCTTTCTGACAGGGGTCCCCTTTGCCTATATCATCATATCATAAGGAACAGATATCGTGTCACACATCATTTGAAAGTTACTTGAATTCTCTTTATCTTTATCTTAACAACGTTATCCCACCTACAGGGCGAATCGATAAAACAGCTTTTTAACAATAATTGCGCATTTTTCTTTGGAAATGTGCCGAGAGATAATTTATAATATTATAATATCGCACTTCACTGGTTATTGTCATGGTACCCAGCTAGTCAAGTGCGACGTTGTATATAAAAAAATCTGTTTGCGTATTAAAAAAACAGGTGATTCTAAAGTAGACCTTTTTTTATTGCACCCTGTAATATTCAAGCGAAACCCAAAAAGTGAGATATCGTCGTCAAGAGAACTCAAGTAGTTTCCAAATGATATGTATCACACGATATCTGTTCCCTTATAAGCAAAGAGGTAACTACCCCTGAGAAGGGGATGAACTTAGGTATTGGAAATATAGGAAATATGTTCTCCTCGATAACAAATCTACATGTTTCGGCGTTTTTCGCGTACATCCTCAGTTTTCAAGTTATTAGGTCTGGTATGTTTTCGTTGGGCCGCCCTATATATTTAGATTACACAGTCCTTTTTTCACCACGAACTGTTAAAAGTGTACCTGCTCTGCAGTTGTCAATTTACTCACTGTTTTCTATCTGCGGTGAGCGAACGTATACCGATAAGGCATTTGTGATAACATCAAAGCCATTACAGGTACCACCAACGTTCTGCCACAGTTCCTCCGTTAAAAATACGTCGATTTAACCGAATTATCTACAAATACGTTAAACTATCAATACCGGACACTTCTATATCTAATGCATTGTGTCCATCGACGACAACTTTAGCAGCGCCATCAAGCGTATAATTTGGTGACACTAAAGGTAAAATTAATTGAACGCATGAAATTGGGATTAAGAATTTATGCAACAATAAACAACAAAGTTTTCAATATGTTTATATATTATATCAACAATAATTCTTAACTAATACTCCACACAATATTAATAATAAAGGTAAGTATATTGCAAACAGATTTAACCGCTACGTAAGTGTCCTTTTATTTCCGCAATTTCAATAAAGTGAATGCTTCCTTGCATTATGATGACTGACTTATGATTGTTAAAAACCGTGAAAAGGTACCCAACTTTGAATTTGAAAACAGCTTAGTGACACCAAGTTCTGTATGAGGGATCTATAAAAATTGTCGTTCGTTTTATGGCAAGTGTCCGGTATTAATATTTTAACGTATGTATTTGTTATCTATAACAACAATGGCACCCTATTCAATATACAGCCCTTAAAAGAGATCCAGATAAATAAACATTTTTCAGAATAAGTCAAAAATGGCTTAAATCAGAAGCTTTAAAATTTCACCGCCTACCACAACTGTTGAAAGCAATAAACTCACAGAGTCTTACAAACATTTGCCTACTTCCTGTTCCTGTTTTAAGAGTCACGTATCAATTTTAGTGTATTTTTTTATAAAAAAAAATACACTATCGAGGACGACATCACTTTTCGAAAATCACCCAAACTCATCAAATGTCCACCGATCATGACCCCCAGATCACGAAAAAGTGGTTTTCCAAAATTCACCTGCCCACGATATAAAAATATATTAATAGAAAATTGTTAAGGGCTATAGGCAAAAGTTTTTTCTTAAAGTGTGGTCTTTATTATAATATCAACGTTTCGACCGAACAATTTGGGTCATCTTCGGGATTCTAAAATGACAAAAAGGAAACAGTTAAAAAGAAAAACAGAAGAAAAACATTTTCAAAAAAGAATTTTTCTTGAGATGTGTTATATAAATGAAGATTAACACCAAATCAGATATAAACGACCTTAACATTATTTACAACTCCATATTATTATATGACAACAAAATTAACAGACATAAGTACATAACAAAAATTCTCAAAAAACAATGAACAAAAATTAACTACCTGCTAATTTTTATTTTTATTTACAATTTACAATTTTTTAAACAATAATATCAATCAAAAATTCTGTAATTATAATATTTATATTATTTCAATTGTTCCTAGTCTTAATACCTACTATTATGTAATAATTATTATAAATTTTCAATGACAAAACATCTGTCAAAGAAAATAGTTGACGAGAAATTACAAATTTTTTAATTCTTTTAATTACCAAATGTTTCCAGACCTATTGAATTGGTCAAATTATTGTAAGTTATCTTTAGTAAGTAGCTGCTATATCGTTAACTGTTTCCTTTTTGTCATTTTAGAATCCCGAAGATGACCCAAATTGTTCGGTCGAAACGTTGATATTATAATAAAGACCACACTTTAAGAAAATACTTTTTGCCTATAGCCCTTAACAATTTTCTATTAATATATTTATTGGGCAATTACTTCTATTATAATAAATATATATATATATATTCCTTTCTATCACTGTGAGCTCCATCCACACAAAAAATACGGTTGAAGTGAGGTCCGCGACAAAGTGAGGTCCAATATACGGACCCCACTTTGTAAACGCCTTCAGATCTTCCACAGTGACTGTTACTGGCCTGTAAAATGCAAATTAGACATAATTGACTGGACCTCACTTGATGAATGATACGGTAAAATTTGTATATTTTAGTTCAGAGGAGGACCGTGGGTGGCGTGCCGGTAAGATGTATATTCTGAATACGTGTATAGTCGTTAAACGGACTACAGTAGAAGTGAGGACCGGAGACTCGGCAACGCAGCTGGTCCTCACTTATCGCTCTGCGTACAACCATCATAACGTATATCACTGGGATTCAATAAATCCATATTTGACCTTGGCGTTCTCGAGTTCGTAGGAATCGTTCCTCCGGAGCTTCCCCCGGCGGTCTAGACAACTATAGGTAGCTTATTCTCTCGCTTTTTGACGAAGAGTAGTACGATGTTTTTTGACGAGCAGTTTCATGACTATAATGATATTGTATTCCTTGAACCATTTTTACTTTTTAACCATACTATTTTTAAATAATTTTAGTTGTTTTTAAATTACTATTGTTAAATCACAGAAAAAATTATAAAACATAACGTGAACTATGCTCAAATCAAGCCAAAATGTGAAATCTTTTTTTCAATTATTAATACCTACTTATAGAATAACTGGAAACAATTAAAAGTACATTATTTTAATAGGTAGGCATACTTACCTCTACTATCTACCTATACGCGTTTTCTTTACTTTTTAAATTCTTTAGCAGGTACAATAATTATTATCAAGCGTTGCAACGTAAAATCATAATACCCAAGTAGAATAAGTAGGTACCTACAATTTTTTATTGGTGGTTTATTAATGTATGTGTACCTACCTACCTATCTACAGTTAATTATTCGCGTAATAAATTAATATGTTCTCTCTTTCGATGAGTTAGACACGAGATAAAACATTCTTTAAACCGTCCCTAGTAAAATTTTAAATAAATATGCACAGATAAACATAATCTAAATGTAGTCAATTTCGTATTAATTCCCAACAAAATTACTATGAAATAAAAAATTTTGGAGAAAACTATTCCAAAATGTACCTAAGTCAACCTCTCATTATTTAGTATGTTTAGGGTACCTACTTACGGCTTAAGGTAACGTAATGAAATGAGTATTAAAAAAAATTGGACTTTTAGGTACGTATAAGTGAAACATAATGAACTAGAACTTAAAATACACACGGAACATCCATCTAAATTACTCACTAAAATTAAGTTAAGCCGAATAATTGAACTGTCAAAAATATCATTATTAGATCTGTACAATTATTGCCGGGCTTTCATTTCAGTATCTGAATAAAAAATCAATTTGAAAATCCTCTATTATTTTTTTCAATTTTTTTTGCAGCCCCCTCCTATTAATCTTGCACCCCTTAGAAGGGGTAATTCCCCTCTGGAATTTTCAAATGTACCGAAACGGGGTCGGT
The DNA here is from genome assembly GCA_910589415.1 of Malachius bipustulatus. Lineage (NCBI taxonomy): Eukaryota > Metazoa > Arthropoda > Insecta > Coleoptera > Melyridae > Malachius > Malachius bipustulatus. Next base: position 8,395,161 of record OU342633.1, read on the forward strand.
CTATATGTGGATATGTCATTTGATACGTAATTAAATGCTCTATTCAGCAATATTTATATTTTTGTATTACTTTTATGCGAGAGCTTTAGTTGTAAAATTTAAATATCTACTACAAAAGGTTACATTATAACCTGCATGATAGGTATTATGATAAATGAAATTTATCACGGAAATATATTATTTTATAAGGCTAATAATATACGATTCTCGTTCGTATCAGTATGCATGCAGGTAATGTAGCCTTTCTAATTAAAATTTTCATTTTGCAAAGAAATTCTGAAAATTGACCTTCAAAATCCAAGAATTTCATGGTTTCTGTTCAGGTTGCTTTCTTGTTTGAAAGTTTAAGAGGGGTAATCACCCCCGTTGAGGGGGTTGTATGAAAAAAGGTGACGACAATTTAAAACTAAAATCGAGTGTTTTCCGTACTTTCGAAAATTTTGGATTTGTCTCGAAAGTTAATTATTTTACAAATACTGAATTTATGCCAGACTCTGGCGCAGCCATCAGTATTCTAAAGGCCCATTTAACTAACGGGAATATTTCTGATACAACGCTAATATCGACGTCAAATTACTTTTATTAACATTTTTGTAATCCCTTTCATGCCAAGAGTCACTGAATTGCTATATTTTCCACCTATGGCCAATGGCTACTTTTTCTAGAAACGGCTCCAGAAATCTTCCCGTTAACTTAATGAGCCTTTATAATACTGGCTGTAAGACTCACACCACCACATATAAGATACCTATACCCATGAATCGAATAATAATGTTGATTTTATTGAGATAAAAATATATTTTCTTTTCATAGTTTTTTTATGAGATTTTTCAAAGATGTGAAAAAATTAGATACTAAAGAAATTTTGAAATTACACTGCTTACACGGACCATTTTGAAACTTTCATAATAATTTGGAGTTTCGATTTTTATGAAGTAAAACTGCCATAAGAATATAATTCTACAGAATACTGAACAATATTTAAAAAAAAACAGCCTGCATGAACAAACCAATCCATTGTTTACCTATGCAGGATGCGTAAAAAGTATTGCACCAAGCGTGATTACGCAGAGGGGGTTTGACATTTGGTAGGGTTGATGTTGAATTACACATAAATACCCATACGTTGATTTGAGTTTCATTTGTTTTGTGAGACTGGCGTTTGTCTAAGGCCGCCATCTTGGTTTTTATTAAATGGCAGCCTAAGTTTCTAAACCAATTCCAAATCTATTTTACGTTCTTATACCGTGTGTCCCCGGATAGGTGAAACGACTCTTATAAAAGACAATAATTTTTTGATTTCAATTTTAATTTTTTGGGGTTCAGCCCTGCTTGGCTAAATAATAATTTCTAACAAAATTTTAGTTTTGAAAAGTCAAGCATGCCTAGGAAATTTCCAAGAAACCGGTTTTTATGTTGAGTAAAGTGCCTTTTATGTAGCAAATACGAAAAAATGTTATTTGAAAAAGTTGTTCAGAATCAACATTTAGGTCCCTTTACCAAATTTCAAAATCATAGGTCAACTATTATTTTTTTCATTTATTTTTATGTTTTATTTCACAAATCAAAGAATTTCATAATTTGTAACAATGCCTGCCATGGAAAAACCAAATCGTATCCATAGCAATAGCAATCTGTCAATATCAGTCTTTGTTACAAATGAAATTCTTTGATTTGTGAAATAAACATGAAAGTAAATGTAAAAGATCAAAATTGCCTATGATTTTGAAATTTTGTATACGGACCTAAATGTTGATTCTGAACAACTTTTTCAAATAACATTTTGTCGTATTTGCCACATAAAAGGCACTTTACTCAACATAAAAACCGGTTTCTTGGAAATTTCCAAGGCATGCTTGATTTTTCAAAACTAAAATTTTGTTAGAAATTATTCTTTAACCAAGCAGGGCTGAACCCCCAAAAATTAAAATTAAAATCAAAAAAATTTTTGTCTTTTATAAGAGTCGTTTCACCTATCCGGGGACACACGGTATTTTCAAAAAAAAAAAAAGATTAGGAAAAAATATTAAAACGTAAAATAGATTTGGAATTTTTTTTAAACTTTTAGACAAACCTTTGAAATGTTTTATTATATATGGTTTATACAGGAACAGAGAAGATTTGTAACAGCTGTTGTTTATTCAAAAAATGTCCATCATTATTAACAAGTTATTAGACCTCATGCACTTTCCTACCCCTGAAGAAGAACTAAAATAAAGTTTGAAAGCTTGGGTTTTGAGAAAAAATAGTAATTTCATTATCGACTGCTTTTCCAAATAATTAATCTACATATTCAATTAATCAGTCAACAATTTGATCAATTTATTATAATTTAATCTAGAACAGACACGAGATCACTCGTTTCTTTAGAAACGAAAACGAAATTCAACATGAGAAAACCTTATTCGAATAAATATGATTTTAGTAGAAGCCAGGATGAGGCAGACAAGGAACTGAAGGAAGATTTAATTTTTAATTAAAAAATATACTATTATTACCTATCAAATGACATACCACACTACCCCCTTAATGTTTCAAAATTCCAGAGGGGTAACTACCCCTGTAAAAAATTATAATCTGAAAACAAAAATCGACGGGTTTGGATTAGCCTCAAATGTCGTCCATTTTACTTTTATTGAATTTAGGCGAGCTTTAAAACCACATTTTATAGAAATGATCAGGCCAGGTTGTTTCTTATTTTCTGTGACCAAAATTGGGCAATATTATCTGGAAATGTATAATTATTGCAGTTAAATATCGTAGCAACCTAAACCCAAACTTGTAAAATTTTCAGAATTTCATCTTTTATGTTGATGGTATTTTCAGAGATGGGTAAAATGGTTTTCAAAATGTATTTAAAATAGAAAGAACAAAATGCTTTCTGATAAACTATTTAAAATGGAAAATACAAAATACTTTCAGATTTTCCAATTTTACGATACAAAAAAGAAAATTGGTATTTGAAATTGAAATATAAAATGGAAAATGGTTCTGTCCTTCGTTAGTGGATTTTCTTATCTGATTATTTATCATTTTAATTTTTTAGTAAAATATTAAACTTAAATTTACTGTTTCTTATTTGTGTATTTATAATAAACAACTGTTTTGCTATACCTATGCTTGCTTTTATTCATCTGTTTATTGTACCTACGAATCCACTAACGAAGGACAGGACCATTTTCCAATTTTACGATACAAAAAAGAAAATTGGTATTTGAAATTGAAATATAAAATGGAAAATGGTCCTGTCCTTCGTTAGTGGATTCGTAGGTGCAATAAACAAATGAATAAAAGCAAGCATAGCAAAACAGTTTATTATAAATACACAAATAAGAAACAGTAAATTTAAGTTTAATATTTTACTAAAAAATTAAAATGATAAATAATCAGATAAGAAATCAAAGTGTTATCTTTTACAAAAAAAGTTAATAAATTAGAAATACTTATAGTAAATGAAGTTTAATATAAATAGGTATCTTACTAAAAGAATTTACAAATAAATACAAAACATATAACAAAAAAGTGGATGTAATAATCTTCTACCAAACAATAATTATTGATTATTTTTAAGCAACATAGTAAGAAAAATAAAAACTGAAAATTATTGTACCTAATTTCAATAATAAAATAAAACCCGAAAAATTGTGTTTTATTTATCTTGATGGAGACGATTTTTTCTACAAACTCAACCCGAGTTAAGGAAGTTATCTTTCAATTTTTTTTATAGATTATTTTTCTATTATATCAAAGTTAATGTAGTAGAAATAATTTAAATTTAATTTAATAAATTTTCATTGTACAGTGTAGATGCTACAGAGTAGAATGCTGCTCCCGCCAATTCCGCCATTTTTATTTCCAATTAATTTCTAGTAACAGTTTGTTGAAACCTTAGACAATATAATAAATATTTATTTATTATGATAATATTTTATTTAATAGTATAAGGTTGAAACATTAGGCAGTAGGACATTGGCTATTGAGAATATGACAAGTATAAAATATTAGCGACACTACCAGCTGGTATTCATTCACTCCTGATTTCATCGATCGGTAGTGCCAGACATTTCACGCCGCTGCCCCACCGACTAGGGCCCAAGCCAAGACCATTCGAACCACCCGTCCCGTTAGTGGAGTAAAATCGCTGTTCTATCTCGCTTATTTCTGGTAGTTTTTTTTATGAAGGTATAACCAGATGAGACCTTCACTATCTTGTAGAGAATGATTTTGTCCATCCGAAATGGAATGTGACAACTTTTTTTAGTAGTAACGAATTTTGAAAAAGCGAATTTTCTGTTCCCGAGAAATTATTAGAAATTTGTGTTTTTTAAAACATCCATCGCGCTCATAAAGCAACGGTTTGAGCTACGGTAATGAATTTTTCGGCATATACTCAAAAAACAAGAGCGCTTCTAGTGGAACTCAGCAAAATTCGAAAAGTTAAGTACTTTTTGAGATAATTGGCCGTAAAGTCGGATCAAGTAAAACCGAGCATTGAAAACTTCATCATGCGGGTAGCTATGTGAATTATTGGGAATAGACGTCTATATGTACGGACTTGAATGAAGAAAACATTATAGAAAAGTTTTTAAAAAAAGATTCAGCGAGTTAGGTCTCATAGTTTCCGAGAAACCGATTTTTTAAAATGGTTCTCGGAATGGGATTAACGCGATAGCGCACTACTACCTATGCTGCGCCTTATTATATTATACACAGAACTTGCGGTTCGTATTGAAAGTGGTAGTTGCACGTGGTAGTGATTGTAATTATTGTTTTAAAAATCATTGTAGTATGTTTAATAATAGTTACAAAGAAACATATCAATTTTATAATTACGAAAAAGTTCGGTAAATAAGTTTATACTGAACACTTCAATAGATTTGTAGCCAATCCGCTAAGCTAAAGTAACAATTTAGTAGTTCAATTACTTGAAAATTGAAGACAATAATAATTTAAGTTTGATTTGTGGACATCTTTGTGATTGCTCAAAAGACACAATTGTTAATAACCCGACTGAAAAGGGATTATTAAACATAATAAAGGCAGCTGAATTAAGTAAAGATGATTTTGTGTTTGTATAAAAGAAGGGTATAGAGATGTTGTTCAGACTGCACTTCTAGAAATTGCAATAACTTGCAGAAAATTGTTGAGAAAGATGACACCGACGAAGATGAAGACATTTAATTTTTCATTTTTATACCTATAATAGGGTGTTAGCTACCAACTAGTACAAAATAAAAGAGGTGATTCTACGACCTATTCTAAGAAGAAAAGTTCCTATTAACATGGGGTCCGCAAACGCACCATTTTCGAGATAGTGTTCAAAAAAATTGTTTTTTCTTACTTTTTTTGCGATATCTCAAGAACCGTTAGAGCTACAGGCTCCAGCTTTTGTACAAATTTTCACATTAATAATAGCTACTTTGAAGGCTACTTTGAAACTAATGTTCTAAGATATGCCAGTGGTGGAGATTTTAGGGTTTGGTAAGGGTTTCACCCCATTAACTTTTACGGCACTGGAAAAATTGACATTTTGAGAGCAAATTTCACAGAGCCAATGTTTTCTACACAAAAAAGTACTCCTGATCAAATGCTGTAGAAGCCACCGTTCTCGAGTCATAAAACGTCATAAAACGTCATTTTATGATCAAAAACGTACAAAACTCAACATGAACAAAAAATTTATTTTCATAATTTTTCATACTGTAACATGGCACAAATTCAAATTTGCACCCATTTTTCTTGTGCTAGTAGCAACATTAATTTAAACTTCGTCTAGAACAGCTTCTTCCACCTGAACATGAAGAGCATTTGGCCGTTCATATCTACCAAGAAACCTACGATTGAACTTTTTTTAACTTTAATTTTTTATTTATATTATAATACATACTTAAATTATTACAGTCGTCGGAAAATTTTGGCATTCGCTTGAAAAAAATAAGTACAGGTGCGATAAAAGACGAAAAAAGTGGTAGATTGCCGTTATCGTACTTTTAACATTATTGTTGCCAAAATTTTCGGACGACAGTAATAATTTAAGAATTATAATATTACAATAATTATACAAAAAATTAAAGTTAAAAAATAGAAGTTCAATCGTACGTGTCAACGGCCAAAAGCTCTTCATGTTCAGGTGGAATAAGAAGCTGTTCTAGACGAAGATGGAAACAATCTGGCTACAAGCACAAGAAAAATAGGTGCACATTTGAATTTGTACATGTTACGGTATGGGAAGTTTTGAAAATAAATTTTTTGTTTATGTTGAATTTTGTGCGTTTTTATGATCATAAAATGCCGTTTTTCTCGAGAACGGTGGCTTATATTTAACCAAGAGTATTCTTTGTGTAAAAAACACTTAAAAGTAGCTATTATTAATGTAATAATCTGTACAAAAGCTGGAGCCTGTGTAGCTCAAACGATTCTTGAGATTCTTGAGAAAAAGTAAGAAAAAATAATTTTTTTGAACAGGGTGTATCTCGAAAAAGGTGCTTTTGTGGACCCATGTTAATAGGAATTTTTCTCCTTAGTTTCTTAGAATAAGTCGTAGAATCACCTCCTTTATTTTGTACTAGTTGGTACTTAACACCCTGTATAGCAGGTACTTACCTACCTACCTAATTTTCAATAAAAATATAAACAAATGATCTTTATTTGTATACAGGGTGTTGATTTTCAAAGCGGGCCATAGGGGATTAGCATTGCGAAAGTGGTTTCGAAGCATTGCGAAACGTAGAAACGTCATTATTGTTTAGACAAGGTATGCTATTTTGTGATTAAACATTAACAATTACTTGAATTTTTACTGAAGAATTTTAGAAAACAACGTGAAATTAAATTAATTTCTGATGTCAAGCGTTATGCGCAATAATTTCAGCTTCATTTTGATACCAAAACCATTTCTGTCAGTTTAAACGGCGAGCAGGAATCCTCAAAAACCACTTTCGCAATGCTAATCCCCTATGGCCCGCTTTGAAAATCAACACCCTGTATAGTACTGTATAGGTAATATGCCTACAACCACTTGCCGACATTGTAAAACAAAAAATTATTAGATTTCTTATATTCGAATAATAATATTCACTGCTCCAAGAATTTCTAGAAATCAACACACCATGAGGAAATCCCTAAAAAACAAAAAAGATTTTTTTACTCATTACTAAAAGTCAAGATACGATGTAAAATGAAAAACGATTTGCGTACAAAGATATCTTGCGTGCTTGTTAACTTTCGTTTATCACCAAATTCAAAGATTGCGAACTTAAGCAAAAATGTTTCTTTATTTCATTGAACAAAAATAGTTTCGGTGCGTTCATTTTTTAGATCAGTGTGGATTTTTCCTTAGACATACCTACGGAAGAACTCGATCGCTATTCCAGTGTGCAGTGCGGAAGCATCAAAACCTAGACTTCGCATTAGTTTATACGCAAATATAGTAACTCGGAGCGACCGAGCGCAAATTCACGGTAAAATAAAAAATCGGTTTCTCGGAAACTATGAGACCTAACTCGCTGAATCTTTTTTTAAAAACTTTTCTATAATGTTTTCTTCGTTCAAGTCCGTACATATAGACATCTATTCCCAATAATTCACATAGCTACCCGCATGATGAAGTTTTCAATGCTCGGTTTTACTTGATCCGACTTTACGGCCAATTATCTCAAAAAGTACTTAACTTTTCGAATTTTGCTGAGTTCCACTAGAAGCGCTCTTGTTTTTTGAGTATATGCCGAAAAATTCATTACCGTAGCTCAAACCGTTGCTTTATGAGCGCGATGGATGTTTTAAAAAACACAAATTTCTAATAATTTCTCGGGAGCAGAAAATTCGATTTTTCAAAATTCGTTACTACTAAAAAAAGTTGTCACATTCCATTTCGGATGGACAAAATCATTCTCTACAAGATAGTGAAGGTCTCATCTGGTTATACCTTCATAAAAAAAACAGCATAATTTCAGGCCGATTTTACTCCACTACGTAGTGTAGGTAAGTTATGAAGTAGGTAGGTATTCCATGTTCCATGAGATTTCTAAAGCAGTCTGACGCATCGGGGTTTTCTAGTTTTTACCCCGCGGCTTGCATTTGTCTCCTCCGTTATTGGAAATTGTCCATAGTATTGGCAATTATCCATTGTATCGCCATGTACGAACTTTCCCTTATTATTGTTATTTACATAAGTGCACCTTTTCCATTTATCACTGTAATAATTACTTATTAGACGAAATACAACTAGTTAACTCTGTTATTTATTTTATTAATGACAAGTCCCGCTCGTGCATGGTTACACAAGTCAAATTTCAGTAAAGATATAAGACCATTATGTTATCCAGAAATAAATATTATTTACAGGGTGTTCGGTAACGGGCCAGTCCAGACCAAACGTCATGTATAAAATCGTATTTGAAACATAAAAAAGAAAAACGTTTTTCAGATCGGGATGATTTATTTTAAATTTCAGAGCTGCCTTAGTTTTACATTTTTTGGAAATATTTCCCAACGAAGCCCGATATCTGAAAAAAACGTTATTCTTTTCTTATGTTTAAAACACGATTTTATACATGATGTTTAATTTTGGCTGGCCCATTACCGAACACCCTGTATATACGGTGTTCCCTAATTAAATGTTAATATTTAAGGGGGTATTTTTTTTGGTAAGTTAAAAAAAAACTTCATGAGAGCGTGTGTTTAAAAATCTTAACTTTTGAGATACAGAGTGGTAAAGTTTATGAAAAATAATTAATTTTTTTATATCTTTAATACCTACCGCTCTAGATATTTCAATGAAATTTCGTATACATGCAGGAAGGCATAGTATTATGCATCAAGAGGCATTTTTTCATGTCCTCCATTTCATTTTATTTCCAGCAGTGACGTTCGTGCAGAATTTTACCTGCATAATTTGGCAGACATTGATAAACATTGATGGTACATACGCCATACGCCACTGATTTTTTTTTATAGATTCATTTTTGAAATGCCCATTCCTTTCTAAGCAAATTTGATTACTTGATTTTTTCAGATCGATGCACGCTTTCCGCCTAAAAAAATAAAATCTATTTCTCTCCATGGTCGCAAGATTATCGTTAAAAATGCTTTGATGAAAAAAATAAATAAAAAAAACGATCGTCACCAGTAGAAATAAAATGAAATGTGGTACACGAAAAAATGCCTCTTGAAGCGTAATACCGGTGTACGAAATTTGAATAGAATTAGAATTTATTTACTGTCTACATTTAGTAGGTTGCAATATATACACAGTATACAAATCAGTCTTAGAAGATAATAATAATAAAATTAATAAATACAAATATTATAAAATCAACCATAAATATGGTGATGAATGATGTGCAGAGAATCAATTAGTATATTTTTCGAAATTATCAATAATTCATCTTTATTTAAATTGAATTTTTCGAAGAAATTTAAAACACTATTACTAATTGATCCTCTAGCCCCAAACCATAAACCTAAAGTATGCCAATTTCGATTACCAAAATTTTCAAAATATTTTTTTTTTATAATATTCGACACAACCATCATAAATATTTTGTTTCTCCAATTGAACATCAGAATCTTGATTTGGATTATTAGTTTCAAAACGTATAGTTGGATCAATTATGGAGGCGTTATTTGATTTTTTATCAAATGCAACTATGTCACTGAAACGCTTCCTTCCTGCTTCATCTATTGCAAAAACCTCTTCGTAGCAATCGTAGTTTTTTTCTTGAAGCAATCGAGAAATATGGTGTTTCACTTTATGATGTCTTGAGGTGATAAGAAGTGTGTTACTCTTGCAGCTACCTATAATATGAGCGGGTGTCTCTTTCTCGTTACCACATTTACGGCAACGGTCGGAGCTGCAATTGTTTCCAGGGACTCCATTCACGTTAGCATAATTACAATTAAGTTTAATCGCTGCTGTCCATTCAGAGGAAGAAAGCGAATGTTGACTACTTACAAAGTTGTTGACCGGCTTATAAGTTTTAAAATGACAAACACCAATACCTTGCCAGGATAAGCTACACCATTTTTGAAATTCAGTTTCCCTAAGATTCTGTCGAATTTGTCTTGAAGTTGTACCGTTTGTAGCTAGGGTTTTACAACAGTTATCTATTTCTTCAATGCAATTGAAAGCGCGGTGAAATAACTCGTCATTATAAGAAAGTAATTTTTTTGCGATTGAAAAATGCTGTAAATGTACTTCCCATTTCATACAAACAAGACCTAAGCCCCTGAATTTCCTTGGTGAGTATAACATATTATTACAAGTAGAAGCAGGAAGACCAATGATAGATTTAACAGAACGGCGGATGATGATATCTAAACTGTTGGTTATAAGATTTGGTATTTTAGATAAAGGAGCTGCTTGAAGAGGGAATGTTAATAATGGAAAAATATATTGGTTCATGATGTTCAATTTTTGATATGGTTTCAATAATTCTGATACAGTCAGTTTTTCTAGATTGCAATTGAAATGTTCAATAATGTTCCTGTCGAATATTATTTCCGAATTAAAGTTACAACCTAAATAACGAATACGATCAGTCTCGTTTATACACTGAATAAATTTGTCATCTGAAATAAAGATTTACCATTTTCAATGTTAATTCCACAACTTTTTTTTGGATTTGTTTGCAGACCAATTAAACCAAACAAATTTTGAGTAAGTTTCGTGATACGTGAAGCTGCAATTGAAGATTTTGCAGTGATGGCCTGATCATCAGCAAAACCTGATAAACAGATAGCATCCATATCTGGAAAAAGTTGGTAACCGTATTCATTGGCAATATTTGAATCACAAATTTCATTATAAATAAAATTTATAGCAATGTTGAACAATATAGGAGACAAAGGTCCACCTTGAGGTACACCGCACTTGATTTTAATTTCATTACTAATCTTCTTTGAAGCTTCAATTTTAATGTTGTTGTTTGTTAATAAAGCTAAAACCAGTCGAGTTAGATTTTCAGATACTCCCATCGAATTCAATGTTTTATGAATATGAGTATGTCCAATTTTATCAAATGCTTTTGATATATCTAAAAATACAACCGCACAACTTTTTTTTTTAGTTTTCGCATCGCGAAGACAAGCATCTATCAATTTTGTGTTAACATGACATCCAGAAATGCCATTTACAAAACCACGTTGATTACAATTTAGATCAATTTGAATTCGAATTTTTTTGTCAAGTACCCGTTCAATAACTCGTCTGACTATTGAATAAATTGTAATTGGTCTCCAGTTACTAAGATGTGAAACATTATCACCTTTGTCAATTAAAATTGTTCTTCCTTCTCGAAGTTGTTGAGGCACATAACCAGTATGAAGCAGAATATTTATATAAACGGCAACAGTTTCATCAATGTGGATTTCTTTCAAAGTGCGACTTAGTATACGGTCAGGACCAGTAGCTGTGTCATATTTGAGATTTTTGATTTCATTTTTTACGTCTTCAGCCGTGACAAAAATATCGTCATGAATCAATGAAGGAATTGGATAGTCTTCAAGTGTATAGTCATTTTGTGATTCAAAGCATTCTTTAAAATGTGATTCCAATTTTGAAATTTCTATTTGGCAATGATTAGATTTTGAACCATTCATAACTTGACGAACAACTTTTTTCCTCTGATTAGCGTACCAATATTGTGCAAGTTCATAGTTATATTTATCTCGTCTTCGTTCTCTTGCTTTCTTATCTCTTCGCTGAGGATTTGAACATTGACTTTGTTTTGCAGAATTATTAGCTAGTTAGCGGTTTTTACGTAGTCTGAAGTATTTAACGCTTGGATGAACAGGCCCAGGTAGAAGTTTATTAGCATTGTATAAAAATGATAGAAAATCAGTTGTTAATTGATCAAAGTTATTCGAATCAAATGATGCAATATCATTTAAAACTAAATTGAACTTATGATGCCAGGTCTTACAGGCAGTATCCAAATCAGATGAGGTCTTCTTTTCTATAGACGAAGAGTCTGCATCATTAGATATCTAGAGAGCGGTATTACAGATATTATGTAAAAAATTATTTATTTTTCATAAACTTCGCCACCTTGTATCTCAAAAGTTAAGACTTCTGGTTTGGAGTTTCAATTGAAACATCACGCACTGACGTTTGATAAATGAGAAAAGCATTTCACAAATTAGGAAAAACAAAAGACGAATATCAAAAGAAAAAGACTGTAAGATTTGACTCTCTTGTGCACTATCGCTGATGATTATGTTTGTGTTATTTTCATTTTAAATAGATTTATTTCAAATAGGTTTATTCTATCTTAAGTAGGTATTTAAAATAGATTTATTCAAAATAGTAACCCACCTCTGGGTATTTTGTGATAAAGCAGACGTTATTTACATTAGATTCGTAGATGATTTTTTAGAACAAGTGACATCACGGTTCTGCCGATGCGGAGCCAACCTGCTGCGGCAGGTCATACTGTGTTTCAGTGTATCATACTAAAGCGCTATGCTTGGCATCTGGCAACAGTGCTGGGTCTCACTTTCTACGAATCATGTAATATACGGACCTCATTAAATGCGGAGAGCATAAATAAATATACCGACCTCACTTTGATATTCACGCAAACTGTCCTCACTATGTTCCTATATACATGAAAATTATAACTTGGCTCTGTTCTGTTTTCCCTGCGTATACTCTCCAGCCATCTATCGCCCATCTCAAGATTTAACAATCAGAACATTTACTATGCCTGTAGAATGCTTTCTTCTGGTGGTCCTCACTTGATGGGTAGAACAGTTGGTCCTCGCTTTGATAGTTGGCCAAGTATATATATATATATATATATACAGGGTGGTCCAACTTAAAACGTCAGGACTTCACCAAACGATAGATAACGTTAAAATAATGCCAGTTTCTCTAATACACTTATAGCCGGGAAAGCTTCCTTTTCAAGATACAGGGCGTTAAAGTTTTGGGAAAAAATTAATGTTTTGAGAATATTGTCAAAACGGCTACTTTAAAAAAATTGAAATTTTGCACGCAGCATGAGCTAAGTATCTTTCATGATTTACGGCTTATGGTGATAAATTGCAAAAACCAGTGGCGGAGATATGGGTGTGCCATCGCCCCTTTTCAAAAAAAAAATTGACGCCACTGACTCTATGGCAAATTTAATAATACTGTTCAATGCCCCATGCCTATTAGAACAAAAAAGTACTCTCTAATTTTTTTCACAAGGCACACCGTTTTCGAGATAATTCAGGTTTTCTTAGGTGATGCTAGGCTCTTCACATTACAAAACTAATTTAAATTTCACGAAGTAGTCTATGACCAAGTTTTGACGTTTTAACCAATTTAATATCTGCTTGTTATAAGTGTCACAAAATCTCTTTACAACAAACTATTGGTATTATTTTTAAACATTACGATGCCTTTCCGATTTTCTAATCAAGAATATGCTGATATGCATTTTATCTATGGATTTTGTGATGGAAATGCAGCAGAAGCAGCTCTAGAATACCGCAGACGATTTCCCAACAGACGACAGCCACAACATAATGTTTTTTCAAAGATACATAATCAATTCGTTGAGAGAGGAATAAGGCCCATCATTAGAAATCCTAATCGTCTAAATGTGGATACCGTAAGAAGAAACAACCGCATACTACGTGAATTTACCAGAGACCCGAGGACAAGTCAAAGAAGAGTGAGTCGAACCACTGGAAATTCTAAAAGCACAATTTAGAGAGTGTTAAAACGGGATCATCGACATCCTTTTCATCTCCAACCTGTTCATGGTTTACAACCAGGAGATGAAGAACGCAGGATGGTGTTTTGTAGGTGGCTTATGGACCAGAATAACGATTTCTTAAGAAATATTCTATGGACAGATGAATCGTGTTTTACTCGACGTGGGATTGTAAATTTTCACAATCAACATGTGTGGGCTCATGACAATCCTCACGAAATTAGACCACGAAAGTTTCAACACGAATTTAGTGTCAACATTTGGATAGGAATCTACAATGGTAACCTCATTGGCCCTTATGAACTCCCACAGCGACTGAATTCTGAAAACTTCCTTGAGTTTTTGGAGACTGAGAATGCCAATATGTGGGATGACATTCCAGTCGATATGCGAAGACAAGCCTGGTTCCAACTAGATGGGTGTCCGGCACATTTTGGTGCAAACGTTCGTAATTGGCTGAACACACACTTTGAAGGTCGATGGATTGGTCGCAGTGGTCCAGTTGCATGGCCTGCACGGTCTCCAGATTTAACCCCCCTGGATTTCTATCTTTGGGGTCATCTGAAAGAAATCGTTTATGCAACTCCGGTGCCCCATAGAGAGGAACTCTTGCTTAGGATTCGAAACGCTTGTGCAGATATTAATCACGACGTGCTACTTAGTCTAAACAACTCCATCAGAAGACGTTGCCAGTTATGCATTCAACAGAATGGTTGTTATTTCGAACAATTGTTACATTAGTTAGGTGTTGTTTATTTCTGTTATTTAATTATTTAAGTAAAAGTTATTTGACTAGAATTTGTCTGTTCTTAAAATGGCTACAGATATTACCTAAGAGAATCTGAATTATCTCGAAAACGGTGCGCCTTGTGAAAAAAATTAGAGAGTACTTTTTTGTTCTAAAAGGCATGGGACATTGAACAGTATTATTAAATTTGCCATAGAGTCAGTGGCGTCAATTTTTTTTTTGAAAAGGGGCGATGGCACACCCATATCTCCGCCACTGGTTTTTGCAATTTATCACCATAAGCCGTAAATCATGAAAGATACTTAGCTCATGCTGCGTGCAAAATTTCAATTTTTTTAAAGTAGCCGTTTTGACAATATTCTCAAAACATTAATTTTTTCCCAAAACTTTAACGCCCTGTATCTTGAAAAGGAAGCTTTCCCGGCTATAAGTGTATTAGAAAAACTGGCATTATTTTAACGTTATCTATCGTTTGGTGAAGTCCTGACGTTTTAAGTTGGACCACCCTGTATAAATCATGAAAATATAATTTTCGGGCATTTTAAGCTCATTAATAAAGAGCTTTCAATGGCAGACAGCACACGCAACAATCTAGAGCCCCTCGAAGCTGTAGACGGACCGTTTCGGTCTTTTTATGACCTCATCAGTACAGCATATCGAGATGGAATCCAGAGGCTACACGATCGGCTCTTTATTAATGAGCTTTAAAATGCCCGAAAATTATATTTTCATGATTTATAATCACGGCTCTAATAAAACTTTCAAACTTGTATTAAAAGCGGTGAAAATATTCAAAATTGAATCGCATAAAAATACACTATTTCTGCGATTGATGCGCAAGAAGGTTTTTTTCTTGGAACTTTTTATCCGCACACCTGTAGGTATATTGATGTGTATGGGTTTCTACGGCTGGCTGCATCTGGCATTTTAATCGTTCCAGGCTGTTTAGTCCATGGAGACTTGGTCTGACGTTTCGTCTACATCTGACATGGAATTTGTATTAGAATTATTGGTATTCGTTAGATTATTATACCGATTAAAACGTAAACTATTTATCATAAGTTTTCTTTCGTATTAAAACGACTTTGAAAAAAAAAAACTCTCAAGTCAACATTTCTACCAATTTTAATTTTCACAATTATTGGTTGTTTACATTGTCCGTAGCAACTTTCCAATCCAACGTCCCTTGTAAGAAACTAATAAAAGACTACTTGAAGGAATGTAATTGGTTGCTAAGGGAAGAATTAAACAAAAAAATTCTCACTAATTCGTTTTTGGCATCCTAACGAAATTACCGATTATTTCAGATAGTACCTACCTAATTGCTGATTTTAAATAGCAAATTTTGAAAATCTAGCAAATATATTTAAGAATATTTTTGTTTCTTATCGGTAAATTACCTTTTTAATTGATTAATAATTGAATAATAGAAATTAATTGGTCTTCTTAAAGGGAGTAGAGTTTATTTTTAGCAATATCAGACCGATATTTTGATAATACATTAAAAATCGATTATTCGACAGATTTTTAAATAGGTACGTTTGTGCAACATATGAGTTGTCTATTAAAGGAATTGCTCAAAATTTTTTCCTTTCACTGCTAGGCAATAATATCCCAAGAGATCTTGAAAATTTTATTCTAGGTAATAGTTTGTAGGTACTCAACGCTCTAATTTATGACATATTACAGAATTAAGAATACACAGAATAAATGAGCTGTAATTTTTATAACAGAAGTTAAATAATAGGAGTGTTGCCGTGGCAATTTTAACTAATTTGACATAAAAATGTTTTGAACTTTGAGAAAGGTAGAAACACAACTTCAAATAAAATGACACCGTGATGACATAACGTCAAACTAGTCACACTTCTAGTTGGATAATATGAATAATTAACTTATCCACCACAGTAATTAAACGGGGTAAGCGCAACAGTAAGGGTAGCGACGGCGCAGCACCAACACAACCCCTCGTCGCGACGCGCCGAATCTCCGATTGCTGCAATCGATACACTTGCAGTAGTTAGAAATATGGCCGACGCAGAATTCGAAGAATTTCGACAAAGTTATGAAAAAGTGTCATGGCAATCCAAGATACCAGCACCGTTCTATTCGTAAGTACCTCAAGTATGTTATGTAAGACGGGAGTTTTAAATTGAAGGTCGTTATAGGTTAGTACCGGATGTATCAGAGGAGACGTCACCCACATACTCAAACTGTGACCCCAAAACAGACTGTGATAGCGTGGAGCTGTCGGACCCGACGGCGAAGGCAAGTGAAGGCTTATCTTCCAGGAATGAAGCTAGTGGAGGCTGTGTGTCAGTGTTCAGCAGAACTGGGGAGAGAAGAAGGCGGAAGCTCCCGGAAATTCCCAAGCATATTAGAGGTAAGATATGGAAAGTGGAGGTATTTATTTATTTATGAGATTGGGAGGAATTTATTAATTTGGCCTTTTGATCACTAAGTTCTTGAAATTCGTATTCAACAAAACCTGATCACTTAAAGAATCCAATTTTAAAATATATTGATAAATCGAAAAGGTCAACATATACAGGGTGAGTTTGTTTTAAGTTTTACTTACAATGAGATAGGTACCTATCTCGAAAACGATGTCAAATATTTTCATGAAATTTTGGTAACGTAGTAAGTACAGAGAGGAATATATTTGACAAAAAAGTGTATAATAATAATATAATATTGGCTTACAATACAGGATGTCATAGGTCATCCGAGCGGTCTCTGTGGGCCGAACGATGTATTTTTTCTTTTTTTTTACGAATTCAAATACAGGGTCACAATTAGTCCAGTCGGTAAAGTAAAAAATGTACCCAAAGTTCATAAAAAATTTTATCTAAGATTATCTTTCAATAATAATTGTTAGTGAAGAGCTTATACAGAGAGAGTTTCATTGGTAAACGAAGAAACGGTAACTGTGGATGGAGGACACCTAGATGGTTCTATAAAACCCATGGTTAATGGGTATCACGTGTTTAGTAACATAGATACAGAGATACAGGGTATTTTATGGATATCGACAATTTCTCTCGAAGCCATAACTAACGAACCTATATATTTTTTTGAACTTTGGTCGAACAGTATCTATTTCGCAGCACAAACGTTTGACATAATATGGTTATTACCTCAATCACAGGTCTCAATAATCTTTTGTTATTCCGCAACCCGCCTCAACTTTCGTTTTTCTTATGACCGTCATGTTGGATTTTTCCCTTTTTGAACGCAATTTATTTTTCTGATTACTAAGCGGATATACAGGGTTTCAATTTGAAAACTTGCCACCCCCGAATTACCTACCCTTAAAAAATGTTTCTCAAAGAAATCGCGAAACAGGTCAATTTTGTCTTTTAATTTATGTTCTATTGACTATTTTTTTTTTATACGGGATGTTCCTTGGCTGAGTAATGACGACATTCTCTATTTTTTTAAATTGAAAAGCCTGTATATTATTACATTTTCGAATTGTCGGAGAAAATCCAGTAAGAATGGTTTTTACAGTTTGAGTTTAATTAAATCTGGTAATTTTAATCACCCTGTATTAAAATTTTAAGTACACTGTACGATATGACACTTGAAAAGTTAAGATAAGGACATGTAAGCTGTTTTTCGATATTTAGAGCCGTTTTCGATGTACACTGCTTTCAAAATGGAAAATTGCGTTTTCATTTATTTATAACTCATAACATACTCAATTTAAACTGTAACTGTAAAAATCATTATTACTGGATTTTATCAGACAATCTGAAAATTCTGAACACCCTGTAATAATATACAGGGAATATATAATATATAATATACAGTGAGTTTTTTTTAAGTGTCCCCATAGGGATTTACACAGTAAAACAAAAACTCCATGTTATTTGGCTTTGAACTAGATTGTTGTGCATATGACAAATAAAATATTACTGTCAAAGAAACTTTCATTAAAAATGTCGGTGTACACTGTACCAGAACGCATTGAAATGGTAACTGCATACATTCAAGGTGTTTCCAGCAGAGAAATTGTAAATAATTTTGCCGCGACTTATCCAAATCGTCCGATTCCCGATAAAAAAACAGTTCTCAAGTTTTACAATAATTTTCACAAAAATGGGTGTGTGTGTCCTCGGCACATAAAGCGAGCTAGGAAGCCTACCGTCGTCACAGACAACACAAGTGTCGATGTAAGTTTAGCTGTTGAAGAAAATGATGGTTCCATTACACTTAATAAGCTTGCGGAACGCTTCAGCATTTCAAGAAGTAGCTGCTTTAAAGCGTTAAAAAGTGCGAAATACAAGTCCTACAAAATCAGAAATATCCATAAACTGTTGCCACGTGATTACTTTCCAAGAATGGAATTTTGTGAACTATGGATTGAAAAAATTAATCAAAATCCAAACATTTCCAGTAAGATATTATTTTCAGACGAGAGCACATTCACTCTAAATGGGAGCGTCAATAAACAAAATACCTGTTTTTGGGCAAGGGAAAATCCTTATAAAATACAAAATATCCATTCCCAGTGGCCCGAAAAAATAAATGTCTGGGCTGGGATATTAGGCAATCGACTGATAGGACCTTTTTTTATTGACGGCAATCTTGATGGAATTAAGTACTTAGATCTTTTGCAAATCAAGCTTGGTCCAGCACTGGAAAACTTAGGGTTCCCTGGGGAAGTAATATTTCAACAGGATGGTGCACCAGCTCATAGCTCTATCATTGTTACAGAGTTTTTGAATGAAACCTTCCCAAATATTTGGATTGGTCGACGCGGTCCTTACAAATGGCCTGCTAGAAGCCCAGATATTTCACCGTTAGATTTCTTTTTGTGGGGATACTTAGCAACGAGGGTTTATGATTTTAAAAGAGGGCAACCTGAAACGGTCGAAGAATTGAAAGAAGGAATCATAGAGGCTTGTAATTCCGTTACCGTCAGAATGCTGCAAAATACTCGTAGAAATTTCAATGATCGCTTAGGATACTGCTTAGCAGCTTTTGGTGACAATTTTGAACACCGTATTAAATAAAATTGTTCTTGATAATCTTTTAATTTTTATTGTATTTTGTTCAAGTTTGGAGTTTAAAGGAATAAAACATTAGTTACTTAGCTCATTGAATTGATTTCTTAAATAAATAAACCGTTTTAAAAAGAAAAACAGCAAATAACATAGGTCTAATTTGTTAACATGCAAATCCCTATGGGGACACTTAAAAAAAACTCACTGTATAATATCATTGAATAGCCTATATGTCACTGTCACCTAATGTATTTTCATCCGATGATGAATCCAGTTTTTTTTAAATTTTCAAGAACAAGAACCCCGTCATTTATAAAAATATTCAGTGTATCTTCGAAAGATAGAAGAGATGCAGGCTCTTCAAAAGCAGCCCAGCATTAAGTCCACTCCCAACAAGATGAAGCCGTTTGTAACATAATGTCAAAAACATTTCAAAAATTTCAATGGCTTAAAGATCCACAATGGTAAATTACATCTAAAATTATCTCGTAATTATGATACTCCATCTCAAAATGATTTTTCCGATCTCGGTAAGCATTTATCGTTACTCAAAATGACTGTTACCACATTACGGCGGTGTCCTAAGGGTGCCCGGATGATGTTGATGTTAGCAAATTTACTCACTGCAAAACTCAAAGCAATAACTACTACAGGTTTAGAATGTGCTTGGAGAAACCTTTTTTTGCTTCCATTTCAAGCTTTAACTATTCCTAAGAAATCAGATAACATAGAGAATCTTTCCACTTGGACTAAACAGAAAATCACAGTTTGCAGTCAAGCTCAATTAGAGAGTGAAGAGAATATAGAGAATTTACCTCCCACTTTGCTTCAATGAAGTTTTCGGTCAATCAACAGACTGAAAGGACACATTTGCATGTTGGCAAGAAAATAGAATCAAAATTGTCCGATGGAGACACTCGTGGAGCATTGAAACTTCTAACTTCTGAGGACTCTCTAGCTTCAAATGATCCCTCCACATTGGCCGATCTTCTTAAGAAACATCCCCCTCATCCACCACCGACTTTTTTCCCGGAAACACCTGAATTTATTTCCTTCCCATCGATAACAGATCAAGAGATTACGAGAGCTATTAATTCATTTCCACCAGGATCTGCTAGCGGTTTAGATGCTTTGAGACCGCAAATTCTCAAAGATCTCATTGCCAAAAATACCGGAGATTCGGGGATCCAGCTTTTAAAGGAAATCATCTCGTTCATCACCCATATTGCAGAAGGGAAGATTCCTGAATCGATCCGTCCTATTTTTTTCGGAGGCTCTTTGACGGCTCTTAAGAAAAAATGCGATGGCATACGTCCAATTGCAGTTGGAAATGTTTGGCGCCGTGTTACTGCTAAAATGCTAAATTTCAGAATTTTACCAACTCTGGTCGACTTTTTCACTCCTAATCAACTTGGTGTAGGGGTAAAAGGTGGTGCTGAAATTGGTGCCCATGCTGCTCGTGTATATTTCAATAACCAACCATGCGGTTCCAAAAGTGTTTCTAAAACTAGATTTTCGGAATTCAAGAGGTCAAGTCATTTTTTCCGACTCATTTACCTTTTATCTTCAATTCTTACTACAACCTTCAAATTTATATTTCCATCAACAATTATCTCGTCTGAATGTGGAATTCAACAAGGCGGTCCCTTGGGCCCAGCCTTTTTTGCTCTTACAATCAATCCTATCGTCAAATCACTTAAACTGGAATTAAATATTTGGTACTTAGATGACGGAATTATCGGTGATGATGTTGATACAGTTTTGAATGACCTGAAAATTATTTCTGAGGCTGCATCTAAATTAGGTTTATTTCTAAACTCTTCTAAATGCGAAATTATTTTCCTTGGTGATCATGAAGATGAATTATCTATCTTGAACGACTTTAGATCTTTTCTACCTGGAATTACATTATATGAACTTGGACGCAACTCTTCTAAGGGCCCCACTTGCTGATGAGGGTATTCTAATAATAATTAATCAAAAATAAATCAATTACAGCTATTCACATCAAGATTGGACTGGATTTCTTCTCATTCGGCTTATTTTCTACTGAAAATTTCCCTTTCAATACCGCGTCTTATATATTTCCTATGCTGTTCTCCTTCGTGGCGAAAACCGCAAGCTCTGCAAGTTTACGACACTATTTTAAATTCAACCCTTGAAAACATCTTGAACTGCGCTCTTTCTCACGTAGCTTGGATACAATCTTCCCTTCCCATAAAGATGGGCGGTATCGGAATCAGACATGCTGTGGACTCAGCGATTCCATGTTTTCTCGCTTCTTACCACAGCAGTCTCGAATTGGTGACTTCTCTTCTTCCTTTTGGAATGATACAATCTGATTCATTGATCGCAGAAGCTTTGAGTATTTGGCATGATCGCAATCTAATTACTCTGGAAAATATGTTGTCTCAATCTTCGTGGGAGACAATTGCTTTTCAAAAAAGTTTAGATTCCTTGATCCATGAAACAACGTCTCAACAAGACAAAGCTAGACTTCTTTCTAATTCTCAACCACATACCGGTGACTGGTTATATGCTCTTCCATCTCCTCAACTTGGAACCCACCTTTCAGATGAGTGCTTTCGAATTTCCATCGCATTTCGCTTAGGCTGTGATTTCTGTTATCCCCATCATTGCCGCTGCGGAAACGAAGTATCTTCGAAAGGATTGCATGGTCTGTCGTGTCTATTCAGTGCTGGTCGTCTTTCGCGACATGCCGAGGCGAACGAGATTATCTCCCGAGCTCTAAGATCTGCCCAAATTCCGGTAATTAGAGAACCTGTCGGATGCTCTAGAGATGATGGTAAGAAATCTGATGGAATGACATTGACTCCATGGCAAAGAGGCAAATGCTTGCCTCTTTGCACTTCATTCCACTTCCTCCAATCTTGGGTCTGCGGAAAATACTGCAGAATCAAAAAAAAAAAGAAACAAATACCGGAATCTTGAAGATCGTTTCATTTTTGTGCCTGTCGGACAAGAAACTTCAGGAGTTTGGGGTAATGAAGCCTTGAGATTTCTGACATCGGTTGGTCAGAAAATTACGAATGTCACGGAGGAATCCGGAGCAACGTATGAGCATTGCTCTACAAAGCAATGCAGCTTCGATGTTGCGAACACTTCCACCTGGGAGGGAGTTTTCCGAAATTTTTTATTTGTGATTCTATTTTTTATTATTTTATTTTTTTTTTATATTTATATTGTTTGATGTTTCATGTTTCATGTTTGTAAAAATTTAAAAAATCAAATATACATAACCAAGTTCAAAAAAAATTTGGATTTACAGCGTGTTCAATTTAATAAAATAGACAATGTCGTCATTACTCAGCCAAGGAACATCCTGTATAAAAAAATGTTAGTCAATAGAACATAAATTAAAAGACAAAATTAATTGACCTGTTTCGGGATTTCTTTGAGAAACATTTTTTAAGGGGAATTCGGGGGTGGCAAGTTTTAAAATTGACACCCTGTGTTTACCTAACACTACGAGTTTATAATATTTCTTCAAAAATTCAATATGACGACCGTAAGAAAAAAAGATAACTTTCGATTTTTAGTCATCTTAATTATTATTAGGACACTTCTCAACAAATAATCCAAAAACAATTCTTCAAGTCTCTAGCACTTTTAAGATGGCGGAAAATTGATAGTTATAGTTTTCTTACGGTCGTCATATTGGATTTTTTCCAAAGTATTATAACTCGCAGTGTTATACAGGATGTTAAGAAAATGACGAATAAACTCTTTAGATAAACTCCATGGATAAACTCCATTGGAGGGGACACTCAGTAGAGTACGGGAAAAATAATTTAAAAAATCCAGAGCTATATTTTAAAAGATACAAGCAAAA
Organism: Malachius bipustulatus; assembly: GCA_910589415.1. Taxonomy (NCBI): domain Eukaryota; kingdom Metazoa; phylum Arthropoda; class Insecta; order Coleoptera; family Melyridae; genus Malachius; species Malachius bipustulatus. The sequence continues at coordinate 8,418,474 of OU342633.1, forward strand.
TATTGAACAATAAATTTGGCAAAGTTTAACACGATAACTGCTGGTATTTGGTAATTTCGTCTAATTTCTAACAATGTAGGTATTAGTATTTAGTTAAGGTATCAAAACCGGTATTGACAAATGCTTTTTTCAGCATCTTGGAAAAGAAAAAAAATCTTATTAAATTTTCCAAGCCATGCAGTTAATACATCTTACGCATTTTTTTAATTGATAACGATTGAAGTACTTTTTTATATCTGTAAAATCATTTATTTTTTGCAAATACTGAAAAACAAAGATAGTAAAATGTTAACTTTGGCATTTTTTTTTTCACCAAATTGAAGACCAGAATTTTTTAAATTATTTTTCCTGTACTCTACTAAGTATCCCCTACAATGTACTGAAGAGTTTATCCGTCATTTTTTGAACATCCTGTATACATCTTAGTAATCAGAAAAATAAATTGCGTTCAAAAATGGAAAAATCCAACATAGTGGTCATAAGAAAAACGAAAGTTGAGGCGGGTTGCGGAATAACAAAAAATGATTGAGACCTGTCATAACGCTGTCTTCTTCGTCTTAAAAAAGACTATAATAATGTCACATTTTGACATCTGTCAAATGTGAAACTTAACTGTGGATTTACTTGCAAAAAACGAAATTCGTCATTTTCGGTTTTCGGCCGATATTTCCAAAACTAAATGACGATCTTAATCTGAAACCGGTGAAGTTTTATTTAAAACGTTCCCCATTTAATTTTTGTTGTAGGTGTAATAGGAGTCGAGATTCCTGTATAATATAGAGAAGCGAATCTGGGACACACTGTATACGAACAAATTACAAAATACCTTTCTTTTGGGAAATTTCACAAGCTTCCTTTCTTTTAATAAAGTCTTTTTTAAGTCTTTTTATTGATATATGCAACGATCAACGAGTTATTAGCGAAAAAATACTTTTTTCACCAAAGGGGTGGTTTTCTGGGGGGGGATTTACCCGATTTTTTGTGGTTTTATGTTCTATAACCTCTTCACCAACAATTATTGAAGGAAAAATTTTAGATGAGAATGTTTATGTACTTTGGATAAATTTTTTGCTTTACCGACTGGACTAAATGCTCATAATTTAAAATCATTTTTGATTATATAGAGTGTCCCATATGAGAGTGAGATAACAAAGTTATGTAATTTATAAGGGAAAACTCTTACGATAAGTACCTATCGATTTTTAGATTGTTTGAGAATAAAAAATAAAATAATAAGAATGGCTTTTACAGTTGGAGTTGAAATTGAGTAGTTTTGGAGTTATTGGTCAGAAAAATATTACATGAAATTGCATGAACTTTTCATAGCAAAGTGTAATGTCGCAAACACTAACCCAGTTAAATTACTGCAGTTGATGCAATGCTCAAAACGGCCATACAGCAATGTTGCACTGAAACATTTCAAATGTAAAGCACTGGTAAAGTTAAAAACTTTACTACACTGATGATTCAGTAGCGTTGCAGCTTAACTTTCTTGTGTAATATGGCATAATGCTCGGCATATTATTACGTACAGCGAATTTCAAAAAATAAAAAAGTGTAAGTTCAATAACTTCGCAAATTAACTTTGCCGCAAATTCGCAAAGAGAAGGAAACCCCCGCTCATGTTGTGGGATTTTGTACTTCGAACAACTGTCAAATCGTACCAATACCATTGGTAGACATGAGGACTATCTTGACTGTTCTGTAGGCTGTCAGAAGAGTATTCATATTGCGTGTGCTGGTATAGCTGAGGGCAAATTTGTGGAAATGAAAAAGTCCGGTGCTTTGAAGAAGTGGAAGTGTGATGGTTGTATCAGGTCTAACAAGCCTGGATCTTCTAAGGTGGCTGATGCTGATTTATGTAATGCTGGAGGTCTTTTTCGTGATCGGATCTCCTCACTGAGTTCTGATTTAGGTCTTCCCTGTGGTAAATGTAAAGAAATTGTGAATTACTTTTCAAATGTTATCGAGGAAATGGAAAGGAGACTAACTGCGGAGATGGCTTCTTTCAAGCAACAACTGATCTCTGAGTTTGAGACGATTCTTAGGGCTAATATGGACTCGTGGCAGAATAGTCAAATGAAGCTTGAGATGTCGACTGCAGCTGCATGTCCGAAAACACGGAATTTTGCCGAGGTTGTTAGAGATGTTCGCTCTATTGTTGTGAAACCGGTGAAACCTGACCAGAGTGTGGCCGCTACGAAGACTGACCTATTCCAGAAGATGAATCCTGCCGAGAATAATTTAAATTTCTCCAGAGTCAAGGGTATAAAAGGTGGTGGAGTTGTTGTGAATTGTCGCAGTGCTGGTGACTCCGGGAAGTTCAAGGCCATGGCACATGAGAAGCTATCTGACGATTATACAGTTAAGGAGGTGTCTAGTCTGATGCCTAGAATTAAATTGGTGGGACTTTCTGAGGATCTCAAACCCGAAGAATTAATTCACTGTTTGAAGATTCAGAATCAGGAAGTGCTATTGTCAGAAAGTCTTTGCAAATATATTAGTATTAAGAATTTGCGTAATAGAAATGATGTTTTTCAGGCTGTCATTCAGGTTGATGCGGTAACTTATCAGAGGGCTCTGGCTGCAGGACACTTGCTTATAGGATATGATCGGTTTATGGTTTATGATGCAATTGAGGTAAAGCGATGCTATAACTGCAGCGGTTTGAATCATATGTCTAAGGGTTGCCGACACTCACCCGTGTGTCCGAAGTGTGGTAGTGATCACTCCGTTAACAAATGTAAGTCTGATTATTTAAAATGTGCTAACTGCGTTAAATACTTTGAAAAATTTGGTGGACAGGGTGATGTCAGTCATGCCGCCTGGGATAATAGTTGTCCATGCTATGCTCGCATTCTCTCTTCGATTCGGTCTGATGTATTTGGTATAAAATAGCAATTAAATATTGATGACGTCTCTATTAATGGTGGCTTCAGTGGGGTTGATAATGGCGGTAGTAATGGTTATTGTTCGGTGGGACGCGGTTTTTCCAGTGGAAGAGAGTTATCTGTTTATTATCAGAACACACGTGGCTTGCGCTCGAAGACTACCACGGTTTATAATAAATCTCTATATAGCGAATATGATATCTTTGCCCTCACAGAAACTTGGCTGAATTCTTCTGTGTTGGACCAGGAACTGTTTTCACGGAGGTACAGCGTTTTCCGATCTGATAGGAATTTTACAGTTACCGGAACTTCGCGGGGTGGAGGTGTACTTTTGGCTGTTGATAATAAATACTGCGTCTCAAATCTGGTTTTTGATGCTTCGATTAATGTTGCCCCCAATATTGATGTTGTTGGTGTAAAAATTAATATGAATGGTCGACATGTAGTAATAATAAATGTCTATATTCCTCCAAATACCACTGCATGTGAGTATGAAGCATTCTTTGAATATTTGTCTGTTCTTTATATTGATAATAGTGATAATGTGGTGTTATTGGGGGATTTTAACATCACAGACTATGCAGGGTCGCTGGATGATCCATCTTTGGTTGCTGGTGGCAAAGTAGGGCAGCTTGACAATTTTATAGGTGTTCATAGCTTTCGTCAATTTAATTTTGTTTACAATGAGAATAATAGACTTTTAGATTTGGTTTTGAGCGGGTGCAATTGTTTGGTTGAGAGATCCGATGATCCACTTGTGGGCGAGGATAATCATCACCCTGCCCTGAATCTATTCATTAGTTTACGAGATAAACAATTTACATCTCGTTTTTGATGCCAAAGACAACAAAACTTTTCACTCGGCTAGATGGAATAGAGACTACAATCCAGACCTATGCATCGTCTCCATGGATAACGATTGTAGACCATTACAGACTTCCAGAAAAGTGCTGAAAAGTTTTCCACATAGTCAACATCGACCGAGTATCCTAAATATTGGTGTTCAAATTCCCCTTGTATCATCAATACCAAAACCAAGGTGGAATTTTCAAAAAGCCAACTGGACGAAATTCAGTAAATCAGTGGACAGTACTCTTCGTTGGATTCCACCAGTTTCATCAAATTACGACAAGTTTGTTGGTGTTTTAAAAGGATCAGCCAAGAAAACAATTCCAAGGGGTTTTCGCAAAAATTACATCCCAGGCTGGTCTCAAGAAACCAAAGATTTGTTTCAACAATATTCAAACAATCCATCTCATGATAATGCAAACTTGATATTAAAATCTTTAAACAGTGCAAGGAAAAATAAGTGGAATACGTTAATGGAGAGTATGAATTTTACTCATTCAAGTCGTAGTAGTTGGTCTTTACTGCGAAAACTAGAAACAGCCAATCAACGAGAGAAAATCCAATCGAAAATATCTCCAAATGCGATAGCTTCTCGCTTAGTCAAAGTGTCGAACATGATAAACATTGACAAACATCAAGTCAATAAAATGAAAAGGACTATACAAAAACAAAAGAAGCAAGCAGAGATTTCCGACGAAATAGGACAACCTTTCACCTTCGAAGAATTGAAAGCAGCCATCAAGTTAACTAAAATCAGAAAAGCTGCTGGCTTTGATGGAATTTACCCAGAATTTTTGAAACACCTGGGAAATTTTGCAAAAAATTGGTTACTGTCCTTCTTCAATGACATATTACTTTCGGGGAAACTACCTGCCGAGTTTAAACAATCAAAGGTTATTGCAATCTTGAAACCAGGGAGAATAGCAGATTATCCAAGTAATTATAGGCCTATATCATTGCTAAGTGTATGTTATAAGGTGATGGAGAGGATGATTTACAACAGAATTTCTCCTTTGATAAATGATATTCTTCCCCAAGAACAAGCTGGTTTTCGTCCAAACAGAAACTGTTGTGATCAAGTATTATCACTCACTACTCACATCGAAACAGGTTTTCAAAAACAGCTGAAAACAGGAATTGCCTTAATTGATCTAACATCCGCATATGATACTGTTTGGAAAGATGGCCTTCTTCACAAATTATACAAAACCATTAACTGCAGAAGAGTTGTCACCTTAATTGATAATATGCTATCAAACCGGAAACTTCGAGTTTTCATTAATGAAAGAAGCAGCAAAGTCAAATACCTGAATAATGGACTTCCTCAAGGATCAGTACTAGCGCCATTATTGTTCAACTTATATACCAGTGACTTACCAGAGACTACCTGCAGAAAATTCATATACGCTGATGATTTGGCTCTTTCTTATCAACATAAACGTTTTGAAGAAATCGAAAATGTACTAAATGAAGACATCCAAATAATGGTAGACTACTTCAAGAAATGGCGTCTTTGCCCCAATCCCAACAAAACCGAAGTATCTTGTTTCCACCTGAACAACCACGAAAAACATCGAAAATTACAAGTCTCGATGGACAATGTAATTTTGAAACACAATTTCAATCCAATATACCTTGGAGTAACTTTTGATACTTCATTAACCTACAAACCGCATATTGACAAATTGCGCAAGAAACTTAAAACAAGAAACAACCTTTTACATAAACTTGCCGGTTCGGATTGGGGAGCTCATGCAGACACATTAAGAGTTGCAAGCATCTCACTTGTGTATTCTACGGCCGAATATTGTTGCCCAATCTGGATGAATAGCGCTCATGTCCATAAAATTGATTCTGAATTGAATACCACCATGCGAGTTATTACTGGTTGTATTAAGTCAACTCCAACACCTTGGCTGCCGGTAATTTCAAACATTACACCACCAAGAATCAGAAGACAAATAGCGGCTAAGCGAGAATTCGACAAATACACACCGGAATTTCCAATCTGGCATGATCTTCAGAATCCTCCTACAACAAGACTGAAATCTCGAAATCCATTTTGGCAACAAAATCATGAGATATTTTCCCCACTGGATTCTTGGAAGTCTGAATGGAGCGTTCAGAATGTTTTTAATCATCACCTTATCCAAGATCCAACAAAGGAAGTTCCCGGATTCGACCTACCAAGAAAGCTCTGGAGTAAACTGAATCGTTTAAGAACTGGCCATGGACGCTGTAACTCAATGTTATTCAAATGGATGGCAGTTCCAAGTCCAAATTGTCTCACTTGTGGCGAAGTTGAGGAAACAATTACTCATATTGTAGAAGAGTGTCCAGAAACTAAATTTCTTGGCGGTTTCAATGACATCCACCGCCTTACTCCAGATGCAATAAATTGGTTACAATGTCTAAAACCAATATGAATTGAATGGTGTGTCTAGGTTTTTTATGGGGTTTTTCCCTAGACTGGCTGGAAAAGCGAATGCTTCACCATGATATCAACAACTCATCCTTATATTCTACAAACCGTTCTACCCCCCACAATGATGAAAATTCTACAATATTGTACTTATAAATCATATCCACATCATCGTTATAATTTAAAATGTAATAATTCATACGAAATATATATATATATATTAGTTTACAATCTTCTGTTAGTTTCAAGGGCGGTTTACCTTTTGGTATGACTGTCAGGTATAATTTTCGTCGGGCTGATTTTATTGGACTCTATAACAGGTTGTTGCACACTGATTGGAGCTTTCTTGATTCATTTGAGGAAATCAACGCAGCTTGTTCTAGCTTTTATCAAGCGTTGTATGGAATACTGGATTCCCATGTTCCTAAAACGTCACCAGTCAGGAGTGGGAAATATCCTGTGTGGTTTACACCTTCAATAATACGTGATATTAAGCATAAAGCTACATTGTGGCGTTTATATAGAACTACTAAAAGTCCAGAAAGATACAGGGAATTTTCTGTTTTGAGAAAGAAGATCAAGCTCAGTATTAGCGAATCTTATAAAAGATATGTTTCCGCCGCCGAAAGATCCTTCCGAGATTGTCCGTCAAAATTTTGGGCTTTCATTAAAAATAAAAAAGCCGCGTCATCCGTGGGGAACAATGTGCATTACAACGGTGAGCAGATGGCTCGTCCCTCGGAGATTCTGGATGCATTTGCCAGGTTCTTCAGTGGGGCCTTTTCTGTCCAATCTCATTCGTCTTATTGTGACAACAATGCACGTAATGCGGGCAACAAATTTGGTGTTCAGCCATTCTCTGAAGACGAGGTATTTAAGGGTCTAAAGAGACTCAAAAATAAAATGACAGTTGGTCCAGACGAAATTCCAGCTTTTTTCTTAAAGGATTGTGCGAACTGTTTTGCGCGACCATTGGCAATCTTGTTTAACCTGAGCTTACGAACACAGACAGTTCCTGACATCTGGAAGAGATCCAAAATTTGCCCCGTTCATAAGAAGGGTGACAGGACAGATGTAACTAATTTTAGACCCATTAGTGTTATCTGCAATTTCAGAAAAGTCTTTGAGATACTATTATATAATAGCTTGTATTCTGAGGTTCATGGTATGTTGTCCGTGTCGCAGCATGGCTTCGTCAAGGGGAGATCTGTTGTGACCAATCTGGCATGTATGACCCAATACTTGGCCAAGGCTGTTGATGGAGGTCTGCAAGTGGATGTTATATACACCGACCTGTCTAAGGCCTTTGACAGGCTGGACCATGGCATTTTGCTGCGTAAGCTGACTTTTCTTGGTTTTTCCGATTCTGTCGTATCATTGATGCGGTCATATTTGACTGACCGTATGCAATATGTGGAACTGAATGGTTTCAGGTGAATCGAGTACGGGGTGCCGTCTGGTGTTCCTCAGGGATCCGTGTTGGGACCCTTACTGTTTATAATATATATGAATGATATTGTTGAATGTCTCACGGTTGAATGCTTGATGTATGCAGACGACATTAAGATTTTCAGTATCGTTAGAGATGTAAGTGACTGCCAGAGATTGCAGGAGAATCTTCACAAAATCTCATCCTGGTGTATGAGGAATAATATGCCGTTAAACATAGGAAAATGCAGCACGCTTACTTTTACTTTGAAGCAGTCACCAGTTATATTTGACTATCAAATTTTAGATAGAATTTTGCATCGGTCAAACACATTTCGAGATCTCGGTGTTGTTTTCGACAGCAAGCTCACGTTTTCAAGACACATCGAAACTATTGTTGGCGAGTCACTTAGGACCTATGGATTTGTACTTAGAAGCAGCAGAGATATCGTTAGTGAAGACGTTCTCAAAGTACTTTTTAATGATTTCGTAAGATCAAAATTAGAGTATGCGTCGCCTATTTGGTCTCCGTCATATGCTTCTCACATGAACTTATTAAAATCTGTTCAGCGGCGGTTTTTGAAACTTCTAGCATACAGGGTGAGTGGCGTTTATCCCGAAACAGGAATACCGAATGCTGTGCTCTGGGAGCGATTTTCGATGTCGGCTCTTGAGAAGAGGCGACACTATCAGTCTCTTATATTTTTACATAAATTGGTGAATGGTATCATTGATTGTCCTGCTTTATGTGGCATGCTAAATTTTAATGTACCTAGGGAGGGTTCTCGACAGGGACACGCATTTTATCTGTCTACGCCGAGAACAAATGTTTTAAAGTTTTCAATAATTTATAGAATATGCGATTTGTACAATAATATGTGTAAACACAAAGATCCAAGGTTCTGCAGCCCCAGCTATTTTAAGTCCGTAATTTGGCATAGCACGAACATTTGAAATAATCATTGCTGTTCAAGTTATCTTGTTTTCTGTTGTTGCTGCGGTTATTATTGTTGTTATTATGTATTGCCTATATGTTAATTTGTGGATTTACCTATTATATTTTTATATCGTTAAACTTTCTGTAATTTCCTGCTCTGTAGTTGGGTATATACCTGTAGAGCAGTGTAACTATAAATAAATAAATAAATATATAAAAGAGATCACTTTGTTAAACATCAACTGACAAAACGTTTGTCTTCAAAAGAATTCGACTGTTTCAAAGAAGTACACACGATTGCTAGTAACGGATAAAATCGGTTTAGTATCAAGATTGCCTTTGACAAAAAAACTGATCGCTAATAATCGATCCAAAAGTCCGATAGGCAACAATTAAATGATGAAAATAGGGATGAAATTATTTGAAAAACACATGGCATCTATATACAGGGGGTCCCAGATTTTCTATATCCGCTTTATTTCAAAACAATACAACTTCACGCCTTTATAATCATCCCCTGTTTGTTTTGTTTTTTTCAAATTATACCCCTAATTTTGTTTTGCTTGGCGGGATGAAATGACAATAATGAAATGTGATTTTTGAAAATCCAAGCATTCTAAGCACTGAGTTGTATTACTTTTGCAAAACTACTGTCAAATTATACCGCGACTATTCTTTTCAATTAGAAGAGTGCCATTTCGTCTTGGGTATTATTATTCGTTACCATAGTAACGCTTTACTGTCGTCAAGTGAAACCATGAAAATAAAAGTTAGGGGAGAGCATAATTACATTTTGAAACTACCTTAAGGTGTGTTCTTTCTTATTTCTTGACAACGCTGGTTTATTAAGATTGTTTATTGCTTTCGACAAGCTAAATATGCCTTGGTTTTTGAAAAGTCGCATGTTATTGTATTCATAACGAAGTGAGTAATTCTGCAAACAATCTAAGAGTGTATTTAAAAAAAAACAAGTATATAGGGGATGATTACTTGGGGAAAGGCGTAATGTTGTATTGAGGATATAGCCGCAAAGACTTACCCAATTTACATTTAAAACCAATTGCAGTTCGGCATAATTCGGAATCCGAAGCGAAGTGAATATTTGACATATACGCTTTATACAGGGTTAGTTTTTTTCAATGTTTAGTAAAGAGATCTCGTAAAATGCTCCAGTTAAACGAACTAATAAGGAAAGTAGTGCAGTTTTATGAGGTTAATTTGAAGCAACTTTGAGAAAAACATAATTTCGCGAATTTCTTTATACTGAGATAGTACTCTTGTTATTAGGATTAGAGAACAACAGTAAAGAAAAATGTTTTCCACGATTTTAAAACCAATAAATGGCGCTATAATTTTTTTTATTTGTCGTGTCATTTTCGAGTTATGACATAAACATGTAGTTTTCTAAGTGTAAAAACCGTCCTAACGTTTTTATTTTTAGAAAAAACCACATTGAGTTTTATATCGTTGTATTTAGAAAAAAGGACATATTCAATGGTGTCATAGTCAACTATGACTTACATTTAAAAAAACACAAGTTTGTGTCATAGCCCGAAAATGACAGTAAAAACGAAAAAATTGTAACGCCATGTTATTGGTTAAAAAATTATCTCAAACGTTTTCCTTTACGACTTTTCTCTAATCCCAATAATAAGACTGCTATCTCAGTCTTACTCACATTTAAAACAACACTTCGGATTCGTCATGTCAAGCTTTGGAATTAGACTGCTTCGACTTGCATGTTTGCAGATCGCAAACTTTCAGTTTGAATTACGACATACATTTCGAAGTGGACATGCGCAATAACCAAACCGAGTGCTTGTTGAGTGCCTAGATTTGACCTAAATTTTTTTTTACATTTTTGAACGTCAACTTTTTTGTTAAACAGAATCAATCCTTGGCCAGAAGAAATGTTAAATCAACTCGGTTCAAATTTAATACTTCGCTAAGTCATTCCGGGCTGTTTTGCCGTGGTCCACTGAAATTTGCTACGAACGTTTCATCTATGGCTGCGATAGACATCATCAGCGGTTACGTGTGTCAGTTATAATTTTTATTGATAACTGACTGGACAACTGGGAGAGCGCTCCTATTTATAGGGTGTAGGTCTGGTGACGTTATACCCCCTTCACTAGCTATCACCACACATAGCAACGGCAGGTCTGTTCAATGATGTCATAGATCCTGAGTCAGAGGATGACTCATTTTGTTTTGACGTAACGCCGGATACCAAATCCTCCGTAGTTTCATTCCTTCCTCCAGTTGACGCTGCGTTTGGTAGTTCCGAGGTACAGGATGAAACGCAGGAACCTTAGGCCATTTTTATATGGAGAAGTGTTGGGAGTAGAAGTCTGAAAATTTATACATGCATGATTTCCATTTTGACGAGCTGAAATAAAATATTCACAACCCCACACCATTTCCGTTACACCGGAAGTTACCATCAATTCTTATTTTAAATGGAACATCCTGTATATTATTGCATTTGCAGATTGCCTGAAATTTTAATGGTGGAAGAGAGAGGTGATGTCCCTAGGAAAAGTGCGCTGAACGGGTTGAAGGCTCTCGTCGATGGGCATCATGTTGAAGAGGGAAAAGACATCAAAACTGGCGAGAATGCTACTGGAATGAAGGGTGTTACAATGTTACAAAAATTCAAGTCATGCAGTGACTTGAATCTCTAATACGGGATTCTGTAGATCCGACGTGTGACTGCAGCAGGTTGGTTAGATATTTGGCCAGAGAATATGTCGGGGAACCAACGGCAGTGAGACCTGGGCGAGAGGCACGTTAGGTTTGTGTATCTTTGGCAGTCCATAAGGTCTGGGTATCCTGGCTTCGGTATTCATAATCTGCCGTTTGTCTTGATCGGTAATATAGTGGAAGTTTTAACCAGCTGGTTGGTCTTTCGGAGGATGTGATTATTAGGATTTCTAGAAAAAGTTTTTTGTATGTTTGAGGGGTCAAGATGTTTTTGATTTTCACCTCATAGACTCCGGTCGCATGCTTATAAGACATATTTTTTCGACATGTCGACAACATGTCGCTCCATTTACAACATAACGATTACTATGACGAGTCACATACCAAGCAGACAAAGCAGACACGCTGCAGACTTGAAGAGACTTGTCGCCCATAAATGTTTCACGACACTGCTTGCTCCCAAGCGACATTTTCACCACTGCAACGAATGAGTCGTATGCAGGTATATGAAAACAAATGTATAAACATAGATATAAATATAAATACAGGGTGTACCAGCTCGATTTAGACAACGGTAAGGGCCGTGGTCTCGTCAAGACGAAACGTTTTTTTATTTGAAGTTTTTGGATTTGGACCTTCGTTGCGGAAATATGGCCGACTTCCGGTTTTTAGTTTTTTGGCTCCAGTTTCGGCATTTTTAGGTTCTCGCCCAAACTGAAACTAGTTTTGGAAACTGCTTAGCTTCAGTTACAACTTTCATATTGAAGTCAAGGTTCTATCTCTGTTGGATTCAAAATATTAATTTTTCAATTTGATTCAATTTGAATTGACTCAAAGACTTAAAATTTAAAGTCTTGGGCATGTCGCCATTTTGAATCCAACAGAGATAGAACCTTGACTTCAATATGAAAGTTGTAACTGAAGCTAAGGAGTTTCCAAAACTAGTTTCAGTTTGGGCGAGAACCTAAAAATGCCGAAACTGGAGCCAAAAAACTAAAAACCGGAAGTCAGCCATATTTCCGCAACGAAGGTCCAAATCCAAAAACTTCAAATAAAAAGAAAACGTTTCGTCTTGACGAGACCTATACGGCCCTTACCGTTGTCTAAATCGAGCTGGTACACCCTGTATAAATACATAAATATAAAATATTGAAAATTACTTAATTAGTTATTATTTTTTTGGAAATAAGCAAGCTAATTTTTTTTATTACAACGTCACACACTTCATTGTGAAAATTATTCTCTTCGCACATTTCCGAAGAAAAGGAAGCAATTGTTAAGAAAACCTGTTTTATAGTTTCATCCTGTATCTAATATTTTTTCAAAATCCAAAGTTGCTCATATTTTCTTAGCTTTTGAGTTTCGGGCAAAAGTGAAGGGCACTTTCGACTTCAAATTGTCCAAAGAATACGCTCTTAAGCTCGGACCATGTCATGGAACATCCTGTACATACCATAGGTACGTACGCACGTAATTGTAGGTATTGTTGCAAACAATTCCATTGAAACAGTTTACCATAGATACTATTAATTGCAATTCGCCTATGTATAAAGACTTTGGTATCACACGGTATATTTGTCTCCATATATTAGGATCGGCTACTAGAAGTATAATGAGTCACCAATTAATATTTTTCCAGCCTCCCTGCCGTGCCGACCGCATCAGCTGACGCTCCACTCGACGCTACCGTCTCTGGAATGGGACAGCCCGGACTCGGAAAGGCCATTGACGGACGCGGACAGCGGGCACAGCACGGCACATTCTCCCGAAATGCCAAAGTCCCTCTCTCCCATCTTCCAGCCACCTCACGGTCAGCTGTGCCAGCATGTGGATATGTTGGAGGCAACGCACCGAGGCCTGCACAAATTTATTCCTCGTCACGACGATGAGGTTGAAGTAGAGATTGGAGATCCGTTATATGTGGCCAAAGAGATGGACGACCTCTGGTGTGAAGGTAGGTTGGAAATAGGCAAGGGAAATGCGACGTAAATAATAATCATTACCGCTTTTCATTTGGAAGTTTAACGAGAAGCCTCTTAAATATCATCAATTTATAATTTACGAGTATCACATAAAAACTTGTTAATTAATTACACGCAATAATTATTAATACAAATCTACACGGTAGTAGTTGAAATTTCAATTAAATTGAAAAATATAAATTATATTTTATATAGGGTGAAGAAATTAACTAAAACTCTCCAGAGAAAAGTGTTTGTAAAAAGTGCAAAAAACACGTCAATTGAGATTTTTGTTAGCTACGTTTTGGAACCAATAATTTTTTTTACTTTCTTTATGACCTGAAACCTAACATCGCTTTATTTTAGTGTATTTTTTAATAAAAAAATACACTATTGAGGACATCACTTTACGAAAATCACCAAAACTCATCAAATGTCCACCGATCCTAACCCCCAGATCACGAAAAAGTGGTTTTACAAAACTCACCTGCCAACACCTGCTGTGTGGTTCCCAAAAGTAACGGATAAATTCAATAAAATCGTATGAAGACTTTTTTTTTGCATGGACACGTCAATCATTTTTTGATTTGCCATCCAAGCATGTCTTTTTCGACCCCCCACCCTTTTCCTCCATCCCAAGTGGTAGCTACCCCAACTGTACAAATTCAAATGGTAAGGTACCCCTTACGATACCTTGATTGATAGGTTTTTTTCATCCCGAATAAAACAAGAAAAAATTCAAATCGGTTCATAATTAACAAAAATATTCATTGATAAGTTTTTTTTTAATAAAAGAGGGAGCATCGGTCTTAACTATGTAGGTAAGACACAGTCGCTCCACTCTGGTAATATGGCTTCGAGATCGTGCTCATTTTGCCAGACACATTTTTAAATATATCCTTAAAACCTTCGATCGCTTGTTTTACTTTTCACAGACATTCGAAAATGAATCTGAAAAGTAAAGCGGGCCGAGGTGAGTTTCGAACCCGCGATCTATGGCTCCGTGTGAGCCAGATTGATAAGTTTTATTCATTAATGTCCAGTCATTGATAAGCCTACCCAAATTTGATTAATTTTAATACGCTTAGGTATTTATTTCCTTATTCGATCACATTTTGGTGAATATTTTCGTTAATTATGAACCTATTTGGAAATTTTTTTTCTTGTTTTATTCGGGATGAAAACACCTATCAATCAAGGTATCGTTTAATTATTCCTTTTTTTATTCCTTTTGAAATAAATTTACATTTTATTAATTTTGAATTTAATTTAGTTTGTCAGTTTTACAACTTCAACTTTTAAAGATCTTTGGCGTTTTCGCTGTGACTAAAGTAGGTACCGACTAAGAACCCAGACCCAGTTTTCGCAGAACGTCATTAGACTATATAGTAATGACAAACAACAAATATACAGGCTGTCCGGTAAGTACCTCCTAATCTCTCGGGAGCATACAGGGGAGGTAAAAAAAACCTAGTCTGTCATAAAAAAAATTTCCTAAATTGTCCCCAAACGGAGATATGGAGCCCTAAAAGGGTGCCCCGCAATTTACTTTTTTGGTCCTAACTTTTGAACCGACCTGTATAATTGGATGAAATTTAAACACTTTATAGAGGCCACAGAGAGCCATCAGGCCATATTAAAGTCGACGTTTGACGTCGTCAGGGAAGTCAGGAACGGACTTACATCATACTCGTTGAGTCAAAATTTTGACTCAACGTCACTTTACAGAGCTAAAAACTATTTTTTTGAATAGTCTGGTGGTGGTGATATGACCTCAGGGTTAATGAAACCCCATTAGTCACAGACTTTTGTATTTGGATGTAACAATGTCACAGAGGTTGCAGTTAAAGCATCATTCATTACAAAGTACAAAGTATACAAAAAGATTACATCCCTATCCTAAATTGAACAATTATTCCACTTTCCTTTTCTTACATTTTTTAGATTACTTACTATTTTTTTTTTTTTTTTTTTATATATACTCTATTTTTTATCATTTTTTTTTATATATTCTATTTTTTATCATTTTTTTTATATACTCTATTTTTTTATCATTTTTTTTTTTTTTTAATATTTATACTCTATTTTTTTTTTTTTTTTTTTTTTTTTTTTTTTTTTTTTTTTTTTTTTTTTTTTTTTTTTATTTTTTTTTATTTTCGGTTTCATTTACAATACATATCCATACCTGTATGCAAAAGACATAAGTATTCGCTTTAACATTATAAATTTAAGTTTATTTCCCTGCAGAAGTTATATAAGGCTGCCAGTATGCATCGTTTCTTCGTCAAGAATAAGTTCACCAAGGTGAGTGGCATCTGTCTTGAAATCTCTTTGCTGATACTGTTTATTAGCTTTTCTCGTGCTTGGTCGTTATTTGGGCATGTGAAGATGATGTGGTCTAGGTCTGCCCTCACCTTTTGAATAGTCTAATACTTCATCTTCAAAAAAGGCGCTCTTAATTTATTTCCGTAAAACTGACGGTTTTCGAGATAAATCGGTTTTTAGGTATGCGACACACTCTAAAGTTACTATAATGCTAAACACAAACAGGTAAAAATCAGGTTCTTGTTGATAAACCTAGGTACCTACATAATGGATTGCTATTGACGGAACTTGATCAAAATTCGCATAAAAGTCGATTTATCATGAGAACCGCTAGTTTTATCGAAATAAATTAAGAGTATCTTTTGTGAAGGTGAATGACCAGCGTATTTAAAAAATAAGTTTTCAGCTCTGTAAAATGACACCTGTCAAAACTTTAACACAATGAGTGTGGTGGTAAGTCCGTTCCTGACTTCCTTTTAGGACGTCAAACATCCACTCTGATATGGCTTAATATGAGTCTTTATGGCCTCTATAGGAAAATTAAAATTTCATCAAATTATACATGTCGGTTCAAAAGTTAGAGTCAAAAAAGTAAATTTTAGGGTACCATTTTGGGGCTCTGTATCTCCGTTTAGGGACACTTTAGGAATGTTTTTTTATGACAAACTAGGTTTATTTTGACCTCTCCTGTATGCTCCCGAGAGATTTATAGGAGGTACTTACCGGACACCCTGTATTTATCCTCAAAAATGAGTAACTACTGAAAATGCATCTTCAAAGAAAATAGAGTAAAATTTTTTAATTTGCGTTTATAACAGTGCAAGAAGAAAACATGTTTTGAAGGTGACGTATAGCCTATACCCTAAACGGGGAGTGTTGCCGCGACTCTAGTCAGAACGAAAATTTTTTGTCAAGGCCAAGAAAACAGGCTACCATCTGACAATATCAAAATCACTGATTAAAGATTACATGGCTACCAGCTTGACAGCTTTTTTACAAGTACATCTAAATAAAAGATAGACTTTACTTTATATTTCCTTGGAACATATGCTGAGAGATAAAAGTTAAATAAAACAGCTCACTTCATTAAGGTTATTTTGGTTGTCATGGTTACCATCACAAGATTTACGAGAAATAGTTTATTAATATAAATTATACCTGTAACAATCAGTAGCAGGAATTTATTTTTATTTTGACAATTCCACTCAAACGTTACTATATGCATTTGATTTCTCAAATATCGCTATATATCGGATATTTTGTATCGAGAAAGGAAGAAAAAATGCAAGTGAATGAATTTATCGATAATTCTGCTTGTTTATATGTTGCTATGGCGATGGCTCGGATTCCTTGGCACTCTATTACTGATGTCACAATTAATTTTATTATATGGTACGATAAGTTTAAAAAGTCATATGTGACGTCATACTAACCGTCGGAATTAAGATTTTTCATTTCACCAGAAAATGTCAAACAGTTAAATGTCAAGCTGTGAACGAGCGTAAATTATTGAAGGAATCATTCAAACAATGAATTGAACCGCTTACGTCAGTTTGAGAGCCACTGACAACTACATAAAATTTATTCACGTAATGACATTCTATCCTCTGTGTTGTCCATTTAATTCTCATTCAAAACCAATGTTGACGTATACTCATTTATGCGGGATGGAGTGTTTAGACAAACTGAATGGTTTCTATGATAACCACGTAAATGAAACAAAATAAATCGAACTATTAGAAGGATGTGTATTCTTAATCGATACATATGACTTTTTAAACTCAATCGGACTATATGTAAATATTTTGTATGGAAGAAAAATTTCCCTACCGGAGTTTGAACATGGGTCCTTTGGAACAACAGTCTGGAAGCTTGTCCACTAGGCCACGGACACCTGTCATAAACGAATGCCATAAGTACGGATATACCTACCTACCGTTTCCCATTGTGATTTTTATTAAAAATATTATCCTAAAATACAAAAATTGTGTTTTAACAATAATAGGTATTTGTCTTTTCAAAAGGAATTTTTGGTATTTTTCACTGTTAAATAGATAACGATTAGTACCTTATTATTCAATGCAATTGTCTCAACAAATACAACTCGAACTTAAATTTAGCGGGATATTTTTATATGCAATTGTTTTCTCATACTTACTTGCATGTAGGCAAAGTAACTTCATCTGCAAAAAAAATCACTCAAGCGCTTTGCTGTCTCGTGATTTTTTAAACAGATGTCGTTAAATTTCCAATGCAAGTAAGTATTCGAGACCAACTGCATAAAAATATCTGGCTAAATCTAAGCTCTCGTGGTATTATTATTTACCCTCGTTAAAACTGCAATTCGCAATGAATATCTATTTATGAAGCTACCTCGTTGATCACAATTATTTATGTATCACAATAATTATTGTTAAAATATCACACAACGTTTATAGCAAAAATATCGAATAATATTATATCAGGCAATAATATATTGCCTACGTAATGGTTGATATATTATAAAGCTCTCGTATTTATTTGTGTACGGGTAGAATTTTGATGTCTTTTATACCATTAACTGGTCCTTTGATTGAAAATTTATTTCTTTTGTTCAGTTTATCGTTGTGCAATAAATTCGTCATAAACTCTCTGCAATAGATAATTAAAATCACTGTAATTATATTTTATGGTTATTTTATCTGATTTTAAAAGCCTGGACTATTAAGCTACTCGTACCATGAGAAACTTATACGTAAATATTTTATTTTCATAGTTCTAATCAATGGCGGTAATCAATTGCGGGTGGGTTGATGCCCATTTCCGCCGTTTTTATTTATTTTTATATCAATAGTTTTAAGGGATGCATTTGTTTTCTGCATTTCGATGCATCCATGCAGGAATGAGAAACACCCAAAATACCTAAAATTAAAACATTAGTACCTATAGGTACCATGGGGCTGAGAATTTAATTCCGCGTGTATATGGCGTAACCGACAAAAACCGCCAAGTTATTCTGGCTTTTGTTTGGACCAACTTGCCAATGTTAGTAGGGGGCCCAGTCTCCATTTATTTACCATGGTGTTTATATCTCTAAAGTTTAAGTGTAAAAAATAACAAGTAAATTTTTCTAAGATATTGAAAACTAATTAGGCAGGGAAAAGTTTTCTTACAGAAGCAAAATTACCTAATTTATAATTTTTTTATGCATTTACGAAATTACAAAAGTGTATTTTTTTGCATGAACGATACATCATATCCCCGATTATGGAAATAATTATATCGAGTGTTTCATCGACCGACGTACGCATAGGGATTTCAATACTTAGTGAAAACTTCTGATTGAATTGTTGGCTTTCCCCTATGTTTTAGAGAGCTATGTTATATAAATAGTAATTTGTTAAAATTGAAAATCTGCTTGTGTTGCTGCAGTAACTCAGCAACTAAGTTTTTTTCGCTGGAATTTTTGCTACAGTTACTTGGTTTGATGGTTTGGGAATAGTGAAAGAATTGATTTTATACTTTACACTTTACCCACACATGTAATATTTGTAGTAAATTAGAAAATTGAAGTTTTTTTATTAACTTATTAACTTTATTAACTTTTATTAAAGTATCCGATGATATTCAAAATCTGTTTTAGATCAATTATTGTTATCGCCCAATTTGCAGAACGTGTATTGACAAATTTTATCGAACTCAGGGAATAGGTAGAATTTGAATAGCAGTAATTCCGTTACCGATAATAAAGAAAATGAATATCAAATACTATCGCAATAATAGTTACCTATACGAAATTATGTATTTTGTCAGTGAAAGTTTTTTAAATTTGACTGCCATATGTTGATTAATAAATATTCTCGGAAAAGAAAATTTTATATCTCGGTAAAGAGAAAATAGTTTTTGTTTTAAATTTATAGTTTTTGTGAACATCTTTTACAACACCATGTATACAGTGTCCGCCATTTCGGGATCAACCTGTATAACCTGCTTTCGTTCTCCTAAAAGAAAAGCTACATTCAGAAAGCGATCCGTTCTTATTTGACATTGGGGACTTTTTCTATTATAACAAATCTTTTTACAGGGGTAAACTTACGGACAGGACGCATGGGTATCTTTCCTTCGGCATATGCAGTCGACACGGAATACAGTGAGTGGGCGTCAGGCGGCGAGCGGGGCCATAGGGAGCGTTACCTCCTTGGTTACCTCGGCTCCGTAGAAACACTGGCACACAAGGGTACCGGCGTCGTCTGTCAAGCAGTACGCCGCGTCGTCGACAGTCACCCAGCAGATTCGCCACGGCAGCCTTGCATTCTAGAAGTGTCAGATCAAGGGCTAAGAATGGTGGATAAAAGAAAGAGAGATGTGAGTATCGGGAAGACGTACCTATGAAATTCAAGAATTTACCAGAGTCCCTTTGCAAAGAAGGGGCTGCTATCTTTGTAGAGCGGTCTTCATATTTACGATTTATCTAAGTATAGGTAGGTATTATACTTCCCACCTGTAAACATGTAAACTGCGTTGCAGTAGCCGAAAGTTTAAGCACTTAGCCATATTCAAATTGTCTAATTTCTGATTATCTCCCTGTTTTTGTTGTTCAAAAGTCAAAAGTTAAGCGGTGTTAAAAATTGAATACAGATTAACAGTTAATCTGTGATTTGCCAGTTAATAACAGCTGAGGAAAATTTTGCGCTGTTCAAAGCCAGTTGAACGTAGTTAAGAAGTATGTAAATCTGTGATTAGGTTAATCACAAATTTTTGGGTGAATAAACTATTTGAAAATGTTCCAATAGACAGCTTCACATGTCATAATTTTATTAATTTGTAAGCCTAAATCAAAATAAAACCAAAATAACGATTATTAGAACCCTTTATTATTGATATAATTACCATTTTTTATATTTAAAAGCAGGTATTTAGCTTGAGAAGTTTTTCATTCTTTAAATTCTCACAAACATGAAACATGAAATATGAAACATCAAACATCAAGCATTATAAAAATAAAAAATAAATAAAAAAAAGGAATCACAAATAAAAAATTCCAGAAAACTCCCTCCCAGGTGGAAGTGTTCCCAACATTGAAGCTGCATTGCTTCTTTGTAGAGCGTCGCACTATTCCTCCGTGACATTCATATTTTTCTGACCAACCGATGTCAGAAATCTCAAGGCTTCATTACCCCATACTCCTGAAGTTTCTTGTCCGACAGGAACAAAAATGAAACGATCTTCAAGATTCCGGTATTTGTTTCTTTTTTTTTTTGATTCTGCAGTATTTGCCGCATTTGCAGGATTGGAGGAAGTGGAATGAAGGTAAGATGCTGCATAGGTGTCTGCACGGGTATAATCCCACAGCAAGCATTTGCATCTTTGCCATGGAGTCAATGTCATTCCATCAGGTTTCTTTCCATCATCTCTAGAGCATATCCCACAGGTTTTGTACTTACCGGAATTTGGGAAGATCTTAGAGCTCGGGAGATAATCTTGTTCGCCTCGGCATGTCGCGAAAAACGACCAGCACTGAATAGACACGACAGACCATGCAATCCTTTCGAAGATACTTCGTTTCCGCAGCGGCAATGATGGGGATAACATAAATCACAGCCTAAGTGAAATGCGATGGAAATTCGAAAGCACTCATCTGAAAGGTGAGTTCCAAGTTGAGGAGATGGAAGAGCATATAATCAGTCACCGGTATGTGGTTGAGAATTAGAAAGAAGTCTAGCTTTGTCTTGTTGAGAGGTTGTTTCATGGATCAAGGAATCTAAACTTTTTTGAAAAGCAATCGTCTCCCGCGAAGATTGAGACAACATATTTTCCGGAGTAATTAGATTGCGATCATGCCAAATACTCAAAGCTTCTGCGATCAATGAATCAGATTGTATCATTCCAAAAGGAAGAAGAGAAGTCACCAATTCGAGACAGCTGTAGTAGGAAGCGAGAAAACATGGAATCGCTGAGTCCACAGCATGTCTGATTCCGATACCGCCCATCTTTATGAGAAGGGAAGATTATATCCAAGCTTCGTGAGAAAGAGTGCAGTTCAAGATGTTTTCAAGGGTTGATTTTAAAATAGTGTCGTAAACTTGCAGAGCTTGCGGTTTTCGCCACTAAGAAGAACAGCGTAGGAAATATATGTATAATATTGAAAGGGAAATTTTAAGTATAGAAAATAAGCTGAATGAGAAGCAATCCAGTCCAATCTTGATGTGAATAGCTGTAATTGATTTATTTTTTGATTAATTATTATTAGAATACCCTCATCAACAAGTGGGGCCCCTAGAAGAGTTGCTTTTTCCAAGTTCATATATGTAATTCCAGGTAGAAAAGATCTAAAGTCGTTCAAGATAGATAATTCATCTTCATGATCACCAAGGAAAATAATTTCGCATTTAGAAGAGTTTAGAAATAAACCTAATTTAGATGCAGCCTCAGAAATAGTTTTCAGGTCATTCAAAACTGTATCAACATCATCACCGATAATTCCGTCATCTAAGTACCGAATATTTAATTCCAATTTAAGTGATTTGACGATAGGATTGATTGTAAGAGCAAAAAAGGCTGGGCCCAAGGGACGCCTTGTTGAATTCCACATTCAGACGAGATAATTTGTTGATGGAAATATAAATTTGAAGGTTGTAGTAAGAATTGAAGATAAAAGGTAAATGAGTCGGAAAAAATGACTTGACCTCTTGAATTATGGAATCTCTTCTTATTTCGTTAAATGCATTCCGAAAATCTAGTTTTAGAAACACTTTAGGAACCGCATGGTTGGTTATTGAAATATATACACGTGCAGCATGGGCGCCAATTTCAGCACCACCTTTCACCCCTACACCAAGTTGATTAGGAGTAATAAACTCTACCAGAGTTGGTAAAATTCTGAAATTTAGCACTTTAGCAGTAACACGGCGCCAAACATATCCAACTGCAATTGGACGTATACCACCGTATTTTTTCTTAAGAGCCGTCAATGAGCCTCCGAAAAAAATAGGACGGATTGATTCACGAATCTTCCCTTCTGCAATATGGGTGATGAACGAGATGATTTCCTTTAAAAGCTGGATCCCCGAATCTCCGGTATTTTTGGCAATGAGATCTTTGAGAATTTTGCGGTCTCAAAGCATCTAAACCGCCAGCAGATCCTGGTGGAAATGAATTAATAGCTCTCGTAATCTCTTGATCTGTTATCGATAGGAAGGAAATAAATTCAGATGGTTCGGAGAAAAAAGTCGGTTGTGGATGGGGGGGATGTTTCTTAAGAAGACCGGCCAATGTGGAGGGATCATTTGAAGCTAGAGAATCCTCAGATGTGTCTCCATCGCACAATTTTGATTCTATTTTCTTGCCAACATGCAAATGTGTCTTTTCAGTCTGTGGATTGACCGAAAACTTCAATTACATAAATTCTCTATATTCTCTGCACTCTCTAATTGAGCTTGACTGCAAACTGCGATTTTCTGTTTAGTCCAAGTGGAAGATTCTTCACTTGAAAAGTAGGTTAATTGCAACAATAAAGTATAAAAAATGTCAAATTCATCATCATCAACCAACCAGTCGATTGACCAGTCGATTGTTTAATAAGAAATAGGTGGGATAACTGGGATACCTATGTATCGATCGCTTTTAACTTGGAAAAACAAAGTACTGAGCAGTTAGCTACCTTCAATAATTCTTCCTATAACTAAACTCTTGCTTTTAAAATGATTTTATCTTCATTACTATAACAATAACTTCGCTGTTTCATAGTTAGTACTTACTTACCAAAGAAGACCATTCATTTCTCGGATTTATTTTCAATTGAGATTTCTTATAATTAACTTTTATTGTAGGTGGGTAGTTAGGTTTGGTATTACTTATATTAGGTATGTATATATTAATAAAAAATAACTATTAATACTACTATAACATTTTGCACGGAAGACAAGACGTAAAAATTGCAAAAGTTGATGCTTCGAATCTCATGATTGCCAACGCCATGCGCCGAATCAGAAACTCAGAACGAAGCTGCCGACAGTGCCGTCGAGTAGTGCCGAGTGCCGGCTGGCCGGCCGATCGAGTAGTGCCGAGTGCCGGCTGGCCGGCCGATCGAGTAGTGCCGAGTGCCGGCTGGCCGGCCGACAAATGTAAAATTTGCAATGTTGCCAACTGGCGTATCGCTTTGATTTCAGATTATCTAAGCGCTACTTTGGCATGTTTTGAACAACGAAATTGAAAGTTAACAAAATAAAAATTTTAACTATAGCTAACTAATCACAGATTAATTTTTCGTAGAAACAACCGGCCCTTAGTCTATGCTAATACCTGTTATTTAGATAATTCCAAATGAATTATGATATTTTGAATGAATTTCGATATCATTAATTTTTTACAGGAAAAAGCCATATGTTGAGAAAGTAGAGTATCGTATATTCGTATGTTTATTTATTTATTTATTTAGTGACGCACTGAGAAATCCAAGTTTTTCAGATTTTTGGTCATCTTGTAGAAAAATTTCATTTACATCACAGGAAAGTACATAAAAAGTTAGGAAAGGGAACGTGTAGCCGTTTTCCTTCATCTTGGGATGTTTTTCCTTGTACATTGCCATGGACTTTGAAAAATGGGGATTTCGCTTGCTTATAACTCAAAAACTACTCAATCTAAACTGGCAACTGTAAAAACCGAATTGACTCAAGTCAATCATTGTGACATATGTCATTGCATGTATTTGATGTGCACTGATAGTCGCGCCAGGCTGACTTTAGAATGAACGTATATAAAATGAAGGAAATTTGTAACCGACAAATTCCTGTAGATTCATGTTGGGGAAGACAATACAAAAGCTCTCTCGTCGAGTGTCTACTAAATTTATCTGTGTCAGATGGTTTTTTATTATAAACAATGTAGGTGCGAAATCGGTTTTTCCGACTTTCCGGAAAAACTATGCATTGTAGGTAAAAGTGATGCACAGACACAAAATGCGCAATCAAAAGACCAATAAAATGAGCCCCGATACATCGAAATCGGACGATTTATGTTCAAAAGTTATTGCCAAAAAAACGCCAAAAAAAGTGGTTTTTTAGCTTTTTTTCAATAGTTTATAGGGTTGTTGTTAATCTAAAATGCAATAATTAGTATACACAAAAGTGATGAGTCTGAACGTATCGTAAAAGTGTGCGAAAGATGAGCGCTGTGTGATTAATAGTTTTTGCAAAATCCTATTTATTTATCCCTTTTTACGAATTATGCAACAACTTTAAACCTTTGTTATGAGAAAATTTATGAATGAAAAAGGTTTTACAGCCACGTAATTTGAAGGTAAGAAGCTGACTTTAGACTTGTATTTTCACAAAATTTTATTTTTTCGTCGAAAACCCTTCTAAATTAAACAAATAAGTAGCTACTGAAATATAACTTTTTTTTTATAAACATCTAGACTCTAGACATTATAAGTTGGAAACTGTTCACGTCAGTGAAATAAAATATGCTGAATTTGAATGCCAGTTAAAAAACACGCATTAAAAAAAAGTTTCTGGGCCCCTTTGGAGGCTCCAACTTATTCTAAATGTTTATAAAAAAGAAGCTGCAATATTTCAGTAGGTACTTATTTGTTTAATTTAGAAGGGTTTTCGGGGAAAAAATAAAATTTTGTGAAAATACAAGTCTAAAGTCAGCTTCATACCTTCAAATTACGTGGCTGTAAAACCTTTATCGAGAGGTAGCCTACGCCCGATATGCGGGTATGGCACTTGAAGAAGAAAACCTTTATCGTTCATAAATTTTCTCATAACAAATGTTTAAAGTTGTTGCATAATTCGTAAACCGGGATAAATAAATAGGATTTTGCAAAAACTATAAATCACACAGCGCTCATCTTTCGCACACCTTTTCGATACGTTAGGACTCATTACTTTTGGGTATACTAACTGCATTTTAATAATAATTAACAACAACCTTATAAACAATAATTTAAAAAAAATAAAAAACGTTTTTTGCCGATTTTTTGCAATAACTTTTGAACAGATCGTCCGATTTTGATGTATCGGAGCTCATTTTATTGGTCTTTTGATTGCGCAGTTTGTGTCTGTGCATCACTTTTTTCTATAATGCATAGTTTTTCCGCAAAGTCGGAAAAACCGATTTCGCACCTATAAGTACATTGTTTATAATAAGAAACCATCTGACACTAAATTTAGTAGACACTCGACGAGATAGCTTTTGTATTGCCTTCCCCAACATGAATCCACAGAAATTTGCCGGTTACAAATTTACTAATTTCAAAAAGTCAGCCCGGCGCGACTATGATGTAATATAGATCCTATCATTAAAAAAAAATAGGAATATCATCACTTGGCAAAACGTAGGTAAAGTACCTAAGCTGCTTCTGAATTATTAGTAATAAGTACTAATTTTTTTTTATTGAAAAGCCTCATGCACTGCAGGGAAATCACGATGACGCTCTGGGAGCGGTGCATGAGCGGAGATATCGATTCACGTTCACTTTCACATTGCAGGTTGTATTCCTTAGG
Organism: Malachius bipustulatus; assembly: GCA_910589415.1. Classification (NCBI taxonomy): domain Eukaryota; kingdom Metazoa; phylum Arthropoda; class Insecta; order Coleoptera; family Melyridae; genus Malachius; species Malachius bipustulatus. The sequence continues at coordinate 8,444,477 of OU342633.1, forward strand.
AAACATTTCCGTTGGAATGCTATTCCAAAGGTATGCGGTTCTTTACATGAAATAAATCTGAAACAAGGTGGAGCGATGTGTAATGAGCTGAACTTGATAGGAAGGAACTACTTACTGCGGCTCGACGTGTATTTCTGCCCGGCCTCGTTCTAGGTGGGATCAAGGGGGCCACGTGTTGTGAACACTTCCAATAAAAATATCTGTAAAACAGGCTTAGGTCAAGTACTTTTCTTCAAGTACTTTGAGAAGCGATCTTCGCTAAACCCCCAACATGATCATGCCAAGACATGTTCGCTCCTAGGGTCACGCCAAGCAAACGAAGAGATGACGATTGAAGAAGAGAGTATTCAGTCATTACCATATCTAACTCCACAACGTTGACTTTTTTGGAGATGATCACCACCGTATTTTCCAAACATTAAAATGTACCTTATTTCTATCGTTCCAAGCTAGAATCTCTTGTAGATCTTTGCAAAGCATTGAGACTTCCTGCTCTCTGCGGAAATGTGCGTCGATGGCCGAAGTTCGCGCATCTAAAGGTATAGGAAGATATAAGTGTACTGTCATCGGCATCGGCAAACTCTATACCTATTGGGTTTTTTGTTGTTACGAGTAGATCGTTAATATAAATAAGAAAGAGAGCCGGAGATAAAATGGATACCCGAGGTACGCCGGCATTAATAGAAAATGTCACTGAAAAGACACCATCGACGGCCACCCGCAAGGAGCGACCTCTGAGGTCACTCGCCAGCCAGAAACAGAACTTCTCAGGCATGCCATTCTCACTATCGATAGCCCTAAAGATATCAAGCGCAACCACTCGGGACTCCTCATGTGCTGTTACACATTACACAGTTTCGTTACGTAGGTGAGGAAGTCTCCAGTTGATCTCTATTTGCGGAAGCCGTACTGGCGGTCGTTGATTACATTAGCTCCTTCCAAAAGTACTTCAAAAAGTGACTTTCTCCATGAACTTATAAGATATTGCTAAGAGCAGTCACACTGTTCTTTAGTTTTTTGGTATGGTCTTAAAGTTAATTAGTTAAACTTAATGAGTTATTTATTAAGGTTTAATTGTTTGACTAATTAGACATTTATTAAAAATTGTTTATGCACTGAAAAGTTTGATATTGAAACTCAAAATCACTCGATTATTATTGTTAATTAATTTATTGCCTAATAGAGTTTATAAGATGTCCTGGCTTCGCCACAGTATTTAGAAGTACTTAACTGACCCTTTCACGAACAATTAAAAAGTGATTCAACTTAATATAACATTTAATCCAAAGTAATTTTCGAATTAATCGTTATAAAATATAATTTTATATTTTTTTTTCAGCAAAATGAACCTTGTATAGATTACTTCTACTCGCTGAAGAATGTTTCTTTCTGTGCTTTTCATCCAAGAGATCATCGCTATTTAGGCTTTATAACTAAGCATCCGACGCTGCAAAGGTTTGCTTGTCACGTTTTTAGAGGAACTGAATCTACGAGACCAGTTGCTGAGGCAGTGGGGTAAGTAAAACCAAATTTAGGCCCACAAACGTGTGGTAAAATTTTTCAGAATAATTTAATTTCAAGTAACTACATGGCTATTGTTAGTTGGCCATGTGAGTCAGCAACGCAAGTGGTTAAACTAAATATTTACATGCAAAAATTTTATATTAATACCCTTCATTACTGGCTACTATTAAAATTTTTCTCTACCGCCCCTCGTCAAAAATTCTTCTTGAATAGCACAATAAGTCAGGTCAAATGAATATCAAATATATTACCAAGGTGTATCGACCGGGTTGTGGTCGTTAATCCATAATCAGAACAGTTTTGTGAGCTTATACAGAGTCCGCAACCCTGATGTAACTACACAGATGGAAGAAATCATGATCAAAATACGATATAGGAGGGTGGTAAGCCCAAATCTGGTTGAAATTTATTCATACATACAGAAATACAAGATGAAAAAAAGTAAAAAAGTTAACACCCTCTTCCAAAATGGAGCCCCTCTTCTAAATGGAAGGGGGTGGCGTTTCAAAAAGTCGAAGACTTAGAAGTTTGTCATGAATCCGAATATAAAAATTAAATTGAAAAATTCTATAGGTACAGGCAAGTAAAACAGAAAAGCGACGTGAAACGTCGGCTCCCTGAGAAGTGAAATCTCGAAGTCTTCGACTTTTTTAAATACCATACTTAACTTCCACTTTGGGATAGGGTTTTAACTTTTGAACTATTTTTTCATCTTGTATGCAATGAATAAATTTTAACCAAATTTGGGCTTATCAACTTCCACCCCTCCCCCCCCCCCTCCCCCCAACATCATAGTTTCTTCTTCCCACAATGTTGTGAATGTCGTTACATCCTATTAAGAAGCTGACACCGTAAGCTGACAACTGTCGTGATTATGGAATAACTACTCGAAACCGGTCGAAAGACTTTACTTTGGTAATATATTTTATATTGACTTGACCTAACTGATTGTTTTTTTCAAATTCCGCTGAGTATAACCTACTATAATACACCACCTTTATAATGGCCAATCCCATTCTCCAAAAACACCAAAACAACTCTTTTTGTCCGGGGGTTCTTGCGGGTCATAGTCAGTTTCTGAATTTCAGTATGAAATTAGTCTAAAATTAATCTGAAAGTATGTCTGGGAATATTGATGTACTTAAAGTAAAAGTTTTCAAAATTCATTAATTTAAAGATTATTAATTACATTTTTTTTTTCAGTCGTGCCTTCCAAAGGTTTTACCAGAAGTTTATAGAGACTGCCTACCCTGTAGAGGATATTTACATAGAATAATCGATATTAATTTAATATTAATGTTTAAGCATATCTAGGTCTTAATAAGTTCTATGTAAAAATAATAAATAAAGATAATTCATCAACTTTTGGTATTTTATAATCCTATTATTGGTAAGAAGACCTACTAGCATTCTGATTTATTTATAGGAAATAATAAATAAATGAACTCTTTGTGGCACATACAATCTCCATTTTATAAGTTTTTTTTATCTCTGATCTCATTATACCAGAGTGCAAAAAGCGAAATTCAGCAGTGTAATATTATCAGTTTCACATCTTGACAAGTATGGTTTACCCAGTGAGTGTTGTCCGGTGAGATGCCACTCGGATCCTGACTATAAACGATTTTATTTAATGCGATTAAATTCGTACTAATTACTATTTATTATATTTGTACGAATCGAATTAATTATTATATTACAATAATTATATTAAATAATAATAAATATTATAATTATCTTATAAATCAATTATTATAATTGTACGATTTAAATCTCATAAAATAAAATCGTTTATAGTCAGGATCAGTGTGACATCTCACCGGACAACATTCACTACTGGACAATTAATATAATTAATAAACATAATAATACTTTTAATTAATTTTGACTATCAAAATTTAACAAAATGAAGATTTAATTCCGATTAAAAACGTCTAAAATAATCAAAGTTGAAGAAAAAATTCGAAAATACATTCCAGCCATTTAAAAGAGAAAAAACCCAATATGACCATCAAATCATAATTAAAAACTATTTGGGATGCAATGTAAGAATCATATTATTATTATGTGAAATGTGCACCTACTTTTAATAAAAATGTAAATACTACGACCCTCCTTCATTATAGTAATTGGATAGTTATTAAAAAAAATTGAAGACAGCCCAAATTTGAAAGTAAATCTTTGGGCTAAACCTGACGACCACTGAAAGTTTCATCCAGAAAGACACCTAAAAACTTTATGGTTGTCTTTGCGTTTGATTGCATCATCATCGAGATTCAGGTCCGATAGGTTTTGATGACTGTGGAAGACCATATAGCACGTCTTACTGACATTCAAACAGAGGTCGTTCCCGGCAAACCACTGTGCCACATCGAGCATGTATTCGGCACACGACCGTTGAACAGATTCATGGGTGTCCCCGGCCACCACCAACGATGTGTCGTCCGCGTACAGAGTGATGTGAGAAGCCCTAGTCGACATGATGACGTCACTGATGTATATTAGAAACAAAGTAGGCTCGAGAACTGAGCCCTGGACTACACCCACGTTGCCTACCTTTCGCTTGCTCTCGTCAAGGTGGCAGACTACAACATGCTGCCGTCTGTCACTTAAAAATGATCTCAGCTCTATGAGAGTGCCACGCCTCTAATCCCAATATTTTCGGACTTCTCTAGAAGTAGCGAGTGACTTACACAATCGAATGTCCTGCTAAGATCGCAGAACACGCCGGCCGGACATTGCCCACGTTCCATAAGACGTAAGACTTCGTTATAAAAACTTTGCAATGCAGCATAGGTTGTACGACCAGGTCCGAAACCGTACTGTGAAGACGTTAGTAGTTCATTCTTGTTAAGAAAGGAAGAAAGTCTCCTGAGATAACAATACTCAAGAATCTTCGAAAACGTCGGTGTATTTACAACCGGTCTATAGTTACCCACATCATGGATATCACCGAATTTGTGTATAGGTGTAACCCGTCCCGTTTTGAGAGACCTGGGAAAAGTTCCGGTAGAGAATGACAAATTCACCAGATAACAGAAAACAGGAGAAATTGTTCCGAAGGACTGCTTCACCAGTGATGGGGGAATCTCATCGATTCCTGCAGATTTTTTGTTTTTGAGTCGTAAACATACTGTTCTCTCAAGCTTACTCACATTAAATGGAAATAAGAATATAGAATTTTCATTTTTAATAGGTCGCATAAAAGAACTATTCCTGTCAGGTTTGACTATGCTTTGCAGCGTTTCGATAGGAATTCGTTTGAAATAATTATTAAACTCATTGGCAACTATATGAGGATCATCGACTATGTCACCCTCCAGCCGAATAGCCATATTACCAGGCATCCCACTCTTACCATCAGACAGCTCACGCACAATCCGCCAGATCGCTTTCATGACATTATCGGAGTCGCTTATCGTTTGTTGATAAAATTTCTTTTTAGTTGTCTGAACGAGATTATTATGTTTACATCGCGTCAGCTGGTATATCGGCTCCAGCATCGGATATTGACACCTAATTTTGTAAAGGTCTCTTATTCTTGCACTAGATTTTTTTACGTCATCATCCACCCATCTGTTCCCATTGGGTAAAGATGGCTCCCAAGAGTAAAGTAGTGCAAATACAAACTATAAGACTTATCAAAGGCTGTATCTAGGTTCGTTTCCCCGTAAACCCCGTCCCAACTCTCGCTCCCTAGATCGGAAACAAAAGAAGCAACTGCGGATTGACTGAAACGTCGCTCATAACTTTCTATTTTTGTATGCTTAAATGTTATTTACATTACTCATTTGAGTGCTGTACAGTACAGCGTCATGATCTGATATAAAAGTTTCTAAAATTTTGAACTCACCCTTGTTCCTATAGTTGACGTAAATATGAACCAAAATACTATCTTTACGGGTATATTGGGTGACAATATTCTTTTGAAAGCCATATTATGTAAATATGTTTTGCAAAATTGTATTCTCACGTGCATGCTTTACAGGATCAAAGTTAAAATCACCGCAAATAATCCACCTCCTAGTTCCCTTGCACAACTTATCAAGCATCTGACTCAGTCTTTCAAAAAATTCACTTATGTTGGATAATCCAGAAGGTCGGTATAATGCCATAATGAAGATCATTTGAGAATTTATCATTCTCCAGGACACAGCACATGCCTCCAAAAGGCAATCAACACAAAACTCACTGAGATCAACAACACCTCCTCGAATTGTGGAAGTTCTGTCATGGCTAGCGCCTAGATGATAGCCCTTAAAATAGATACTATCCAAAAATTCAGGCGCCGACCAAGTTTCGGTAAAACACATGAACTTAAGCTTGCTTGCCGTATTCAAGTAGTCACACTCTGTCTGGTTGGCCTGTTCTATTGTGGCCCTTGACAATTTAAAAGCAATAGATCATAGTCAGGTTCACGGAACTGCTCCCTCTTATGAAGTGCCTCGCGTTGATTTTCGAAAAACCCGAAATCGTCCAATCATTACACCCTTTGGCCATGTATTGGGGTCATTTAGCCTGTCCAGAAGTGATACATCTGCTCCAATTTTAAAGGAGATACTTACAGCGTCGTCTCTTTTTTGGAGGTCGTCTACTGTGAATTCCTGTCCAGGAAACTTTCCGTTTAAGTAGTTTTTAACTTGGTTGGCACTAGTTCCTATTGCCACCTTACCTAAATGTAACCACACTCGTCTAGCAGCCGCCGAGAAGGAAGGGCTAGCATTGTCGGTAGTTATGTCGACCTCACCAGCTCCCCACACAACGTTTGCTCTTTCGGTGTCCTGTTTGACATTTCTCACATTTTGTATTTCACTCAGTACCTTAGCGGTCTTAACTACAATTATTAACTTTTTTAATATTTCTAAAAAAAAGCACTTTAAGAAATGTTAAAAAAGTTAATAATTGCACTGTTACGAAAATTAAATGAAATAAGACTTTGCAAAAGTCTTTGCACGGCGCGAAAGTTTGAATAAACTAAATATTTCTGCAGACAAACAATGTCTGATATTTAAAATTAAATTACATTATAGAATCGTAATTACGGCGGGAACACATTATGTTGAAGAGTCCACAGAAATCAGGTGACAGCTCAGTCGCGCAATTTTTAAGAACGATAACTGGTACGTCATCGGGACAAGAAGCTTTGTTTGGATTCAAGGCTATATAACATAATACGCTTTATGTTCCGCTGTCGGAATACAATGTCTGACATTTTGAATTCTACGGTGGGGATAATTGGCGAGGTTTGTCCCTGAACATCGACGGAAGAGAATAAAGAAAATAATTGCGCCAACAGGTTGGCCTTCTCAGAAGCCGTCGATGCAATATTTCCGTCGATCCGTGTGTAAGTGGTGGAATGGTGGATTTGGTGAAATTCTGGCTAACTACCTTAGTGACCGACTAAAAAGATTTCGAATCGATGGGGCAGAAGAGAAGTTTATTCCTGATTCTCTGGTTTAAGCTGCCTTAGTTTGGTCTATTATTTCGTTGCATCTGTTTCGAGCGCGGATGAAGTTGGGGTGATTTGTGCCGTCGGAGCTCTTTCGCCACTGCTGAAAAGCAAGTTGTTTGGATGCGACAGCTTTTTTTTTGAGGGGAAATCCTCGTAGGACACCCGGGGTGGTTCCTCCCTCCCCGGATAGTGCCGGACTTACCCAAGCGAGGCCTGGGCACCTACCGGCTAAAACCCCTCCGTCTTCTGACCCGGCCCGGCACGCCCTGCGTAGGGCTCCCCTCGTGACCGGGTCGTTGTCTTTTCTTGTCTTTTCTTGTCTTTTCGTCGTCGTTCCTTTATAACGTTGCCAGTTTTGTCGCCCTTAGTCCATTTGTTCATATGTTTCCTTCCATCTCCTCCCGGAACTTTTCCTTCATGATGTCGGACATCAGCCTCAGTACCTTCCTACAGTTTTCTCGAGAGGTTAACAGTGTCGTTATACTGTCCTGGTTGATCGCCTCTCCGAGCCCTGTCTCCGCTTCTTCCCTCTGTATGCTCCATCGCTCGCAGTCGAAAAGGATATGGGCTGGGGTGTCCCTTTCACCGCAATACACGCACTCGTTCCCTCCTCTCTTGCCTATCCTCTTCAGGTAGGTGCCAATTGAACCGTGCCCTGTCAGGAGTTGGGCACTGAATTGGTCAATATTCCGTCTTTTTTGTATTCATGGTCTTATATCTGGGATTAGGACCCTCGTCCATTCTCCCTTTTCACTCCGGGCCCAAGCTCTCTGCCATCTCTGTAACGCTTCTTCTTTTATTTGTCCCTTGGTCTTCTGTACCTCTCTATTCTTCTGGTTGAAGCCCTCGGCTCTCATGGCCACCTGCTTTTCGATTGGGAATATCCCCATATTACCTGCAATGCCTCCGTGGACACCGTCCTGTAGGCCGAGGCGATCCTGATCAACATCTGTCGCTGCATTCCATCGAGCATATTCTTGTATTTCTTGATCTGGCCACCCCACCCCACAGCGGTGCACCGTAGAGTACCGCAGAGTGTATACCACCGCCGCCAGTAGTCTCCTTTTTCCCGTTGGTGGGCCCCCAATCCTTGGCATTATACCTCCCAGGGCTGCGAGTGTCCTCATCGCTCTTTTTATTGTCTCCTCTATCTGTGGTCCAAAAGTCATTTTTTGATCGAGGGTTATTCCCAGGTATCTCAGTGTTCTGCCTGCCTGGATCTCGGTATTGTAGATTTTGAATTTGGCTTCGATACTCCTTCTTGTGTTAGTGAAGATCATGGCCTCTGTTTTTTTGCGTGACCTGACCTGACCTTTTTTTCAGTAGAGAGAAAATGCCTGACGCAGCCCCTACGCTAGCTCAATCGTAGGGGACTCTGGGGCTTGCACCCACTAAAAACCCTCCGTTGTTCTGCGCCCGAGCCGGTACTAAGGACCCTGTTGGGTTTTTCATCGACTCGGGTGCCATTATTTAGCTGTTCGTCCAGATCTTTTTCTTTTCGTCCTCCTCCTTTTGTGTCATTATCCGACGCAGGTAGGAGGCGATGTGCTTCCATGACTCCTCGTTTTTTAGCATGGTGTTAACCATATTGTCAGCATTCTGTTCTGCTCCTGTTCTTAGCTCTAGGTCGAGTCTATCGGTGCTCCACCTCGGGCAGTGGAAAATGGTGTGCTCGGGGGTATCCCTCTCCGAGCAATACCAGCACTTCGGTGTTTCCGCCTTCCCTATTCGGTGGAGGTACTCCCCGAACACTCCATGTCCCGAGAGGCACTGTGTGAGGTGAAAGTCCACCTCACCCCACTTGCGGTCTATCCATTTCTCAAGTGTTGGGATTAGTCGTCTTGTCCAGGCCCCGTTTGTTGTGGTGTTCCACGAGGCCTGCCACCGTATTCTTGCTTCTTTTTGAAGAACACTTTTTTCGCGGTCTCTCCCGTGGAACTGCTCGCTCCTCAGGCGTATCGTCTCCTCCACAGAAAGTGCTCCCGCAATTACCTGTAAGGCCTCTGCGGATACCGTCCTGTACCCCGAGGCAACCCCGATCAGCGTCTGTCGTTGGAATCCGGTCATCATGTTTCTATACTTTTTAATTCTCAGAGCACCGTACCATATGGGTGCTGCATATAGTGCGACCGACATGACCGCGGCGGCCAGAACTTTTCTTCTTGTCGCCGCAGATCCGCCCACTCTGGGCATGAGCCCGCTGATGCCGTTCCATGCTCGGCGGGCCTTTGCAGTCGCTTCTCCAATGTGTGCCCCAAGTATGAGTCCCTTGTCGAGAGTTACCCCCAGGTAGTTGATTGAGTTGGCTGCCTTTATCCTCAGCCCTCTCACCTTGAACTCTATGTCCCGCTTCTGTCAGGAATTCGTGAAGATTGCAGCTTGTGTTTTCTCCGCCGCAAGCCCGAGTCCGTTCTCCGTCATCTAAAGGGACACCCTGGATACCGCCTCGTTACCCCTACTCTCTATCTCTTGTACGTCTTTCCCTTTTATTATTAGCATGAGGTCGTCCGCGTAGGCCACCATGCTTACCTCGGACGGCATGGTCAAACGAAGCACCCCATCGTACATGATATTCCAGAGGGTGGGGCCCAGGATTGATCCTTGCGGGACCCCACCCGTGACTGGAAGTGTTGTTCCTCCCTCTCTATTTGTCCCATCTGACAAATAGGAGCTCAGAATCCGGATTAGATATGCTGGGAGGGGGATCCCAGCCGCCGCAGTCAGGATCCTTTCTCACGATGCGGTATTAAATGCGTTGCCGACGTCCAGGGCGATCACCGCACACACGGGGGCCCCTTTCCCGCTCCGTTCATTCGGAGCCCTTATGTCGTCCAGCACTCGCTGGACCGCGTTTGTCGTCGAGCGCCCGCTTCGGAAACCAAACTGCCTGGGGCTGATCGTCTGTCTCTCCTCCAGTTCCAGGTTGATCCTATAGAGGATGATTCTCTCAAAGAGTTTTCCCATTGTATTGATGAGGCAGATTGGCCGATAGGATTTTGCCTCATGTGTATCCCCTTTCCCCTTCCATATGAGAACGACCTTTGCCTCCTTCCATATGTCAGGGAAAAGGCCTTCCTCGAGTAGTGCGTTGAGCAGGTTTCTGAGGTCGTCCGAATGCACGATCGCTGCCACCCTGACGGACTCCGGGGTGATTCCGTCTGGTCCAGGGGCTTTGCGGGTCTTCATGCGTTTAACGACCACGCCCAGTTCCTGTTGGGTGATGGTACGAACTGTGCGCTCTCTGGGTGATCTTTGCCTTGTTATGTCCGTTCTCTGTTGGGGGAAGGGTTCCCTCAGTATCCGCAGCCTGACCTCGCCCCTTGATATGAAGGGGGGAGTCGCACTGGCCAGCTGTCTTTTCACTATCTGGAACCCCTCTCCCCATATGTCGTTGTCGAGGTCCTCACATACTTTCAGCCATCTTGCTCTTTTTGCCCTCCGTATGGCGTTTCGAAGTTGTTTTTTCATGTCTTTGTATGCAATTTCCTCGGTGTTGCTTCCGATTGAATGTGAGCGCGCTCTCCTGGATTTTTGGAGGCTTCTGCGCATTTTTGTGTTGTCCCTTTTCACAAATCTCCGCACCGTCGCCTTGTCCTGAGCTTCTCTAATGTGTACGCGCGCTTCCTCAGGTGTGTCAAGCTTGGTTTCCAGCCTCCTCAGGTGTTCTGCCATTTCCCCATAATTGATGGTCACTGTGAGGAGGTTATCAGCCCTGCCTCTACTCCGCGTTGATCTTATCTCAAATACAGGTGCTGGTGATGGCTCATGGTCTCCTCTCCCAGGACCTCCCAGTTATCCACGAGGTCTACCCCTGCTCCGGTTATCGTGAGGTCAAGGAAGGATTTCTGCCTTCCCCTAGCGAAAGTGGGCATGTCACCCCGGTTCATCGTTCGTAGGTTCATGGCCATCATCCAGGCACAGAGTAAGTCACCTCTCCTGTCCTGGGCTGTTCCTCCCCACAGATGGGATTTTGTGGTGCTATGTTAAAGTCGCCGGCTATGACACACCTCGCTCCCTCGAGGCTGTCTCCCAGGCGCTGCAGGAAGTTCTCGAATTGTGCCAGGTTCTTGTTTGGGGAGAAGTAGCAGCTGTACACGCGGACGCCATCTGCCTCCACGTATATAAACCCCTCTCCTCCCCCCGACTTGCCGATGTCCAAGTTTTTGTTGTATACCTTGATCGCCGCATCCGTAGCCGAGTCGAGCAGCCACCCGCTGTCACGCATGGCTTTCTTATTCGGTTCCGCCATGATAAGGATGTCAGCATGTATATCACTTGCCTTTTTTAGAGCCAGATCGTGTGCTGATCTGACTCTATCGGTGTTGATCTGCAGCACTTTTAAGTTGGCTGCAGACCTTGTTGGAAGAGAATGTGTCATTGGGTTGGTTGGTGGTGTGTTCCTCCACCACATCCCTTCGCCCCGGTCGCATGTCCATTCTTCTTACATATTAAGCAGTGTGCCTCTTCGGTACAGTCTTTTACCTGGTGTCCCGCTTTGCCGCACCTCATACAGAGGGTAGAGCGTTCGGGTCCTTTACACTCGCTCAGGTGGGCCCTGCTGTGGCCCACCATCCAGCATCGGAAGCACCTGTTGGCCTTTGCTCTTTCCGTGACCTTGGCAAGGGCCCATCCTATCTGTAGCACACCAGTGCTGCAGATTTCCTGCGCCCACTTCGAGGGCATCTTCACCGTCGCATTCTGTCGGTCCCCATATGCTGGGCGAATGTTGACGACCTCGACCACAGTCGGGTCAATCGCTAGGCTTTTGACCATTTGGGCTTTCACTTCCTCTCTTGTGACCGTGATCTCCATTCCCCTGACATGAACGATTTTCTTATCCGTGAGTATGGCGGCGTTTACACCCGGAATTTTGTTGTTGATCTCCGTCTGTAGGGTCTTCAGTTTTTCCCTATCCTCCTTAATTGTAATTAGAACCTCTCCTGCCCTAGTCTTCGTCACCTTGTCAACACTCACCCCCATTTGATCTAGCTGGAGTTCTCTTTTAAGAGCTCCCAGGACTTCAGCATATGATTTTTCTGCCACCGAGATTCCAATCGCCTCCCTTCTCTCTGTTCTATTTCCAGTCGCTGTAGGCATGCTTGTGCTGGCTCTTGATTTCTTCCTTGTCCTAGCCATGTTTGCGTAGGTTTTTGCGTCTTCTGGAGCGTTTCTCTCCACCAGCACTCTGCCGTCAGAGAAGATATACCACAGAATTTTTTCCTGCCTCTCATTTGGATCCTCCGATTTTGAGATCGCAATCGCCTTTCTTCTATTACGTAGGGCGTGAAATCTTAGGACCATAAAAGCCTTGAAAATGTCTTCATCCCTTGCGTCCTCCATCTTTCCCTCTTCCGCTACAATTGGGTAGCATATTTCTTTTTCTACTTTTTCTAGCTCCCGTCTTCCTTTGGAGAACTTAAAGAGTGTAGTAGTCTCGGGAGCCGAGCCACCTCTCTCTGTTGTTGCAGGAGCATCTCCATTCCTCCGATTTTGCCGATGACCCTGGCAGTTTCCCTGTGGTTGCTTTTAAGCTCCTTTGTGCAAGGCAGGACTATCGTTTGGTCTTTTGGGGCATCCCATATATGTCCTTTTATTACCTTCGGGAGTGTGATCACTCCCTTGTCCCAGTCCTCGTTGGTGGTCTTCAGGTAATTAGCATAGTTCAGTTCGCTGGTGAGCTCTACGCGCCTCATTCTCCTCCACTGCGCGTCCTCACACTGCTGGCATCTCGCTTGTTCCGTGCCTTTTATGATGTCTTCTAGCTCCTCCACTCTTCTCTTTAGGACCGAGTTTTCGTTTTCTAACTCTGTTTGGTCCTCTGTAACTTCCATAGTATATGAGTGTACGTCTGTTGAGTTCCCCATATGTAGTTTAGTCTTAAGTTGGCTCAGGTTAGATGTCACTTTAAGAAGTTCCCTTTTTGGGTGGTAGATGCCTTTAACCGTCTCTTCTAGAAGCTGGATGTTTTCTTGAATCGCTCTTAGTATTTTGGCATGTTTCTTTTTCCTTATGGTTATTTCGGTCTCAACCATCTCGGGTGAGCTATTAGTCCTCCTCCTCTTTGTAAGATTTCTGGGGGTCACTGTGAGGTCTACCGTCCCTTCTTCACCTTCCCCTTCCGGGCCCCAGTGTCCGTGCCTCAAATGTTTTATGCTATTTCCTGCCTGGATGTCAGGCAGGGATGGCGCTCTCCTTGGAGGAGTGATCTTCTCCAGTGATACCTCACTCTCCAGTTGTTGTGCCATCAACATGTCGAAAGTAAGTTCGTTTTCTCGTCTTCTCTTCCATGTTGTCCTCCGGGGAGGTCAACTGGTAAATAAGACTATGGAATCCTTCTTCTTCCTCCGCCCACTTCTCGTCTCCCGGGTTGGAAAAAACGTCTGTTCTACCGCCGATCTCCGACGTTAGGGGTGATATTATGAGGGGCTCTATCCTCTCCCTTCTTTCCCCATCACGTTAACCCGTCTGGTCATTTCCAGTAATTGGCCTGCAGTCCATGGCCTGGTTTTCCACCGTGGTTGCTGAGCAGTTGCCAGATGACGGTCGGCGGGAGCCTGCTCGCTCACTCCCATCTCCGACCGGTACTGGGGTATGCCCCTGCACCGTAGACTTATTTTCCATATCCTGATCCATTTCCATATCCTGATCCATTTCCATTATTTGTCGTTTATCATGGCTAGGGTACCTCGGGTGTGCCATACCCGTTTCATACACGATATGTATGAACCCTAAGGTGAGGCGAAATGAAGATAGAAAATTTCTTGGCAAGATAGCCGACGGCACTGAAGACCAGAGAATAGACAAAAGAAAGTTGTAGGAGGCTCGTCCAAGATCAGAGAGAAGGTCGAGAGGAACGAGTCTCAGCTAGGTACCCAGGGGTTGCCATTCCCTTCCACACCAGAAGTGTGTCCTTTGGGGGTCGGGATTTTCCAGTTTTAAGGCGCTAGTGTTCGCCTTTCACTCCTCTCTCGTTAGCCGCTTACCTTTGAATCGGTGGCGTTTCCAGGGACCAAGACGTGGACGTGAGAGTAGGATTTTATGGCAGAGCTGTGTGCACCCTCGTTGAGTTGAGCATTGTGCACCTTCAGTGGGCTTGCCGCAAGATTTGTGTAACCGCAGCGGTACCCCGACGGCCGCTGCAGCACCTTGGGACCCCATGCCACCCTTTGGCCCCCGACCTGACCTGACCTGACCTGACCTTTTTTTTTGTGTTGGAGGGGAAATCCTCATGGGACACCCGGGGTGGTTCCTCCCTCCCCGGGTAGTGCCGGACTTACCCAAGTGAGACCTGGGCACCTACCGGCTAAAACCCCTCCATCTTCTTTTCCTGGGCAGCAGTATCACCTCTCGGCATTTCTTCACTGCCCAGGAGTTTTCTCTTGTATTTCGTTTCGATGTCTCTCCTCTCTGTAGTGTTCAGCTATGTTTGCCTTTCCTCTCTAGCCCTTTCTCTCATTACTCTGGCCATGTATCTGGTGATTTCGTCCCATTCCTGCTGGCCGGCTGTTATTTTTTCTAAGAAGTTTTCCGGTGTGACTTCCCCTATCTTGATGTTGAGTGCGATCTTTTCTGCATAAAATCTATCGCATCTGAATATGGCATGCTCGGGTGTGTCTCGCACAATCTGCAGGTGTCTTCCTCTCGTCTACCTATCCTTTTAAGGAAGGTCCCGAAGCTCCCGTGTCCCGTCAACACCTGTGTGATTTCGTAGTTGACCTCGCCATACTTTCTTCGAACCCACGGTTTTACTTCCGGTATCATCCTCCTTGTCCAACATTCCGAAGTTTCCCATCTCGTCTGCTAGTCACGTAGCATTTTTTCCTCTGCCTCCTCCTCCGTGTCTCCCCTATATTTGTCATTCATCTTTTCTGCCAATAGATCCAGCGGTTGCATGCCCGCTATTACCTTTACCGCTTCTCTTCTTGCTGTGCGGTATGCACTCGTCCACTCGTACCGCAAGTCTTCCATTTATTCCCTCGAGCAGCACATTTCTATACTTAGCAATCCTCCATACTCTCCACCATGTTGGGGCCGCATACATGATCACAGAGATGACTACCCCAGCATACATTTTCCTTATTTTCTCTTTGGGCCCCTTAGTATTCCGCATTAGGCTCATTGTCGCCATGGCGGTTTTCTCCGCTTTTGCCGCGATTTCCTTTACGTGCTCTCTGAAGGTTAGGTTTGTATCAATACAAATTCCTCGGTATTTTATGGTGTCCCTTGTTTGAATGATTAATTCCTCATTTATCTCAATACGCATTCTTGGGATGTTTCTCTTTGTGGCGATCAAGACGGCCTCTGTTTTTTCAACATTCAATGTCAGTCCCATTTCCTCCAGTCTGTTAACCACCCTCGTCACTGTATACTTGACATTTTCCTCCACCTCCTACGCTGTTCTGTCCCTGGTGACCACTGCCAGGTCATCAGCATAGGCTATTAGGTCGGTGTCACGGTCTGTGCTTTCTTCGAGCACTGAATCGTATAGTATATTCCACAGGGTTGGACCTAGGACCGAGCCCTGTGGAACTCCGCAGCTTAGCCTATATCTTTTCCCGTCTTGTGCTGTTATATATCGAACCGTCAGATATTCCTGAATAACATTTATAATTCTTTTGTTAACCTTCCTTTTCTCTATCTCCCGTATGATTTTGTGCCAGTCTGCAGAATTAAAGACATTTTTGATATCGAGTGTAACCAACAGGCACAGTTTTCTGTGCTTGTGATTCCTCTTCTTTATGTCCTCCTCTATTTTAATTACAGTCTCTATAGCTGTGATCGTCGATCTGCCCTTCCTGAAACCGTGTTGTCTCCTAGACAGATCTCCCTTTTCTTTAATATCTTCCTCGAGTCTGCCCTTTAGTAATCTTTCATAGACCTTGCTTAGGCTGTCTAGCAAGCATATGGGTCTATATTCTTTCCCTCTGTTGTTTTTTGCCTGCTTCTCCACAAGCACCAGCCTGGCCGTCTTCCAGATATCCGGGAATTCTCCCCTTCTCCACATATTGTTCATTACATTCAATATCATATCTGTGTTTCCCTTCACCGCTGCCTTTATGATTTCGGCCGGTAATTCATCTGGGCCTGGAGCTTTCTTTTTTTTCATCTTTTGCATTACTTGCATGAGTTCTTCTTCACTGAAGGGTTTATAATCTTCCGTTTGAAAACTCGACTTCTCCCATTCCTGATATGGCCTACAGGGGAATAGCTTTTCGATCTGTTCTTTGATCTCGGTCTCCTTTAGCTCCGTTGTGGGTCTTCTCAATTTCTCCGCTACTATTTTATACCCCTTTCCCCATGGGTCGCCATTTAGTTCCTCAAGGAGTCTTTCCCATGCCTCCTTCTTCGCCTTGAGGATCATTGCTCTCAGTACCTTCCTGCTCGCCTTATATCTCTCCAATTTATTTCGAAGTCTCTCCCCACCTGTTTGTGCCGTGGTTATTTTCCTCTGTCTCATAACCATTCTCTTGTCTTTGATGGTTTTTCGTCTCTGCTCTTCTATCTGTGCGTTCCACCAGTAGTTTGCTGGCTTACCATTTTGAATCTTCTTAGTCTTCAGGACAGTCTTACATGTTGCCTTTATAATATCTACTACGTCTTGTATATTAGTCTCTGAGGGCAGATCCCAGTATTCTTCCATCTTCATTGCCAGCTCTTCCATTCTATCCTCCGCAAGTATCCACCTTTGTCTCGATATAGCGTTGGCTTTGTTACTATTCTGCTCTATCGTATAAAAAATGTCATTATGATTGTTAAGATTTTCCCTGTCTGCTTCAGTCCTCCAATTCTTGATATGTTCTGCTGCCTCTGTTGTTGCAAGCGTAACATCGATATTCGATTCTCCATCCATTAATCACCATCCATTCTTTTTCTGATAATAATTCCTCGAGAATTTCTCCCCTTTTGTCTCTTATCTTGGAACCCCAGAGTGGAGACTTAGAGTTAAAGTCCCCTTCCAATATTACCTTTCTTTCCCTGTGTCTGCGAGTTGCTTGGGCTATGTCTTCTATATACTCCCTGTAGTTGTTTATACTTGTGTTTGGTGAGTGGTAGCATGAATATATTATGTAATCGCCAACTTTTACCCATACGTATCCAGGTCCTCTCCCATGTTCCTCCACCCTTGCCTTCTGGGTGTTCATTATCCATATCTGCGCGTCCCATCTTGTATCCGTATAGCTGTTACTTATTTTAAAGGTGGTGCTAGGCTCTTGTATCAGTACTATATCTATACATTTCTCAATTGTCGTCTGCTTTATTAGGGACATGACGGTCCGGGATTTGTTAACGTTTATCTGGTATATTTTCATATTAGGCATTTTGAGTGTGTTCGGTGCTTGTTACTGCTACCATTTGTAGGCCCAGTCCTGTTTGGGTACTTTTAGGTGTTCTGGTGCTGTTTCTCCTTTCCTGGAGTGCTTTTTTGAACGCCGTGCACCTCGTGCTGCTGGTCTTGTGGCCCTTTTTTCCGCATGCCACACATTCCTCCTCATTCTCACACTCCTTGGTTGTGTGGCCCGTCTAACCGCATTTGAAACAGCAACCAGAAAGATCGATTTCGTCCTTGCATTCCGTAGATACATTACCGTATTTCCAGCATCTGTAGCATTGTGTTACCTTCTCCTCTATCCTTGCCCGTACGACTCCCACCTGTATGTGGTTATTTTCAAGTAGTTGTATGGCTTCTTCTTTAGGTAGCGATATTGTCACCACCTGAGTGTTTCCTCTAGAAGGCCTAAGGTCGTTCGTTTTTATGTCTTGCATGCCTATGCTTATTTTCCCTTGTATCGCGTGTATGACTTTTTCCTTTGTATTGGTAGCGTCCAAGTCTCTGATGTTGATTGCCAAGTATCGTTCTCTCTCTGTTCTCGTGTTCTTAATTTTAATATCTTTTATATCTCTGTGTATTGCTTTTCGTATCTTTTCTACCTTTTCTGGTTCTTTATCTGTGATTATAATCATCTCTCCGTTTCTGGTACTCTTTATTGTCTGGATCACATCCTTTTCTGCCTCTTTACTTACTGTTTCTTTTACCTGTTTAAGAAGGTCTTCGTAGCTTAGGCCTTCCTTGTGTATGATGATGGCTTCTGTGTTATACTGCTTAGGTGATTTGTTGTTTTGTGTTGGGTAATTCTGCGGTCTTATACTTCTTGGTACATATATTTGAATTTTTATGTCCGTGTCTTTAAATACTGCCTGAATGTTTTTTTTTTGTATCTTCTACTCCAAGAGTGCTTATCCTGTGGGTAACTATCTTGTTTGTTATTGTCTTTCATATATTTGCATAGTATCTTCATTTGTTTCCACATGTTTTTCGTCGTGTCCTCTATTTCTATCTTTATTATTTGTTTCCTGCTTTCAGCACTTTGTTCCTTTTTTTCCTTCAGGTCTGCGAGTTCGGGATATCTTTCCCTGTATATTATTTGAACGTATTCTGTCATATCTTTGTCATGGGGTTCTACTATGACTGCGGTGTGACCTTCTTTGGTGTAGATCGGGTTTCCTACAATTTCTTCTATTTTCTTATAGATATCTTCTTCCCACCTGTTGTGCTTTATTTTCTCGAATTCCTCATGGGACTTTATCTTTTTTAGCGCATCTTTTCCTATTATTTGTATCCACGTCCTTCTCACTTCCGTTTGTGTTTCGGCGTCTACTTTCTCGCTTCTCCTTTTTTCCGCTTCGCGGGTTATTCTTTCCTCTAACTGTCCAATTCTCTTTTTTAGCTCCTCATTTTCTATTTTGAACTTATGTAATTCTTCGCTGTCTTCTTTGAATACCACCTCGTTCAGTTTTTGATAGCTGTTGTGTACCTCTTCGTATTTTTTCTGCATTTTCAGTATATGTTCTTTTAACACTTTTTCTTCTTTTGCAACTACGTCTGTTAGGGATAACAACGTCTTACTCCAGCTTTTTATTTCCTTGTGGACGTTATTATTTTCTGAAACAAATTTAACCAGGTCGGCCACATTTCGTCCTAGCTTCATCAGTGCGCCTGTAGGCTTGATGGTCTCACCCACTTGCGGGCTATGGCTCGCCTTCCTCTTTTTGTATTTATTACTCTCTTCTCGTGTCATGAAGTCTTCCGCTATGTTCGATGCCGATAAAGGACGTTCTCTGATTGGTGATCTCGACAGACTAGTCCTTGCGCTGAAAGGATTCAAGTCCTCCGCTATTATATATACTTCGTCCTCCAGGCTATCTAAGCCAGTAACTACGCTGTCCTCCCCGGCCTGACTGCTCACCGAGGGAACAGAACGGTTGCTTGATGACGGTCTTGGGAGGCCCGTCCGCTCACCTCCCACTACCGGTACTGGGTCATCCGTCCCCTGCACCGTAACTTTATTTCCATTCTCGTTGCTCATCATAGTTTTGTTTTTTCCCCCTAACCGTGGGGAGCCGGGGACCCTTAAGATGTAGTTACCATTCCCAAGAGTAGATGAGAAACTGAAAATTAGAAAGAAGATTTGCCCAAGTGAGGGCGACAGGAAAGATGAAAGTGGAAGGAAACTCTCCCAAGACTAGTTGGAGCAAGGAGAGTCTCAGCCGGGTACCCCGGGCTTGCCACGCCCGTACTCACCAGGTGTGAGTCCCTGGGTTTACCTTTTTTTTATATGGAGGGGAAATCCTCATAGGACACCCGGGGTGGTTCCTCCCTCCCCGGATAGTGACGGACTTACCCAGGTGAGGCCTGGGCACCTACCGGCTAAAACCCCTCCGTTCTTCGCATAACACCCTGGAACCGCCTGTCTGGCATTACTTCGGGGTGCTACCTGTGTTCTAATGTTCTAATCTCCATATTCTCTTTCTCTCATCCATTTGTTTCCGCCTCATAGTCTCCTCCAGCATATGCATAATAGCTTCCCAGTCCTTCCGGCTCCTAAGGAGCAGTTCAGCCGTATTATCGCTCCCATCTCTCCTTCCATTTCCGATATAATTCCTCTCTGGCCTGGCCTTTATAAGCGGGTCCCTCTCGGTGGATGCTGGACCGTTCTCCCACTTTCAACTCCATTGGGGGCATCCCCGCTATCGCCAGGATAGCCTCCGTTGCCACCGTCCTGTACGCGCTGGTCACTCTTATCGCCATTGTTCTATTCACTCTCTCGAGTAGTTGCACACAGTATTTATATTTGAGAGCTCTTTCCCAAACCGGCGCTCCATATAGCATGGCCGAGGTGACCGCCGTTACCAGCACCTTTCTCTTACGCGACCTGGGACCCCCAATGTTCGGCATCAATCTCGTTAGTGCCATGAGAGATTTCATCGCTTTCGCGCATGTTTTCTTAACATGTTCTATCATCCTGACATCTTTATCTATATAGACCCCCAGGTATTTAACAGACGCCTGACTATTCACCGTGGTGCCAATGTGAACTTCGAGATTTCTTAAACTTCGTCTTCCCTCCAGTATTACGATCTCGGTCTTCGTAGCCGCTAGTTGTATTCCCATGCATTTTAACTGATGTGAAATTCTCCCAAACGCGTATACTGCATTTTCCTCCAATTCGGTTCTCGACCCTCCCATCACTATGACGGCTAGGTCGTCCGCATAAGCGATAGTTGTTATGTCTGGTCCCAGTTGCAGTCTCAAAACGTCATCGTAGAACATCCTCCACAAGGTAGGTCCGAGGACAGATCCCTGTGGGACGTCGCAGGTCATCTCTATTTCCTCCCCACTCGGTGTTGTCACACTTCTGTCTGATAGATAGGATTGTATGATCCTCACTAAGTACCCTCTTATATTGCAATGTTGCATTTTCTCTATTATTTTTGGCCAGGGGGCAGAATTAAAGGCGTTTTGTATATCTAACAGTATCATGGCGCTGTATGGCCTGTTTTTATATATTTTTTGTTTTAGAGAATCCGATATCTCCATTACCTTGCCTAACGCATCGATCGTCGACTTGCCCTTGCAAAACCCGTATTGATTTGCATGTATCATATCTCCCACTTCAAATTCCATCTCCAGTCGATCTCTAAGAAGGCCCTCGAGTAGTTTCCCACATGTGTTTATCAGACATATTGGTCTGTACGACGTCCTCGAATTTTCACTTTGTTTGGCCTTCTCTATTAGTACCAGGCGAGCCCTTTTCCATATCTTCGGGAATACTCCTTTTTCTATACAGTCGTTTGCAACTTCAGCAAACACTTCCGGGCACAATTTAGCCGCCGTTTTAATAATCTCGGGTGGGACGTTGTCAGGTCCCGGGGCTTTTTTGGCTTTCATTTTATTAGCCGCCATTATTATGTCCTCCGTTGTAAAAAGTGGCACATGATCCACCTGAGTCTCCCGCCACTCATTTTTTGGATGTACCGGGAATAGTCCACCCACAATATCAGCAACCTTCTCTCTAGGGAGTATTGGCTGCCGGACCTTAAGCTTTCTTGTTACTATCTGATAGGCCCTCCCCCACACGTCCTCTTCCAGTTCTTCACAGATCCTATGCCACGATTGGCTTTTTTCCCTGTAGATCTCTTTTTTAAAGACTTTTTTGGCCTCGTTATATTTTCTTCGGGTGTCTTCCCTCTGTTTTGCATCTATGTTTGCTCTTTTATTTATTCTGACAAGGTTGAAATTTTTTAATAATTTTAATTTTAAGGTTTTTTTTCCCTTTCTTTTATGCAGACTTTCCTGAGTTCCGCAATTCTATCCGTCCACCAGTACACGGGCTGATGGTCCCGCGGTGACTTACGTTTCTTAAATACATTATTGCACATCTCGGTGAGTTTCTCTATAAGTTTTTTGCTCTTATTGCCATCTTCACCCATACATATGTTTTTGAGCTCTTCTTTGCAGTGGTCCTCAAAGGCCTTCATACCCTCTATGTCTATTTTCCACCCCCTCGGGCTATCGTTCCGCCTTTCCCTTCTCCTAGTGCCGAGATCAAAGTATAAGTTGTTATGTGCACTAAAGTTTTCTCTTGTCGAATCTACTCTCCAGTCATATATTCTGTCTGATATCGACTCCGATGTCATTGTAAAGTCGATCACCGATGTCCCCTGAGCACTACTGAAAGTTGGTGTGCTTCCCCTATTCATAACGACCAGATTCATACTGCTGCACCAATCCTCCAGAACTCTTCCTCTATGGTCTGTCTTCTTTGAGCCAAACGTTATCGTCTTGGCATTAAAGTCTCCTGCTATAATCAGGTTTGCTCTGACGTTGTCTCTGATATAGGTTTCCATGATGCATAGAAATCTTTCGAACTCTTCCAGACTCTTATTGGGTGAAAAATAACACGACAGCGCAGTCACATCGGCCAGGTCGATCCCGACGAAGCCTCTCCCGCTATGCCGTTTCGTCACGTGTACATGTTTACTCACGAGTATGAAACTGTCTTTATTCTCGTCGCATATTATCCTACTGTTCCTCTTAGCTCGTCCTATATTAGGTTCTTGTCCCAGTATCACATCTATTTTTCCCTCCCTCATCTCGACTTCGAGGATATCGTGTGCGGCTCCTGCTCTGTCAATATTGACTTGTAGAAATCTGAAAGTATTAGAGGTCATTGTGAGGAATATCAGGCGTGAACACTGTGTCCATCTCCTCCTCGTATCCTTCCGATGTCCCGTTCTGAGTTACATTTATCCTCTGTATATCGCTCATATCCGATCCTATCCTTTGTCTGCTTTCCCTTCTTTTCCTTCCTAGTAGGGCATTCCTAAACTGGGGACATCTACTTGTGTTAGTTCTATGTCCCTCTTTGTTGCATAATATGCAGACTTCTCCGTTTTCGCATCCTTTTGCTGTGTGGCCCTTTTGTCCACACTTGTAACATATCTCTTTTCTATCCGGCCCTGCACACTGTGCAGCTTCGTGATCATAACCCCAACACCTGAAGCACCTTTTTATATTGTAGTGTGGCTCTATGAGACAACTCACTAGATCCACACTAAGGTATTGTTCTCTTAGAAGCGTCTGTGCTTCTTTTTCTCCTATGACCAGTGTCGCCGTTTGTGTATTATTAGCATACGGTCTTAAATCACTTATTTTCCAGTTCTCTTCGTCCCATCCAATTCTTTCTCTAACGGCTTGTTTTAGTTCCTCTTTATTTGTTATCTGATCTATACCTCTAACATAGACTACTTGCCTTCTATTCCTGTTTCCCACTATCCTGGTTTTAAGGGTCACGGATTTATCTCTAATTAACTCTTGTATCTGTTTCAGGGCTTTGTCATCTTTGTCCGTAATCACCAGGAGTTTTCCGTCCCGGGTACTCCTCATGTTCCTTATAGTTTTACTGGCCGTATTATTTCGGACTATATTTTTAAAGTTAGTCAGTGCTTTCTTGTAGTCCTCATTCCCTTCTACTATTATTCCCATGGTGTCTCTCTTGTCTTCGCGTTCTATCTTTTGTATGTTTGTTGCTCCGTTTGTTTTGGTTACATACATGTTTACCGCTATGTCGGTGTTTACCAGAATTGTCTCCATCATTTTTCGCATTTCCCCTGTGTCATATTTGTCCAGGCGATGGGTAGTTAACTTGCTAATATTGTTGTCTATCAAATATTGCCTTACCTTACTCATTTGCTCCCACATGTGCTCCTGGTCGTCTTCAACTTTTATTTTTATCAGAGTATTTCTCTTTTCTTCGATTTCACTTCCTTTCTGTATCTTAATGTTACTTTCAAAAAGTTCGAAGTTATATTTAGTTTCGCCAATTTCTGGGTATTTTTCTTTATACCTTCTTTGTATGTATTTGTCCATTTTGATGTCATGTGGTTCTATTATGATTAGACTACATGGGTCCTTTGTGTTAATTGGGTTTCCCACTATCATTTTAACATTCTGAAAGACATTTTCTTTCCATTGATACATTTTATGTTTCTCATAGTCCGCGTAGGTCTTTATCTCTTGCAGTTGTGTTCTGGTCATATATGTGACCCATTTCTCTGCTGTTTCTGTCTGTATCGCCATACTTTTCTTTCCCACTTCTTGTTTCGTTTCGTCCTTTCTATGTGTCATATTTCTTTTCACCGTATCTTCTAATTTAGCAACTCTGTCTTTTGCCTCCATGAGTTCCCTCTTCATCCTCTCATTTTCTTCCCTCAGCTTCATCCTCTCAGTTTCTTCTTGTTTTCTATCATCCTCCTCTTTTCTCTCAAACGCCTCTGTGCACGCTTTTTTAATTTCTTCAGTGAGTTTCCTCCAATGTTCTTCTTCCCCTATTATAACTGTTTCAACAAGTCTTTGCATGCTTTTACTATTCTCCTTAATTTCTTCGTGTACGTTATTGTGCCCTTGACAGAACTTTACTAGTTCTTCTATTTTCTCCCGAAGTCTAGCCAGGTCTTTTCTACCACGGTCTATCTGCCTTTGCCCACCCTGTGTTGTACCGGGCTTTTTTGGAGGGGTTGTTCTGTTGTCTTCCTCCATTCTCTTTCTCTTACCCCTATTTCTCGTGATTTCGCTTAGATCGGATGCCGAGTTTGTCCTCCTGGGTGGCGAACGTACAATCATGGATTTTCGCCCTGTCCACCCCCGTATAAGCTCTTGCTCGTCCTTTGTTAGCTTCTCCCTGTCTGTGGCCTTCTGTGTCTCTTGCACAAACACCACGTCATTCCCATCACCATCTCTCGATGTCACTAGCGGTTTGTCGCCCCCCCCCCCAGAATCCGAGGGGCAGCCTGGTCCTATAGGGCCAGGGAGGGATTATGGACATTTCGTCCTACCCTCCTGGGGTACACTATCTCTTTGTAAATCCGCCATTATGCTTAGTTTTCCCCTCCTCATGGAGGGCTTCGGACCCTTAAGATGGGGTTTCCATTCCCAGAGAATTGATAAGAAGCTGAAATAAGAAAGAAGATTTGCCCAAGTGAGAGCGACAGAAAAGATGAAAATGGAAGGAGACTCTCCCAAGACTAGTTGAAGCAAGGAGAGTCTCAGCTAGGTACCCCGGGCATGCCACCAGATGTGAGTCCCTGTGTTTTGGGGTGGGGTTAAGATGGGATGGGGGTTTTGGCGGTTTCCTTTTCAGTAATCCCGCCCGCACCTCTTAGGGTTAGGAGTGGAGTTTGGATTGGGCAGTTTCCCTTTCGGGACTAACACCCAGTCCATGATGAGAGGC
Source organism: Malachius bipustulatus (assembly GCA_910589415.1). Classification (NCBI taxonomy): domain Eukaryota; kingdom Metazoa; phylum Arthropoda; class Insecta; order Coleoptera; family Melyridae; genus Malachius; species Malachius bipustulatus. The sequence goes on from OU342633.1 coordinate 8,469,521, forward strand.
TAGGGATTGATTTAGGATGTAGGATGGGGAGTCCTCCAACACCGTGGCCCGAGAAACTCTTCGTCCCGCGCCCCCAGCCACGCACGCAGGGGGGGGGGGCAAGCCCCCCGCGACCCGCGCATTCAGGGGCCCATCAGACAGGGCCACCCGTGGAGGGGAAGGAAGTGATTTTGGGACGAAGGGCTGGGGGATATGGATGCGCTTAGAGGCGTGGTCCTGGGCAGGCCCCCGTGGACCTCCGGGAATACTCAAGAGCATTTCCCAGACGTCTCGTACCGCCGCCCGCTGTCCCACGCCCAGTCTCCTCACCACGTCAAGGTTGCACCCTTGAGGAGGTCCCTGGGTTTACTTGACCTGACCTGACCTTACCTGACCTGACCTGACCTGACCGTTTTTTTAAGTATGTGGGGAGTGCGGGTTATACCTCGAACCTTTAGTTCTCTCAAAAAAAGTATTTCTCTCAGTTTATAAGAGTAGGTACCTGAGCAATCTTATTCACAAGCACCCACAATCCGTATACTCGTTTATACGCGGCAAGTTTTTCAGTATAATTCGACTTGAAAAAAACGTACCTACCTTTTGAATGCGTTTGAATGGGTGCAAGCAGAGGTCCATTATCGTCGTCCTTTTGAGCAGTGAAGTATTTGAAGAACATATGCTAATATTCTTGATTAGGAATTTAGACTTTTTCAGGCATTTTGTGTGCTAATTGCCTGTCAGTAACGAAGTTTAGCTATTACTCTTCTCTTGATTCGTTTTTCTTTTTGGTTCTAACGAGAACTGATTTTTAAAGTTTTAAACATAAATTTAATTTGATTTAAACAATTCCAAAAGAGCGTGTAGAAAGGCCGTGAAAATTGGGAAGTAAGTAATAGTAAACAATTAAAAATATAAATAAATTTACTGACGCTTATAATGAGCCAGCGCTAGCAATCAACGCTGATCTTTAGATGTTCTGTCATCGTTTCGCTAACTATCTTATCGCATGTCTGAGCCTCAAAGACATACGTTCACATTTTGTTGCTATCTGCTTGATATCACTAGGTCAATGAAAGCCGTTGAAAACAATATGTGATAGGTGTGATAGGTGTGATGGACCAGTGTTAAGATTATCAGTAGGGAAATCTTACTTTTCAATAAGTAAATATTTTAGAGTCAATTCATTAACTAGCTTGTTATGAAAATAAGTAGTGTTAGTAATACAACACTGATAAACACAGATAAATAATGTTTAATAACAAGACGGTAACCCTGACGAGGTACCGACCTTACGATAATGCTGACTAAGGGTAAGCAATAACCATTATGTGAGTATTATTAGGGAACGAATTATTAGATATAGACAACCGTTGTTATGTAGTTTCTAAGTGTTGTGAATAAACCCCTGAAAACCCAATCACATTTAATAATTATCCTGCCCACCCAGTCAACACAGCATCCCAGTTTACCACAAAGCGATCCTACGAGTTTATCACATGGCGATCCTGCGAGTTTATCACATGTCTGATCCTGCCTCAGAACCGAGTTTATCACAAAATAAATATGCGAATCCGAATCTATTATAAACACTGCAGGCAGAGAAGTAAATATCCATTAAGCATATTATACTGCACATGCATTTTAGTTGACCTCGTAGTTCACACTAGCCGTGGATAGAAAGATCGAACTCTAACCCAAGATTAGAGTTCGATGAGTGAGAATAGAGCATTACGTCAAATAGGTTAAAGATAAACTAAGAGCGGAGTGCAATCGATCGTGGCTTTTCGGTCGGTATTTCTATTTTTAGTCGGGCGATATTAATTCTTTAGGTATCTTAACATTTTGACATCATGCAGTGAGTTCCGAAAATGAGTCCTCAAAATGCGGACTTATGATTGGCTTTAAGTGAAGGATACTCGAACTTTGCCTCATCGCGTGGGGAATGTACGTCATTTAGTTAACTGAAATTAGCAATACAAAGAATGTATTACTTCTTGATGGTCAAAGAGAAACTATTATTATTATCTTTTTATTTAATTATTTTATTATCTTCCAAAATTAAAATCTCACCTGAAACTTATTATCGGTGGATTGCAGCGGAAATTCTTAATTACTTGCATCAGCTAACGGTGATCAATAAACTAATAATAGTAACGAGAAATACTTAAACGATCTACGAAATATAAATTGGATACTTAATTGATCGGAAAATTAATTGAAATTAATAATTGAAATACTGTATCTAATCTACTGCAGTCATCGTGATCTCTCTTTAAAGTTATAGGCACCACTAGGCGCCTATAGCAAAAAATACAGTTATTATGTACAATGGTAACCAAAATATAAGACTGCATGGAAATAAACACACGATCCCAAGTAACACAGTTTCATCTAAAATATGTATTGTTAACGTCCAGCATTTACGTCTATAGATGGTAGTTTGTAGACGTACTATAATTTTGAAGCAAAATGTCCGCGGCGTAGATCCTCTATGCGACGTCTACATTATACATCTTTGAAATGCCTTGCAATAGGCATCTATTAGATGCCTACAGTATACATCATTCTGTTAAGCTCATTATACATCAATAAAACGCCTACAATATGTATTTATGAGACGTCTTATTACGTATGGCTTGTCCAGTGAGTGTTGCCCGGTGAGATGCCACACTGATCCTGACTATAAACGATTTGATTTTTTATGATTTAATTCGTACTAATTCTAATTATTATAATTGTACGAATCAAATCAAATATTTTTTATAGATTCCAACTACCTGTAAATACATAGATAAATAACGCTGGTATTGTCTACTGCGCATGATCGAGGGGAGGGGGTGGGAGTGGAATTCTTGGTGCATGACATATGGGTCAGATATATTTGCGTACCACAGACAAAATGTGTTTCTGACAAAAATGTCTCTGACAGAACATGACTGGTAGTTGAAACTGGGTGGTTGAAAACGTTCTGCTTTTCTTACGAATATGAAATCTGGGAATCAGCTGGATGTTGGTGCCTGGAATCCATGACGTAATGTTCTATATTATAACTGCGGTGGCTCTCTAAGGTTTCATTCGATTTCGTATATTAAGACCCACAGTGATCAACTTGCACGCGCTATCATTTAAGTGGATTGTGGTTGCATACAAGAGATACTTAGCGTCGATCTGCTGCATACTCCTCTCTCGTTGCAAGTCCGGTGTGGCCTCAGGCGAACTTGTAGATGGTTTGACATATTTAGTCGACTAAACAGTCGAGAAATGTAGGAAACTCGTCATTGTACTTTACAGGAAATGGCGACACATGTAATTTGGTACTCTGTAATGGAAATGTAGATGTACGGTGGTGCCTGGACAGAGGATGTATATCGCACATGTGTAAAAACTTAAATAGTTTTACGCGTATTCATTCAAATTTGGTGGATAAACTGAGATTAGCAGATTCTTCGTCGACAGAGATCGGTGCAAAGGGTGCAACGAAGTTAACCACGAGAGTGGACAACCACAAATGAACAATTGATTTGAATTACACACTGTATGTACCCGACTTACATACAAATTTACTTTCTATCGGAAAAATGGTGGATAAAGGATGCAGCGGCAGCGTGATATTCAAGAAGAATGCAGCAAGACTTATTGAGCAAGAAAGTAGTGCTACAAGCAAAACGCATGGACCGACTATTCTACGTTGAACAGTTACCGAAGGGTGAAAAATGCAATGCCGCATGTTCAACACGGTCTAAAAAGACATCTTTGATAGACTTGCACCGAAAATTAGGTCATCTCAACATCAAGAATCTACGAAAGATCGCGAAGAAAGGAATTATTCAAGGTCTGCAGATTGACAACATTGATGAGGATATCGAACGCGAGCTTTGCATACAAGGAAAAATGACTCGAAATCCATTTCCGAAAAAATCAGAGAGGAAATCTAAAGCGGGTGAATTATTAACACATACCCATGCGGACCCATCCAATAAGAGCATCAAATAAGAAATGTTTATACTTTATTACATCCATAGATGATGCAATAAGATGATGCGAGGTGAAGTTCTTGCGTGACAAAAGTAAAGCTTATGAAAAATTTGTTGAGTTCAGAACTAAGATTGAGATGGCATTTAACAGAAAATCAAATGCGTTCAATCTGATAATGGAGCTGAGTTACAACTCAATCCGGAACAAAATGGTATGGCGGAACGCAAAAACCGTTTTATGTTTGAAACGGCTAGGTGTATTCTGATAAAATCGAAACTTGCGTTTTCGTTCAGGGCAGAAGCTGTCTCTACAGCCAATTACATAAGAAACCGCTGAGCGACACGCAAGTTGAACGGCAAAACGCCATTCGAGCATCGCTAGATAAACTCCAAACGTCAGTGAATTTCAAGAATTTGGCTGTACCGTATAATGTTTGGATAGAACAAAGTCAAAAGGGAAGTTCGAGTCACAAGCGAAACAGCAAAAAAAGGGAGTTTTCTTGGGATTTGGTGAACATTCTTTGCTTATCGGGTATTGATACCGGAAGATCGAAAAGTGGAAATATCTCGAGACATCCAGGTTGTATGAAGAATCCATAAATGGAGTTGTAACGAAATCCGAGGCTTTCGTTGTTAATTATTATTTATTTCATTCTTAGAGGGATTTATCTCGATTGATACAGTTTTTACGACAGTGATTAGCAGGTTATCTCCACCAGCACTGTACGGATAATAGTACTAGATCGATTCATTGTAAATACACTTCGTTTGTAAATAAACCCTAACTATTTAATCGACTTGTCACGGGTAAAAAGGGGCAAATATCCATTCCTGTTAACTCACCTCTACCCTCAGAAAAATCCCGTTACAAGATTGGCGCCCAAAGTGTAAATTTAAACTATTCAGCCACAGCACCACAGTACAGTACAGTCACAGGATCAGAAGGAGACAGTAACAGTATCTAGCGGGATGAGTGACAAGATTGACGCCGAATATTCAAGACTTCAGCCCCAGTAACGTAATACAGCACAAGACAGAGTAAAAACAAGAACAGAACCGAGCAGGAACAGAACCAGGACACAAGATGACCGACAGAGCCGAGCAAAACCGAATCGCCGCCTTGGAAGCCGAGATAGCACGAATGAAACTGGCTCTCCAATCAGCAAGAAGACCGGCAGCGGCACCAGAAACCACCAGCCAGGCACAGCAGCCGTCACAAGCGGAGATGATCGACCGCGCCCTCGAATGGGGACTGCAATTCAATCACAAGCAGAACAACGCGGTCCTCTTCATCGAACGCCTGGAGGAGCTGCGAAGCACATACAACTTCCCGAAAAGCGGCATGCTGAAGGCGCTACCAGTGCTCCTAAAAGGAGAAACGCTGCTCTGGTACAGGGTCAACAAACTCGACTGGAAGGACTGGGACCAGTTCGACAGGGACTTCAAGAGCGCGTTCCTCCCATGCGAGTACCGATTGGCGCTGGAGGAAGAAATCAGAGCCAGGAAACAGAGGCCCAAAGAGTCGATCAGGGAATACGTCACGGATATACGGACCCTGATGCGACGGGACGGATCGATGTCACCCAGCCAGGAGCTCGATAGAGTGAAGAGGAATATGCGGCCAGAGTACCGCATCCACCTCCACCTGCATAAGGTCACATCGATGTCACACCTCTTAGATGTAGCCTGCGCGTTCAAATCGCTCGAAAGAGAAAGAACCTCCGCTATCTACTGGCCATCAACCAACGCGAGCCCGCAGTCACTGACGACCCCAAGTCAGCCAAGAGTACAGAGTTCGCAGGTCGATTCTTGCCACAGACACAGACAGCAGAACAATGTGGGACAGGAACCCACACACAAGGAAGAAGAGTTACTGTTTATACAGTGCTGCTCCGCACGACCAGCAGAACAGTACAAAACCAAGACAGAACAGGCAGAGCAAACAAAGCAGGGTAAAACAGAAAATAAACCAAGACAGGCAGAACAGTTGAGGACAGAATACACAGGAAGACAGAGCAGAATAGAAAACAAATATCAGAACCAGCAGCACAGAAACAAACAGAAAGAAGACCAGAACAGACAGAACAGTAAACCACGAAGCACCAAACTGAACAGGCAGAACAGAACCGAACCGAGAGCAAAGCAGAGCCAACAGAACAGAGCAGAACAAAACAGACAGAACAGAACAGAGCAAGAAACACAGCAGAACCACACAAAATTGACGAGAACATTCCAGAGAAAAACAGCACGACAGAAATTCACAGGAAAAGACAGCACAACAAGACAGAGCAAAGCGGGATAGAACCCCACAGACTAAAGCGGCAGCCCAGAGCAGTACAAAGTAGGGGCACAGAACCTATCCTAGCAACAGCAAAACTGGGCCCCGATAAACGCAGATCATTCATAGTAGGAACACATCAGGTACCAGCCCGCTTCGATGCAGGAACAACCCTGGGGAAAGGCCCCAGGACCGTCGAGGGCACAAAGAGACAGAACAACCCCGTGAGGCCGCAACTCATCACCGGAAAAGACGACAGGATATTCCAGGAGCATATCCTCGAGCATTGTCCCGGACCGCCGCCCCGAGCGTCGGCCTGACAGATGCGGACTTCGACCACAAGGGATTTTTGAAAAAAGAAAAATCGCCAAAACGGTTTGGTATGGATTTTATTTGTTTCAGGATATTTATTTTATTTTCAGTCGCAGCAATTTTTTTTTTTTTTTCATTGGGCCGTGGATGTAACGAAATCCGAGGCTTTCGTTGTTAATTATTATTTATTTACACCGGCTATATAAAGAGCGCCACCTGAAGAATCGGCAGAGCATTGTGAGGTATTGACTTACAAACAACTCTCTCTCCTAGGTGAACTGAGCCTGTATATCAGCTGGGGCATGCAGTGAGTGCTCCCAGACAAGCAGGGTCGAGGGATTGAGTCGACCACGCTGATAAATGAAGAATTCTCGCCTTCATTAGTAAGTCATTATACATAACCTTGTTCCATTTACTATTTTGCTTGTAACGAAATATTTTGTAGGTTCTAAAGATGGCCTAAATAAAGGCAGAAAGCTTAACTAACTAAAAGAAAGAGTGTTCTCTTACTTTTATTAGTCCCATTTATCGCAACCCCCACTATCCTTTTTGTCTTGTAAACTAGTCGATGACTACAGAGGAACTTTAACTGTATACATAACTTTGATGTTTCATATTTTTGGGACACTCTCTATACCTACATTATCAATTTTAAAATGTCCCTTTAACGGGTCTGTATCCTTTTCAAAAACGTAATTTTCTTAAAATAAAGGTACATACCCATGGTCGTCCGTCCCGTATACCGTGATTAACCCTGTACATATAAAAAAGATTAAGAAAGGATAGCTAAATATTATCATATAGGTACTTACAGACTCATTCTGACCTAGTTATGAATGGACCAGCTGGAATTTAAAAGATTAAAATAATTATTGAAGGAGATATTGGGAAATTCTTCCTATTATTGCATGGAGCTGGCGAATCGTGATCGTGGCTAAATTAAATTCTCTCGGTCTACCCAATACAGCTGGAATTCGTCGTTCCTTAACGCACTCATAAAGACGGAAGAATGGCTTAGGTAATGATTCACAGAGATATTTTATCGCATATCATTAAAACTCAATTCCGCCAAACTCATCAATTAATAGATACTGCCTAATATTGATTATTCATGAAAAATAAGTAGGTAAAATACATAAGAACGATGAACTAACTGCAAGTATTAGAGACCCATTTTTTTATTATTTAACAGATTTTAACCTTGAATACATACAGGTTGTAGACTTTTTCAAATTGATGAAGTAAATAACTCGTAAATAACTAAAATGAATTTTATTAGCTACTTTTAATTCTGAATAGTTTAATAATAATCCAGAAAAATAAAAATAAAAATATACACATTCAAGGCACTTATTGTTTTGATGTGGGATGTGGTGCTTATCTATCATTCATAAATCTGCAAAGATTCTACCAAGTGAGGATGTAGAACATAAATTATATGTGTTTTTACATTTTGTTAAGGAGGATTTATCAAGAATCTCTTAAAAATATAGATATGCAGACCGAATAGTGGAATGAAAACAACATGTACGTCACAGATTTGCAGAAATGCTAATTGGTAGTAGCCAGTCCTGAATTACTCAAAAGGCGAATAGGTTGAAGTTAGTTGTTTCATAGAAGTCATTCATTCATTGGCTATGTATAACCTTCCATTTCACCCCGAGCAATTTTCGGGGAGGTAAGTAACGCTATTTAGCAGCCAACCAGCTCAAAAAAGAAATTTACTTATTGTTTTGGCAATGCACACAAATGAACAACGTCACAGGTCGAAGAAAATTCACAAGCAAATTTTAACAGTTTTTATTAACAATAATTAAATTAATTAATATAACAAATGTATAAATAATTTAATAATAGATATAACAGACAATAAAGATATTTAAATATCACAAAGTATAACAATTATTAATTAAATAGAACAAATTTAAATATCACTAAAAAAGAAATGTTCCAATCAATGGTAAAAGGCAAATGGTATCACAGGTAGATACAATAATGAAATATTATATTTATAGAAATTATGAAACAATTATAATAATGAATTAGTTTGTTAATTTATACAATCATGAAATAATTAAACAAGACAGATAAAATAATTATACTTTGAAAAATGACATTGAAACCCACACGATAACGTGTGAGGGCGATATAATAATTATAAAAAATTGCTTTATTAAATAAGAGAAAAAATACAAAATGTGAAAATTATTGACATAGCGAGGCACTAGAGCTCTGGAGGTGAAATAACAGTTAAAAAGGCAATGAATTGAAAAAATAGCATCGAGGCTAGGTATATCAGTGAAGAGTTGAACTACTAAGCTTTGTAAAACAGGTGGTGTCTCCCGAACAGGTTCAATACGACTCCCCGAGGGTCCGCCATGGAATAACGGTGCTGGTGGTGGTGCTAGCCGTGGATGCATGGCATGGCTCTGCCTGTGGATCCTCCTGGTGCCGGTGCTAGCGCTATCTGGCCATGGTCTTGATGCTCTCATGTTGCATGTGTTGATGGTCTTCATGTCTAATAAGGCATGCATAAAAAAGGGCGAACTCCCTAAAGGCAGATCAGAATACTTCAGAGCCAGCAGGTCAATAAGTTGGCGCGAGTCCTCGAGAGTGCTTCGTGTTGAATTAAAGAACTCAACCACTTCACATGATAAAAAAAGGAATGAGGCTACTAAAAAAGAACCTCCAACACTCTCGAGGTGTCACCGTCAATAATGCAATTATAAAACAAAAGCACTAAAATTAATAGTAAAAACAGTAATAAATTAATGAAATTTAAAAATAAAATTAAATCAGCCATCTTGCACTCTCAACCTTCACCGGTGTTGCAAGATAACAAGTACCATTATAGCGAATGATCCATTTACCTCTATTGAGCGGGCGAGGGGTGCTTTCTAGCTGCGAGACATCTAATTCATTTAAATCTTTAAATGATGTTGAAACAGGTGGTCTGTTTGTGAATTTTAACAAGAATCAAATCACCCATTGATGCGCTCTTCCTTATAATAACTGCTCCACCCTGTGAAGGTACCACGAGTCGAAACAACCCGACTCTCGATGAATCCGAATGGCAGTGTCGCCACTCTACAATCGCAATCTACAACTCATCTACACCGGGCGCTCAATGAAAGCATCGTGTACCGTGCGCTCCAGAAATATTTATCATTTTTTATTAAAAGGGGAAAATATATAGAACGGTGACAAAAGAATCTTTACATATGGATGTATTTCCTTCAGCCACACACATCGGTAATCTTATTACATTTTTTTTAATTCTTTCTTTTTAATACAGAACCGTGATCCTTCCATAAAGTATCTGGTGAGAGGTGAGAGTTAAATTAATATTTTGTTTTTTATCGCGATTTGTGTAATGATATACGTGTCGTATATACTTTTGTTGTTGGTCGTCATCAAAACGTGAATATCTGTAGGTAGTGGTATATATTTTCTTGTACTAACTTGCTAATTAAAGTATTGATTTCTTCTGGGTATTTGCTGAAACTAAAAAAATATATGGTTAAGGTCAGCTACAATTATCATTGTTATCTTGTTATCATAAGGTTAGTGTGATGAATCTATGATTCCAATTTTATGCAAAATGAGAAAGAAACATCCATGATTTAATTTAAGCCGGGTAATGGTTTTGGAGTATTTTCCATTTACATTTAAACTGAATCTATGGGGGACTTCAGACGGAAGAAATTGATGAATGCGATAATATGGATTCCTGGAGGTTCTGGTGTTCCACACATTACTCCAATTCCCAAACATGGGTTTTCTGCATTCAGCGGTCAGATCGTGATCACAGACCAAATTTGTGTAGTTTTATTCTTCCCTCCCTCGCGACCAGGGCCGTCCACACCCAGTGGCGTGGGTAGGAAAAAAGGGTCAGGTCAGGTCCTGCATAGGTCAGGTCGATTCACGAACTTTGCTGGTATACAGGGTGATTCTTTTAAAGCGCCCATTAGAAAAAGTACGACTTCTAGTTGATCTAGGAATCTGAAACTTGGAATTTAGGCAACATACATAATAACGAGTCGAAATGAAATATTACCAAGATGGCGGCACATTTATAAATGGCGAAAGCAATGGCCATCTTTGTTTTTTTTTAAATGGGACACTCCATACATTATTGCATTTTCAGATGGTCTGAGAAAATGTGATAACAATGGTACTTATAGTTACAGTTTAAATTATGTAGGCTATTGCCCGTATTCACAAACGATAATTTCCAAAATAATTACGTAATTATTTAAATGAGTGAGATGGGGATATGCAGTTTTTTTGCAATAGAATGAGATGGGGATAATTGATTACGTAATTATTTACGAAATTATCGTTTGTGAATACGGGCATATGAGTTATAAACAAGTGAAAATCGCAATTTTTCAACTTTGAAGCCATTTCCAATAAAAACGGCTCAAGATATCAGAAAACGGATTACATGATGTCCCTATTTTAACTTTTAAAGAGGTATTATGGAGTTAAAATGTTTATACTATACATTATGATACCAGATGAAAAGTTAAGATAGGGACATGTAAACCGTTTTCTGATATCTTAGCCGTTTTCGTGGTAAGTGTCTTTAAAGTTGGAAAATCAAGATTTTCACTTGTTTATAACTCATAGCCTACTCAATTTAAAATACAACTATAAGCACCATTGTTATTACATTTTCTCATACAATCTGAAAATGCAATAATATATGGGGTGTCCCATTTAAAAAAACAAAGATGGCCATTGCTTTCGTCATTTTTAAATGTGCCGCCATCTTAGTAATATTTCATTTCGACTCGTAATTGTTTATAAGTTTTAGATCTCTAGCTCAATTAGAAGTGATATTCTAATAGGCGCCTTAAAAGAATCACGTTATACAGGGTGTCCCAGCTTATTCGAAGCGGTCACTGTAGGCCAAACGATGGATTTTTTCCAAAAAACTTTTGCACATTCAAGTACAGGATCGCAATGGCCATAATTTAAAATTATTTTGGGGTATACAGAGTGTCCCATATGACAGTGGCATATCAAAGTTATGTTTTTTTAAATGGAATGCTCCTAGGTTATTGCATTTTTAGATTATTTTTAATCATGTCAAAAAAATTTATTATTTTCAGTTTTTTGACGATATCTCAGGAACTGTTTGAGATACATAACCCAGTTTTTGTACACATATTGTCAATACTATTATGTATGTGAAGAAGGCAAATTAAAAAAAAAAATATGTGGCAGTGAAACAAATCATAAAAAAAAATTATAAAAACAAGTGATGTTTTCGTCGACAACAAAACATTTTGCCACTTTTATGTTATTCATCATAAAATGCTGTTTTTCTGAAAGCAATTTACATTAGAGTATTTGAGCATTGTCACCTTTTTTATGTAGAAAACATTGACAATTTAAAATGTGCTTCCACAATGCCAATTTTTGCAATGTCGTAGAAATTAGGTGAAAAAAAATTTCCAGCAACCCTAAAATCTCCACCACTGCCGTATGAAATAAATTTAATCAGAGATCAAAAAGTAAATAATAATAATTATAAGATGTGTACAAAAATTCAGTTTTATATCTGAAAGGGTTCCTGAGAAATCGTAAAAAAAATTAAAAAAAAAATTCTCGACACCCTCTGTATCTCGAAAATGGTGGGTTTGTGGACCCATGCTAGTAAGAACTTGTTTTCATATTTTTGAACGAGCCATCACATCCTGAAGTCCTGCGCACATATTATGAATCACCCTGTGTATAATTTTGTTTTTTGTAACTTTATAATTGAAAATTCCAAATCTTTCATCCAAATCAAAATAGTCATCATAGTTATTGATATTTTTGTTGAAATGTTACTCCTTGAATAAATACGAGTACCACCCCTTACAGAAGCTTTTCGGAAATAACAGCTACCTACCTACTTAAATTGAAATCTTGAAAATAAAAAAATAGTAATTCGTTTTCTGATAACCAGTGTTCAGATAAACAAATGATATCAATTTTTTTCATTATTGTTTGATGTTAATAAAAGTGTATCGAAAAGATCTAAGTTGCTTTGATTAAACCCTTGAATATTCAGATGAAAAATATTTGTATACCATTCCAAACGTTTTCAAATTCAAGTTGGCTGTGATATTTTTTCTTTAAGTTGGATACCCTAGACAGCCGATTTGAGCTAAAAAATTTCAAAGGACTTCCTTTTTGTTCATATACCATTAGGATTAATTTTTAAAGTTTAACAGCTTAAAAACAAAATTGACCTGTTTTTTTTTTATTAAAAAAAAACAGCGCTTTCCGTTTTATCGAATGTATTCCTTACTTTTGCCGCTCACTGTATATTCCCATTAAAATTAAAGATTATATATTTTTTTAATCGGATTCACTTTGCTTTCCAAAGGGCGCATGCTTTAAATAGTTTATAAGAGACGCATCAAGTAGTTTTCGCTCAGAGTCCGCAGAAAATGCTCCCACGCGTAAGATTCAACAGTTGTGAAAGTTCCTCTGTTTTTGTTTTTTTATTATTTGGATTAATTAGCATCAACGGTAAGCATATTATCGACTTTATTATTGCTCGTCAAACCTATCAAGGAAAAATTTATAGAAATAGTTCATTTTTCTTGAAGAAGTATTAAATTTTTCAACAGACCATAAAGTGTTTAATCCTTAATATTCACGGTTGCAAACAAAATACTTATCATTAAAATAAGTAATACATTAAAAAAAACTATCAATTGGAGGAATATTTGATTACGAAATCATAAATTGTGGTGCGAATTTGGCATTCTCTTCGGATTTTGAAAATACCCTCGCGCATCAATCGCTATAAGTGAGTGTATGTTTTATAAATTATCGCAAAAATAGATATAGAAACTTTTAAATTTTGCTCCCTTTACTGCATACGTCACTGGCTAATTAATAAAAAATATACAACTTTTTGACACTAATTACAAAAAAAAACTTTTTATTAATAATTTTACTTTATAGTTTTCTTCCATTTTGCATAGTAGGGACTCAAAAATAATTGCTCATATTCACATTATCAGGTAGGTACACATAAAAGCTTCGCGGACACTGTACTACAGTTTTATAAAACAATTTGTAGTGTTTTGGATTGCGAGAATAAACTCATTTCTCTAATTCATATTAAGTAATGCTGGTATTACAAAAAGTTTACGTCTCGGTAATTGCTCAAAAATAATTAAACAAATAGGACGGTGGATGTATACGTATAATACAGAGTGAGTGTTATCAATACATAGTACTTATTATGTCTGCTTTATTTGATTATGACTTATGTATTGCTTTATTGAAACTTCTCCCGAACAGAAGTCAGAATTAGGGCGATTTTTACAAACTAATCGGGAATCGCTAATACCCACTAACTACCGTATCGGGTGATATAAAAAATGGATTCATATTCTTATTATCATACATATAGGGTGGCCCAACGAAAACGTTGGCCCTTTTTTTATTTTCTTTTTATTAAAAGAGGGAGGCTTTTAATCCTTTATCGGAGGCATCGGCCTTAACTGTGTAGGTAAGATATAGTCGCTCCACTCTGGTAATATGGCTTCGAGATCGTGCTCATTTTGCCAGTCACTATTTTTAACTATTAGCCTTTAACATTCGATCGCTTGTTTTACTTTTCACAGACATTCGTAAATGAATCTGAAAAGTAAACCGGGCCGAGCTGTGTTTCGAACCCACGATCTATGACTCCGTAGCCTAGCGGAGTTAACCACACTCGACCACGCCAGTCACCAACGTTGGGCCTTATAACTTGGAAACTGAAGATGGGCACGAAAAGCGCCGAAACAGGTCAATTTTGTTTTTGAGGGGGACATCTTTAAGTAACAAATTTAACCATACAAATTCATTTTCTTGGCAGGGGTGGCTACCTCTTTGCTTATCATCATAGAAAACAGATATCGAGTGATACGTCATTTGGAGGCTATTTGAATTTTCTTTATAAGGATATCTCACTGTTTGAGTTTTGGCCTGAATATTACAGGGCAAATCGATAAAAAAGATCTACTTCATAATTAATTCGTTTTTTTTGGAAATAAGCAAACAGAATGTTTCAATACAATGTCGCAATATAGACATTATAGACTTTATTACATACTAATACATTATAACTAGATAAACCCTTGGTTACCGTAACTATAAACATATTTCTAACTCCCTTGGGAGTTATACTGCATGGGCTGTTATTACTCCTTAACTCCCTCTAAAGAATTAACAAAAATAAACCGATAATTGCCGAATTTCATCGTTTGTTTAATTCTGGTAACCAACAATATTTGGATTTCATATGTCATTTTCTATAAACTTTTCAGTTGATATATCCATACTCGTATCTATAGTAATCATGCTTACTCAATTAGTAAAAATATTCGTTTAATTTTAAAAACCAACAGATTTGGTTTTTATATTTCATTTTGTATGAGATAAAATTATTTATCTATCACGTGAGTTATTAGATGTTAATAACCTCGGGCAACTTAACAATCCCTCGGGACTTACGTCCCTCGGGATTGCAATATGTTGCCCTCTGTAATTAACATCCTCATAACTCCCTTGATACTGCAACCCTTCCTTCGCTCGATCTTAAAAAAAAATTTTAACCAACCAGGCCAAAGAAGAAAAAACTAAAAAAATGAGCGAAAGGAAGGTACCATTCCCTCTGATCCCGTTTGGGTACCTTCAAATTTGTTTGTACCCAAAGCAGGACAGAGGGTGTAAAAATTAAAAAGAAAATGATTATGATGACTACAAATTTGTTAACATGATCGTCTAAATATAAAAAAAAAATATATATAAGATCCAAAATTTAAATAACTGACCTGCCCTACGTTGTGTCTTTTTAAATTCAGGCCACACAGATACCAAATAAAACTCACATAAAAAAATTTAACAATTTATTGGACTTCTCCAATTAACAACATAAAACTTCCCAGCTAATGGTATATTGCATTGTGAGACAAAAAGAAAATTTTTATCTTGGATTTCCCCCTTATCATCTACATACTAGCAACATTTCTTAAAAATAGAACAATGGTAAAATAAATAAAAAAACTTGATCTCTTTGATCAACAAATTACCTTCATTAGGTACTTGACAAAAAAATTACATTCTTAACACTAACTAAATTGGCCAATTATTTCTCCTTGATAAACAATTTAGATTAAGATTAAATACTAGATTGAAACATTTCTACTCACTAGCTAAAATTAACAACATTGGGGAAGTATTTCCCAATTATTAAAATAATAAAAAAAATTCCCATCTTGATAAAATTGGTAACGCAATCTGATGAAGTTACTTCCTCTCTTTTTAGAGATAAAATTCAATGTAAAATAAATGAAAAAGAAAAATTAACAAGGTACCTTGAAGCTCCAACAACATTTCCTGATGAAAAGTGACTGCAACAGAAAGATCCCAAAAATGAGACAAACAGTGACACCTGCTTCCCCTCCAGTTGGTTACTTCAGACCATCGGTCCGGCTTTGTCTGGAGAACGCCATTACATAAAAAAAAATGATTTTCTACCAAATTCCCGAATACGGAATATTTCTCCACGCAGATCACCACCAGAACATTTAAAAATGAAGTAAGAGACTAAAAATTAGTTCTTATGAGAGATCCACCCGGAAAGAGGGACCCTGCAATGAAAACAAATTATAACTTCCTTGTCCTTTCAGGTTTCTTGAAGCTACATCTCCACACTCACATAGATGAAATTGATTTCTCCTGATTTAGGAAATGACAAGAACATTAGTTTTTACTAAAATAGAACTAAACAAACTCCATACCTGAATTTTCCAGCAAGAAAAATACAACACTATAACAACAAATCGCTCCACTAACACATCTTCACATCATGAGTGTTTTCGGCAGAGAGAGCGACCGCCCAACGACCTCTTCCGTTCTTCACCCCTTTGTTCCTCGATCAACTGGCGCAGGGCCAACCGTCTACTACCTCGGTCGGTCACTTCACCGAGTGGCAGTTGACAAGACTCTGACTGACAGACTCATAACTCGATCCTGTTACTATACCTCAAACTATAGAACTTGCGGAGGGTATCAAACTAAAGAAACGCCCTCTGGTAAACCTTTCTATACGTAAATTCATTCTGGATAAATACGGAAAAGCGCACGCTACACCACTCCTCCAACCAAAATAAAAAAAATGGGATAACATACCATTTTTTTGCTCATCAAGAACACAAGAAAATATCCTCTAGACTCTCCATTGGCTTCTATGTACATATATACAACGCTCTTCCTAAAGAACAAAATGGTCTCACTGACCGTACCAACAGACTAATCATAATTGTTCTTCCTAAAGAAACAAAATGGTCTCACTGACCGTACCAACAGACTAATAACAAACATTCCGACCCCTTCACCTGCGAATATTGAAATGAAAATACGGAAAGACACTTATTCCAATACCCGAAGGCACCGGAATCAGAAAACCAAAACAAACCAATACCTGGGGCCTTTGCCCAAGACTAAAACTTCAAAAGATATGAAAGATAAAAACGACCTTGGCCCATCTTGGGGCGAACACAAGATCAAGACTCATCGATAAACAGACTCACACTCAAAATGTCATAATCAATGATCACAATCATTAATTCTGAAAATACCAATACCAAATATCAAATAGTTAAGTGGATCGATAATTAGTCTTAAATAAAAACTCAAAATGAAATTTAGAAAAACTAATCGTTAGTCAAAATTACCCTAAAATGTGAATAGATCCTTTTAGAAATCTTAACTTGAACTACCTGAACTACTAAAGACAAAACTTTACTCAAAACTTACAAATAGTTACTCAAAACTACCTGACGATACTCAAAACTGTCTGGTAAATATTAGTGAAGACTTCTGTGATAGACTCAATAGACACAACATAACTGGGACTTATTGAGAAGGAAAAGACATCAGCTCAAGACTAAAATTCGTTTAGTTGATTTCCTAAACTGACACTAATCCTCCAAAAATTTTCTCCTTACTCAAAAAGATAGAAAACTGCTCTTGGCAATCCAACAAATTTATACTCAATATCAGAATTACCAGAATTCAGAATTCCTGAAATTCTTTAATTAATTTTGACATGTGATTTAGGGTAGCTAATCCTAAACACAGTCTACCTCACATAGATCTGAAATTTTTTCCTACTAACGTACCAACAAGGTAGGATTTTCATCTCTAAGGACCTCACACAGACCTCCAGGACTTACACCAATGGGCTGCCTATTGGCTCCGGGATATAAAGGATACCTAACACAGACCTGGAGAACTTCCACACGGCATTGAACTCCAAAGTTCTGTGACCTAAAAATCTCTATCACATCTAAACCAAATTTACTCAGGACATTAGACAAAAGATAAGATTTACTAATTAACAACAACGATTTCTAAAATGATCCTTACTAAAACAAAATTACTAATCATCGATACTTACAAAGGGCTTAAGATCTTGAATGTGGAATTCACCCAAATTCTTCCCTGACTCATTACTCAACTCAACAACTAAACCACTCCCTTTAACTTTCGTTACGAGAGCAGGAACATATTTAGGGGCTAGTTTCTTAGCGAAACCAGTCACCTTATCAGAAAGTACAAAATTTTTCTTCCAGACCTTGTCACCTACTTGATAACGAATGTCTCTTCGTCTCAGATTGTACCTGGAAGAATTTTTGTCATACGCTTTCTGAACTCGAGCCTGAATTTGTGGGTATAATTTCGGAACCTTCGAAATTTCCGATTGCCACTTTAACTTATCCGAAATTTGAACTGGATCATACGAATTCAAACCTACATCACCATAATACTGTCCATCCACTGGGATGTTTCTACCAAAGATAAGAAAAGCAGGAGTAAAACCAGTGGCTTCATGCTCTGCTGTCCGAATAGCTTGTGCAATTTCATGCAAATGTTCATCCCAAGTTCTGTGGTCTTCCTTAACATAGGAGCTAATTGCAGAACCTAACACTTTATTTACCCTCTCAGTAGGGTTAACTTGGGGATGATAACGTGCATTATACCAAACTCGCTGTACATGATACTTTTTCATAAGTGCCTTAAATTCCTTAGATGTAAATTGCACACCATTATCACAAACCACAATCTGAGGTACCCCGTATATCAAGAATACCTGGTTCTCTAAAAACTTGGCAACTTTCGAAGCTGTTGCTTTCGAAAGGGGCTGGACTACAACAAATCTTGAAAAAGCATCTGTGACAACCAACAATTGCGTATTTCCTGACTTGGACCGTGAAAATGGTCCCATCAAATCTAAAGAAATCATCTGAAATGGAAAGTCGACAGATCTCTTCTTACCATAAGCTCCGGCAGGAAGTTTATTGGTGGACTTGTGTGCTCCACACGTAGTACAAGATGACACGTACCTCCTAACCGTTTCTCTAATACCAGGCCAATAATACCTCTCTAAAATTCGTGCCAAGGTCTTATGCACTCCCAAATGAGCTGCTGTTGGGCTATCATGACATTGCTCAAGAATTTCCTTTCGATTTTCAGTAGGAACTACCAACTTCCAGTTTGACTGGTTCGTTTCAATGTCATGATTATTCTTAATGTGCTTATAAATAGCACTACCTTGCACGAGAAAATTTGGATACTTTTGTGGATCACATTGTATCTTATTGATCATATCGGCATACCATTGGTCAGGAATTAAATTCTGAACTTCAACTGAAGCAATCTGTCTCGAAAGCAAATCCGGTACTACCATATCCTTTCCTGGACGATGGACTATCTTGAACTTGAAACAACTAAGCCTAACTGTCCAACGGGCGATACGACCCATGGGATCTTTAATTCTGTACAGCCACTGTAAACTGGCATGATCAGTTACTACAGTGAATTCTGCGCCCTCAACATAACCTCTAAATTTCTCAATACCAAAGATAACTGCCAAACATTCTTTCTCCGTCGCCATGTACTTAGTTTCGGCCTTAGAAAGTTTTCTGGACGCATAAGCGATAGGATGTTCAAAGCCGTCTCGAAGCTGGTATAATACTGCCCCAATGCCGACGTCACTCGCGTCCGTCTGGATAAAGAATGGTTTATCGAAATCCGGGCTAACAAGAATAGGATTAGAGATCAATCTCTCCTTCAAATTACATAAGGCTGACTCGGCTGTTTCAGTCCAAACAATGGGGGCATTCTTTATTCGACCTTTAATGATCGAGGTGATTGGTTCAGAAATGGTCGAAAAGTCCTTAATAAACTTTCTATACCATTGCAACACTCCCATTATCCTTCGAACCTCTGTAGTGTTTCGCGGAGATGGCATTTCCGCTATAGCCTTGACCTTATCTGGGTCAGTTCTTAGCCCACTCCTATCTACTATGTAACCCAAAAATGTTAGGGAATCTCTACAAAATTGGCATTTCGGAATATTCACCTTCAGACCCGCAGAAAACAAAATCTCAAAAACTTCATTCAACAACCTGACATGTTCATCAAAATCCTCAGAAACACAAACGATATCATCGAGATACACAAAAACTTTATCTTCAAATTTTGGATCCATAAATAATCTGTCCATCAACCGCTGTTGTGTCTGCGCGGCATTGCACAGCCCGAACGGCATAACTACAAATTGAAAAAGACCTCTCCCTTGAACTTGGAAAGCTGTCTTTTGCTTCGATGTTTCTTCTAAAGGAATATTCCAGAAAGCCTTAGTAATATCAATGGAAGAAAGATATTTCTTACCACCTACCTTATTCAAAATATTATCAATCAATGGCAAGGGATAAGAATCCTTAACCGTTACCTGATTCAAGCCTCTGCCATCAAAACATAACCTATATGTACCTGGTTCTGATTTTGGAACCATTAAAATTGGGGATGCCCATGCGGACATACTTTTCTCAATTACCCCAGACTCTAACATAGCATCGATCTCCTTATGCAAAATTTTATTAAGCATCGGCGATAATGGATATTGCCTTTGCTTAACTGGTCTAGCCTCACCAGTGTCAATAAAATGAGAGATGATATTTGTTCTCCCTGGTGCTGTTGACGACAATGTCTCAAATTTAGTAATAACTTCAGACAACACCTTGCGCTGATCAGATGAAAGTTCGGCTAGAAAAGTGTTAGAATCTGCCTTGGAAGAAATTGATGCCTCAATTTGTCCTACCTGATAAGACCTGTTCTTAAAATTTAAATTGATGTTCGACAATCTACAAAAATCTGCACCCAAAATAATGGAATGCGAAATAGAAGGTACTACAGCAAATCTCAAATCGATAACCTTATTCTCAAAACTTACCGGAAATGTAACAAAACCTAACAACTCCTGTGAGCTACCGTCTGCGATAGTCACATTTGTCCCATCCAAATCTTTGACAAAAGTGTCATTACCTTCCCATAAAATTTCCACATTGGAACCCAAAATCGATAAATTTGCACCAGTATCCAATAAACCCAAATATTGTCTATCTTCAATAACTATAGGTATATAAGGCCTATTATCATGTAACTTTTTCTTAAACATCGGACAAATATCAGTATCACCCCTATCCACATCTACTCTCATCAACTTATTATTACAGTGGTCAGGTTCATTACCTACCACTGCCTCATCAATAACTTCAACTACTTCGGAATTTTTGGGACTGCGCCTGTCTCCATAGTAGGCTGCTTTCGGGAGTTTGGAACGGTTGTCCCTCGCCGCTCGCCCCCTAAATCGTTTTTTGAAACTGTGGTAGAATTTGCATTCTCACCACACCTAGGACAGGATCGTTTAGAAACGTCCTTTAGACCACAACCAAAACAGAAAAACTTCCTGGGCTGTGTACATTCCATAAATGAATGACCAGCACCATCACAATTCCAACACACCCAACGAGATTTAGATGACAAAAAATCTTCTTTAGGAGTTTTCGACTCCTTTTTCTTGGGTGGCTCAGTTACCTCAATCACCTGTTCAGGTTTACGGTAAACCTTTTTGTTTACTGCCCAACTATTTGGTGTCGAATTGACAGCTATCTGTCTACAAAAATATTCTAACTGCTCAAACGACTCTATCTGCAAAAGACATAATTTACTATTCAAATCTGGAGATAAATTTCTCCTTACGATCTTGATTTGCTCTGCAGTGGACAACGGTACCAAAAGATGAGAAAACTTCATCCTAATCCTAGCCAAAAATGTAACCACACTTTCCCCACTAGCCTGCCTAAACGATCTAATTTCGGCTAATAAATTCTCATCATAGTTCGGAGGGATAAACGTTGACCTCAAACGCCATTCTAATTCGTCCCACGTCCTAACCTGATACTTAATATTCCTAAACCAGGAAAGTTGTGGTTCTTTAAAAAGATCCACTGCGCAACTAAACACCTCATCTAAAGGAACTCCTCGAGCCTCACTCAATTCCTTGACACATTCTAAAAATTTCACGACCTCGCAACCCTGTTCTTTCCCAGAAAATGTCAAATTCCACTTATGAACGGGAGTAGACCTTATTCCTAACGCTAACTTGATTCACCCTTAAATTCTGCGGAATATTTGAACAATCTGGTACTGAGAAAGGATTCGGACTATATAAGTTATCCCTAGGCAGCTTATCATTATAACTACCTGGCTCGGAAACTGTCAAAAAACTAAAATCTCCAATAAAATCGTCCCTAAAAGGGTTCGTTGCAGAAAGCAATTGTGAACTAGTACTCGTATGGGTTGAAATCGTTTCTACGATAGGGCTGCTGTCTACAGTCCACCAAGAATCGACCGGACTAGAGCTTCCAGCTGGCAACAATGGCAACGATGTGTTAACCTCAGAAAACTTCTTACTTAAATTCTCAAAATCATGACGTATTTGATCTTTTGAAACGACCTCACTAGCACTACAGTCATTTAATCGCCCTATTCTCAGCTTCAAATGAACTATCCTAGACAATAATCTACTATACAGGGTGTCCCAGCTTATTCGAAGCGGTCTCTGTAGGCCAAACGATGGACTTTAAAAAAAAAAAAAATCGAAAATTCAAGTACAGAATCACAATCGTCATAATTTAAAATTATTTTCGAGTATACAGAGTGTCCCATATGAGAGTGGCATATCAAAGTTATGTTTTTTTAAATGGAATGCTCCTATGTTATTGCATTTTTAGATTGTCTGAAAAGAGAAAATAAGATTGGCTTTTACAGTTGGTGTTTAAATTCAGAAGTTTTTGAGTTATGAACAAGTGAAAATCGTCATTTTTCAAGTTCAAGGCCCTGTACAACGAAAACGGTTCAAGATAGAGAAAAACGGCTTACATGTCCCTATTTTAACTTTTCATGTACTATCCTATGATGTGCATGAAATGTTTATACAGGGTAATAAAAATTTTGAAAAATTCTGAGATTTCTCCACGCGTCGCCAAATAAAAAAATCAAAGAAAGTACAAATGTTTCTATACCATAGGATAGTACATGAAAAGTTAAAATAGGGACATGTAAGCCGTTTTTCTCTATCTTGAACCGTTTTCGTTGTACAGGGCCTTGAACTTGAAAAATGACGATTTTCACTTGTTTATAACTCAAAAACTTCTGAATTTAAACACCAACTGTAAAAGCCAATCTTATTTTCTCTTCTCAGACAATCTAAAAATGCAATAACATAGGAGCATTCCATTTAAAAAAACATAACTTTGATATGCCACTCTCATATGGGACACTCTGTATACTCCAAAATAATTTTAAATTATGGCGATTGTGATTCTGTACTTGAATTTTCAAAAAAAAAATTGAAAAAGTCCATCGTTTGGCCTACAGAGACCGCTTCGAATAAGCTGGGACACCCTGTATAATGGAAAATTTTCCTCAATTGATTTAATTTTCCCTAACGACACTTCAATGTTATCAAGAGTTTGCCTACATGCCTCTGAATCTTCGTCAAAGTCTAACGGTGAAACTGTTGGTACTACTATTTCTGATCTTATCAACCTACTTAATTGGGTCCTACGCATATTATTGTCCCATAAGGGCTCCTCGTTTCTCAACAAGATCTCATACTTAATCTCCTCAACTCTCAAATGAGCTACTTCAAAGCTAGTCCCTAACTCTGAACTCATCTTGATTAATATAAAGATACACAAATACTAAAATTACAAAAACACTCAAATAGAGAAACCTTGATTTGGAACGCACAATGTATAGGTACCTTATCAATTAGTATGGCTCAAAATTGCAAAAATATTAGTAGTATTATTTACCGTTGTTAATTAACCTCACTTAATATCATCAAATGTCGTTAATATAGGTACACACTATCTTAAAAATCCAAAACGTCAGTTAGCATAACCACATATAAGTACACATAATCATTAAAAAATTTCTCACAATACAATATTATCCAAAAATAAACTCCGTGCTGGACACTGCACCATTTGCAACCCTTCCTTCGCTCGATCTTAAAAAAAAATTTTAACCAACCAGCAGTTGGTTACTTCAGACCATCGGTCCGGCTTTGTCTGGAGAACGCCATTACATAAAAAAAAATGATTTTCTACCAAATTCCCGAATACGGAATATTTCTCCACGCAGATCACCACCAGAACATTTAAAAATGAAGTAAGAGACTAAAAATTAGTTCTTATGAGAGATCCACCCGGAAAGAGGGACCCTGCAATGAAAACAAATTATAAACACCTAAAATTTAACTAATCGCCATTTTACTTTACCAAAAGAACTTCCTTGTCCTTTCAGGTTTCTTGAAGCTACATCTCCACACTCACATAGATGAAATTGATTTCTCCTGATTTAGGAAATGACAAGAACATTAGTTTTTACTAAAATATAACTAAACAAACTCCATACCTGAATTTTCCAGCAAGAAAAATACAACACTATAACAACAAATCGCTCCACTAACACATCTTCACATCATGAGTGTTTTCGGCAGAGAGAGCGACCGCCCAACGACCTCTTCCGTTCTTCACCCCTTTGTTCCTCGATCAACTGGCGCAGGGCCAACCGTCTACTACCTCGGTCGGTCACTTCACCGAGTGGCAGTTGACAAGACTCTGACTGACAGACTCATAACTCGATCCTGTTACTATACCTCAAACTATAGAACTTGCGGAGGGTATCAAACTAAAGAAACGCCCTCTGGTAAACCTTTCTATACGTAAATTCATTCTGGATAAATACGGAAAAGCGCAGGCTACAATACATAAATAACTATTATAGACACTATCAAATGTCTTACTCTGCAATAAATATTGGAAATGATTTTTGTCTGAATAAATCTAACTGTTGCATGCTATTAAAATTTTTCACATATGAAACTATATGTTCATTACCTATTTGCAACGAAATCAATCTGCTGTGAGCTGTGAGCAGTAGTTATTAATTAATTAATAATAAAAATAAATAAATATCGTATGGCTGTGGTAAAGCCCAAGTGTTCTACAAAAAAAACTTTGCTTAAGTTTGCATTTTATTATACAGGGTGCTTCATTAATCAGTGCAGAAAATTCAACTGGAGATTCCTTGCTGAATTTTAAGGGGGGTTTGTCATAAAAAACAATTTTCTTAAAGCCCCCCCCCCTAAGAAGTTACAGCCCCTTAAAGTAGGGTAAAAAATTCACATTTATTGATTTTTTTCTGAAATGACTTGAAATAAAGAAAAGGCGGCTAGGTATTCGAATACTACTACCATGAAGCCTCCAAATTACATAATTTTATCCACCCTTGTTCTCTGCAAGGGTGTGATCATACTACTCCTAAAAGTTTTTTTTTTCCAGAACTTTTTTTCCAATATTTTTATTTTATTTTTAAATTCACACTTTCGAGGTACAGTTCAATCGGAAAAAAATTTTTCCCTTAAAAATTTCACGGAAACTCAATACTTTTCCACTACACAAATAAAATAAGCGGACTTACATAAATTATTACAGTATGATTGTACATACAAATTTATATAAATATGTTAAATTTATATAAAATATGTAAAATATTTATAGAAATAAATAAACACTAAATAACACAAAAAACATAATTAACAATAAACACAATCAATTTAATTTAAATTAACAATATTTCGTTAAGACAGTGTGAACTTGAAGATAAAAAAAAATTATTAGAAAAAAGTTCTGGAAAAAAAAACTTTTAGGGGTAGTAGGATGACCCTTGCAGAGAACAAGGATGCATAAAATTATGTAATTATGGAGGCTTCCTGGTAGTAGTATTCGAATACCTAGCCGTTTTTTTTTATTTCAAGTCATTCAGAAAAAAATAGATTAAAGTGAATTTTTTTACCCTACTTTAAGGGGCTGTAACTTCTTAGGGGAGGCTTTAAGAAAATCTTTTTTTTTAAGACAAACCCCCCTTAAAATTCAGCAAGGAATCTCCAGTTGAATTTTCTGCACTGAATAATGAAATACCCTGTATATAAATAGTCGAACTTTACTCATATAAGTAGAGAACAGAAGAAGTATAACAGATAGGTATAGGTATAACAGAATATAAGAATAAAGTTAGACTATTTTTTTGCGAGCTCTAAAGCGTCTGGTAGAAATTACCGCCGACGGTAAGTGTGTGGCAGTGTTGATCATTACCTCCTAACATTATTCTACAAAGCAGATATAGGAATAAACACTCATAATTAAAAAAAAAACTTAGTAATGTTTTTACGTAGGTACCTTTAGCTCTCGGTATACCTGAAAATTGGCCCACGGCAAAAGCTAGCAAGAATGCGTACGGTCAGGGTATATAACTAACACTACCCTATTCCACATATTTTTTTAATGAGAAAATAAGTAAAGTCTGGCGGCTCTAAGCTCTTGGACTCTAGGTATTCTTTCATAGGTTATTGCTTCTTGATAGTAGGTATATTATGTAAATATTATTACCATTTCACTTGGTCACATAGTCATATATGAACATATTCACTGAATGTTAATTCCATTTTGACAACATCTGTGATCAAGTACCTATTCAAAACTTTTCAGGAAAATATGCATAAAGTTTTCATAAATCAACTATTTTTTCATCAAAACGTCAGTTTTGATGTCGTCTCCCTCTTCACCATGCTGCTCATTGACGAGACCCCTACCAACATATTCAGTGCATGTGTCCTAGTGACATCACCTCCCTCCTTCCACCATGTGCTCATCACAACCTATTTTCAGTGGAATGGTGACTTCTATGAACAATTCGATGTAGTTGCTATGGACTGGGCAGCCCACTTAATCCTGTTGATACCAAACTACCTGGAATTATTTGAATCCATGGCTTTAAACCCCGCCACTAACTACCCCTTTTATTGGGAGGTACCGCTACGTTGAAGACACTTTCGTCATTTGGTGACATGACCACACGGTCTACCGTAAACCAACAACAGAGATCGGCATTTACACGAAAACTCCAATTTATTATGATCCCCAAAAACCGTGATGAATTGTATATCCCGAATTTGTCAAACTCATTACCTCCAAAAGAGCTCGCCCACCTAGATCATGATTTGCAGATAATAAGCTACAACGCTCAAACAATCAGGAGAACGGTACGACCCAGAATGCATTATTCTCCGTTCCTATTGAAGAACCACTAAGAGTTTTGCATACCTCCCTTACGTCAGGAACGTCACCGATCGAATAGTAAAATTCCTGCAGCGCCACGGCGTCAAAATCATCTTTAAACTTAGTCGATCATAGCCCATTTTTTCTGTTGGAGTTTATAAAATAACTTGCTTCTGTGGTGCTGTGTACATCGGAACCACCAAACGCAGCGTCGACACCCGCGTGACCAAACACAAGCGAAACTGTCGCCTAACTGTACGTGACCGCTTATAATTCTACCCCAATTAGAGACGAAACGTGTTCGAAGCCAATCTCCAACGACCACGACAAAACTACCCTATATGAATTATATCATGTCAGTTGAAGCAAACGGCGAAAGTCACATCAATTGACATCATGAAATGTTTTTATTCGACAATGATATTTTTTTAGGAATATGTATTTTATTTAATTACCTACAATTAATAATTTTGTAGCAACATACTTTTTCAATTAACACTATTTAAAGGTGACATTTTGTTATGAATCATATTATTACCTAACAATTCTTAGAAGAAAATATAAAGTGATAAATACACAGTCTAATTTGTTAACCCGGCATTTGTCGCTATATGAGCGTTTTGCTCACGTTTTCGTTAAAGTGGTTATCAGCAGGTAGTTTCTGAAGACTCAGTTTTGTCATTTTGACTAACTATTTTTTCTTAGTTAACAATTACTAGCAAGTAAAATGAAAAAAGTCGGTGTCAGTTCTGTTTGCGAAGGTGTTTGTTGCAGCGCTGTCAAAGATCAACCCCCCCCCCCCCCCCGATTTTGATTACTATAAGAACAGTTCAATAACTTAAGTACCCTAAACTGTCTAGTTACTGAGTAAATGTTCAGAAGATGCTGAATTTTCCACATCGTCTAAATTTATATTATTATTTTCTTATATTACGAAAGGACCCTAATAAAAATGTTTTGGAATAATTTGTTTCATTTTTCCACTTATTTTAGAATAATTTATCAATAATTACTATTGTGAGCAAAATGCTCACGCGCGACAAATGGCGTTACACAGTGCCTTAGCGACAAATGCAGGGTTAAATAAAATCCTATCAGCTATGGATGTTAGGTATGGCTTGTCCAGTGAGTGTTGTCCGGTGAGATGCCACACTGATCCTGACTATAAACGATTTGATTTTTTATGTTTTAGTTCGTACTAATTCTAATTATTATAATTGTACGAATCAAATCAATTATTGTATTATAATATTTATATTATATTAATAATAAATATTATAATTATAATATAAATCAATTATTATAATTGTACGAATTAAAACATAAAAAATCAAATCGTTTATAGTCAGGATCATGTGGCATCTCACCGGACAACACTCACTGGACAAGCCATACATATAATTTTCTTATGGATTTAATATCTGTAGTAAATCATTTTAAAAGCTCTGATTACAGACCGAAATATGTGTTTTACATTACTCACACATCAATGGTAATAATTAGATATATTAATTTGAAAACAAATTGCAGATGGTGCCAATGAGGATATATTCCAAGTGTCACTAAATGAAGATAGTTCAAGTATTCTAAACTGGGCAATCGATTACAACAGAGAGACTTTGATATTCGAAATACACATCCCTTCAGAATACAGCTGGTTCGCTATCGGATTTTCCGACAGGGGAGAGCAGTTTCCTGCAGATTACTGCATTCTGTGGAGGGATATTAAAAATAAACTTCACTTCCAGGTATTTAAATAAAGTTTTGTATTTCGCATTGATTATAGACTAAGTATAAGATTATTGACTAAAAGCCTAACTTAAAATAGGTGTATTTATTATCATAGAGAATATTTTTCCACTGAGCATTGTACCTTAGGTATATTTCAAAGATTTGTTCTTTACTTTTTCAAATTTCATAGCAAAAATAGGCAAAAATTTAGGAAATATTTCGGCAAGCTTGGATTCGGGATAATCACTTTCGCAAATAATTGTCCTGTAGATGTCTGAAGTTAGGAAAGTAATGCTGTCGCTGAAATGTTTCAGCAAGTATAGAAACCGAACAGAATTTTACTTCAGCAACGTAATTTTGAAGTAATACTGCCGTTACAACGTGAATTTTGAAAAAGCGACGGAAACGTCCCGCAACTTTTCTTAGAGAGATATGCAGCAAAGTATCCATACCAATTTTATATAGGGTATTTTATTTGCCGACCTACTCTAGGGATTTCAATGGTAAAAACTTTTGCTCTCACTGTATATGTTAGAGATAAATTATAAATTAATAATGTATTAAGATTGAAGAGCTGCTTCTGTGGCTGCAGTTTGTAACGACATCCGAGGCTTTCGTTGAAAATTATTATTTAGTTCATAATTAGAGACATTTATTTATTAATTGATACAGTTTTTGCGACGACAATCAAGATTTGGCGCCAATCTTGTAACGTAAAATTGGCCCCACGTTGGGCGCCAATCTTGTAACGGGATTTTTCTGATGCTTGAGGAAGGTTCCTAGGGATGGATTTCTGCCCCGAAGTACCCGTGACAAGTTCATCTATTAAATAATTATGATTTATTTACAACCAATTATATTTACAATAGGTATATCGCAGATATGGTATTTCTATTTACAATAATTAATTTTAGAGTCCTGGCGTCGCTCTGTTCTTTTAGTAAGGGAACGAAGTGGGCCTCGTTCTGGAGCGCGATCGGATTGGCTTTAGATAGCCGCGTCGGAGGCGGTGTCCGCTATCACTGGCTCCTTCGATATAACCGATGCTGGTGCTTCCGTCACCAACCGTTCACCGCCAGTAACCCAGTCGCTGTCGAGCGGTCTGTACCGGCCCCGACCATATGCGGGATACGCGCCTTGGAGTCGTCCGGGCGATGACCTCCGCCAGCTAGTACTATCTGAAACAATTACCTAATCCCACGTCTCAGTACGACGTCGGGTCGGCTATTACTGGTTATAGGGTCCGTTCGACTCAATGCCCCCAACCCGGTACCCAGATGAAAAGTTTGCAGGGGTTGGAGCCGCGTTAACAACTCAGTACGTGGTATTACGGCTCCAGGGATTATCTGGTCCTCACTACGGACCAGGGAGGAAAAGAGGGGTCATCGGCACCTCAATACAGCGCCGGCTTGCTGTGTTTAAGAACTGATCGTCGGTCAGAGCTCAATGCGCCCTGGCCACGATTGTCGATGCTGGGCTAACTCAATTCGTCAACCGCTGCTTGTCCTGGAGCACTCACTACGTGTGCCCCATCTGATCTCTAGGCTCAGCGCACCTAGAGAGAGAGATGCTTACTGGTCAACTCCCAGCACACTCTGCTCGATCCTTCGGCTGGCGTTCTTTATATAGCCGGCTTCGACGGTGCTAAGCCGTCTATCGTCGTCGCAAAAACTGTATCAATTAATAAATAAATGTCTCTAATCATGAACTAAATAATAATAATTCTCAACGAAAGCCTCGGATTTCGTTACAAGTTAATCAATCGCATTTTAATGATAATTTTCATGGGAAGAAAAAATCGTATACAGGGTGAGAACTTCTTTTTATAAACTCTCCTAATAAATTTTTCTTAAGCCGGTTTCTTATCCGGCAGATTGTCAAATAATATCACTCGTCCTGCTGACTCGTGAAGTTTATATTTGACATTTTACATCTTTCCTGTCAACTAATGGACTTAACGACAATAAATATTCCATTCGTTATGTTATACAGGATGATCCCGAAATGGCATTGTGGCGGACATGATTGCGGTTTAAGGTTAAGGAATTCAATTACTTTTTTCTCCAGCATGGCTTCCTTAAGGCGATATGATAAATTTTTTGGAAAAAAGTGACAACAGTGCACTCGATATGCATTTCTTCAGAAAGCAAAATAATGTTTAAAGGTTTATACCTAGATTAAGATGTTACCATGGAAACATTAATCATTTAATGTTCATCAACAAAGTTTTAAACACTTATTTAAAATCTGATAATAAAAATACCTAATAATAAAAAAAAATAGTAAACACAATCGTTATATAATTAATAGTTATGTGAAATCATGTGGTTTGGCAAAGGAAGTTGTTTTAATTTTGAGTGTCATGTTGATTTAAATTTTCGAAAAAGGGAACGTATATCTCGTTGACAAAACCATGAAAACAATTTTTGTTTCTTTCTGAACAACCTCTACAATTCTCTGTACACCGTGTTTTTGGGATCTGGCAAATTATCCAGTGCATGATAATTTTTGATACATTTTCATACGAATTCTATTAAATATATGACAGATTCAGTTCAAAATTAAAAAGCTTTTAAAGTATATTGAAACATTATACTACAGCAATAATTCTTATTTCAGGATACCTGG
Organism: Malachius bipustulatus; assembly: GCA_910589415.1. NCBI lineage: Eukaryota > Metazoa > Arthropoda > Insecta > Coleoptera > Melyridae > Malachius > Malachius bipustulatus. The sequence goes on from OU342633.1 coordinate 8,500,960, forward strand.
GCAGATAACTCAGGAGTCATTCACTCTGACACTCAAGAAGATTGTGAAGATTTCAAGACCGTTACTAGAAAAGATGTAACAAAATTTGTTTTTACTAGAAAATTTGATACGTGCGATGAACACGATTACATAATTGAGGTAGCTCGCACAGTAAAAGCTAAAAATATTAATTATTCTGCAGGGTGTGGAAAACTCATAGAAAAAATAAATAACACACTATAATATTGAATTTTAGGAATTCAAAAATCACAACAAAAATTATAGCTTCATTTGTTCCTGAGATATGACAATAATTTATTTTCTCCGCAAGCGTTCTAAAGTACCGCAATTATGATACTGATACACCTTCTTGTAGAAGGATCTTTAGAAGAATTGGGCGTCTAGCCCAATGTTGCCATTTCTATATCCAGGGAACTAGAATGCTGTAAAAAAATAATTTAAAGAAAAAAAATTAATTTTTTCCACTAGTTTTTCAACACCTTGTTTTTAATCAAGTGCAAACCTTTGAAAAATAAATTTAAAATTATATAATTCTAGGAAGGTACTACACATATAGTTTGGGCCCAAGGCAACCAGAAGCTATTCAAAGTAGAAGGCTTCAATGTAAGTTCCCCAGAAAGCGAACACGGTATGATTCGTGTACAGCTGCTGAAGAATACGAAAGCTAGCTCAAGTCTTCCTAATCATGTCAGAACTCTAGATTTTTTAGTTGATAAAGTTCAAGTTCCCCCAGAAGAAACGACTTACTGGTGTCACGTTTTTAAACTTGGGAAAGAATTAAATAAAAAACATCATGTTTATCAGGTAAGTATTTATAAACCTGCAACATATATTCGTATTTTTGACACGATTTGGTAACTTTACATTATCTCTCACTTGAACTATTTTGGACAGTAGTGTATAAGCTTGACCACAATAGAATTTATATTGTGTACATGTACAAAAATACGTAGCTTATTTCTCACTACAGTGGAAAAGTTTCATCAAGTACCACATTTCACTTGAGTAAGAAATTGATTTTGTGCATGGTTAAACACAACATTAAATAGGGTTGCCCACCGAAAATGAAACCCGGCTGATAACTTGGAAACTGAAGATATACGCTAAAACGCTTAATCAGTTCAATTTTTTTTATAGAGGGGGGACATATTTTGGTGACATATTTAACTATCCAATCAGGTTCGGTGGTGTTGGCTACTCCTTTGTTCATCATCATAGGAAAAAGATATCGATGTTACATTATTTAAATACTGGCCTATATACTGGACACTGCAAGCTGAATCATCATCTGCAAAGGATGGGCTTAGCGATCAGCGCTGAATGCCGCCTGTGCTTGGAGGATGACGAAACAGCAAAACACGTCCTATGTGAGTGTCCCGCTTTGGGAAAGACCAGATTACAAACCTTCGGGAGAGATTTTCTCACACCGCAGGACCTGGATACATTAACAACAGTGAAGATTGTCACCTTCCTCAAAGTGGCTGACCTGATGGGGTTAATGTGAGCACCACTTGATATGAGCCACAATAAACCTACGGTCGCAATGGAGGTGTCACGATGAATCTAATCTAATGTATACCTACAAAGGAAAAGTCATAGGAAGCTTCTATCTCGAACGGGTCTCTGACGCGTACCAGAGGGGGATTTCAAACAAAAGAAGAAGAAGAAAAAAATTACATTATTGGGAATGTATTGCCTGCATATTGCAGGTCGCTTTTTACAAAATACACTGATAGGTAATATCAAATACGCTAAAATATTAATACAAGACACTTCTATACCTAATGCATATTAACTCTCTAGCAAAGCTAGCAGAAAAAATCAACAAAATAAACCTAAGGTGGACAAAAGGACACCAGAACAACAAAGGAAACAAAAAAGCGGATCTGCTTGCAAAAAAAGAGATCCAAACTACCCTTAATCGGGCCAGAACTAACTTGCTGCATAGCCTACAGCGAAGTTAGAAGGGAAATAAAAGACCTCCTGAAGAAAAAACAGAGCTCCCATTGGAATGAAGTAGATGGACCGAGACATTCGAAGATATTTATCAAAGAACTATCAGAGAATAAAACTAATAAACTGAAAAAGCTGAGTAAACACCAGGTGAGATGGACAGTTGGACTTCTAACAGGACATTGCCCACTAATGAAACATTTCTCAACAATAGGAGTAAAAAATAACCCAGATTGCAGGAGATGCGGGGAGGGGGAAGAAACCCCATAATACCACCTAATGTGTGAATTCCCAGCACTAGAGGGAACTAGACTTCTAGTATTTGGGACCGAAATGGCAGAACCAAAAGAAATAGAACAAGCATCCATTGGACTCATTCATACTGAAATACATTCGGGAGATGGGACTGATGAGCTAATTATCCAAAGGGGTACAATAAGTGCAAGCTTCAGTACAAGAGCTTTGAACCTATCCTAGAAGTAATAATAATAATAATAATACCTAATGCATTGCGTTGAGGCGCGACAATTTTAGCAGCACCGTCAAGCATTACTTCCTGTACCTATATATTTTTTTCTGCAGTGATTAATCAATTGACAACTTATTTTTTAGTTTGAGTCGCACATCCAAGAAGGCCATGAAGGTCTCGTGCATCACATGGAGCTTTTCCATTGTGAAGCTGCTGTGGAGAAAGAGATCCCTTTATACGCCGGTTCTTGTTTTGCTAAGGAGAGACCAGAAGCGACTCAAGTTTGCAAGAGGGTTTTGTCAGCATGGGCAATGGGTGCTGCGCCTTTTACTTACCCGGAGGTAAGCGTCGTGTCCTTTTGCTAATTATTTTATTTACATCTATAAGATTATTCTCTCTATTTTATTTCTAGTTTATCTAGTTTATTTTACTCTTTTTTATCTTTATTTTATCTAGAAGTTGTGTTTGCAATAATTTTGATGCTACATCAAAATTAACAAAACAATTACTTCTGTAAAATCATAAGTGACACCGAGCTGTTTGATCGTATTCTTTGAAGTTTGCTTAGACCGTTTCGTCTACAAAAAATTCGGTACATAGCATCGGTTATGGCTTCCACTTCTGTTGTTCACTGACAACTGATTCGTCAGCTGGAAGAGATCTCCTATTCATATACTGATGCTCTAATGTTCCACTAATTAGCTCCACCTTCGCAGCAGTTGATCTCAGACATACAATCGTTTGCTGAGTTATATATAGCTGTCATTCGGGCTCGGTGTAGAATCGGATGCCAAATTTTCTGCAGTGTCATTCTTCTTGTAAAAATTATTTGAGAAAAAGTTCAATTATTTCACTATGTAAATGAGTGTAATATTTTGGACTGGTATCCCGGATCTCAATCTTTCTGTAACATGACATCAGTCCCCTTATAATTTAATGTATAATACTCAATTTAACGGGCAACTACACCACATAAGTCTTCTGGATGATTGTGCTGGTAATCTTCCTAAAGCTACACCTAAAATTATTGTTCTGATTAAAATTCTTATATCCTACTGAACAAAATTAGGGGAACACTTTTTGGAGTTACCTCGCCAATAGATCAGTCACTAGATTTATTCAAAATTTTACATGAATCTCAAGCAGCAAGGGTTTTCTCGAAGTTCTCCAGCTCAATAGACTTGTATGTTTGATTCAAATTCCCTGCGGACTCTTTGTACCAAGATGTTTGCCGATCTCACGACATTTGTTGTGAAGAGACAGTTCTTGTTCGAAATCCTGCAAAAACGTCCAGAATATGTTCAAAGATGGCTCAGTTTTGAGGCAAATAGATTTTTGTCATTACTAAAGAATTCATCCAATTGTGAATTGTTCAAAGCGTTTTCAAATTTTTTGCAACCTCTTCATCTGTAGGAAGTTGTTTTTTACCACTTCTTTTTTCACCTCTAGTTATTTAAAAACATTTTTACTGGCGCATTCGGGTTCATTTAAGTCTCTGAGTACCCGTTGACTCCATTCACTGAGATATAATTCCCCTATTAGATCTCCTGAAACCTGTTTTTACCCCCCCCCCCTGTAAAGAATGGTAAAAGAAGAGTTGTTGCAAGAAAACAGGTTAGCCTACACTTGCGATGGTTCAGGATAATTTATTTACACTGTTAAAGACCTAAGAAACCATTCTCTTGTAACCGAACGGTCAATTTTTTCAGATTTTTACAGAACACTGCAGACCCATGTAACTTTCAGAATTTTGACAATTTTTTTGTCGCAAGTTTGAAGGTGGATCAACTCTTTCACTTACCAAAAAATTGCCAAAATACCAAATCCCGTTTATTTCCATACATATTCAGAGTTCAAGTAGTTTCCCGCCTCGATCCATATTTTGTTTTAAGTAGGTATTTAGGAATATGTTTATATTCAGGGTTAGCTAGATGGTATTCTTTCGTTACTTTCTCTGGCCACACTGAACAGAAATCAAGCCGCGGTCGCACTTCAGAACGCGACTCATATTTTCAAGTCATAGGCGTTGGTGTGAAGGCATCGCCAAGCAAACGAGTGATGCGTTTGAACACCACCGTGGCCGCGGCCCTAACCGCAACCGCAACCGCGGCCCTGACCGCAACCGCAACTGCGGCCGCTCCGGTTTGATGACTGCTTTATTCAGAGGAAGCAAATGCGAAAAATCATTAGCATTTAGCCTTATTCTTGAAGAGTTCGGATGCCATGTTTATTCTTACTCACAAGTCAGTTGTTAGGAACAAGTTGCCTACGTTTAATAATCTGATCATCTCATTATGTTAGGTCCTAAGATGTCAATCTATCGTTTCTGTTCTAGGAAGCGGGACTACCCATTGGTGGCGAAGGTTTCAATCCTTACGTAATGGTAGAAGTGCACTACAATAATCCAGAAAAAAAATCAGGTAGGCAATGTGTGACACAAATAGTTTGCTTAACATTAAAGAAAACAAACTGTTTTTAACTTCAATATTGATGACCAGTTTTATAATAAATTTTAATGTCCTTACTTACAGCTCAGAGTCATTTTAAACTATTGATGAAAAAATCGTATAACGAAGTTAAAATTCGACATTAGAATTTAAAGTGACTTTAATTATGAAACAGGTCTTAACTAGTACAGGGTGTCCGTAAATGAACGGGACAAAGCTCAACTGCAGCTTTGAGACCTCAAATAAAGGCGATTAAACGGAACATATCATAGTACAAAAGTGCTTCCTCAAGAAGTTATGGCACCTTGAAGCTGAAAGTTTTAAATTTAACATTGTGTATATTTCAGTAATCAAAACTTCGATCAAGCTGAAAACTGATATACGTCAGAGGAGATGTATAAATGATAAAACCTTCGCTTGCGCGGATTATTTAATCGGAAGATTATAGTATTAAGTGAAAGGGAAGTTAGGGTCCTGTGTGTTGCTCTGGGTAGAGGACATGGTGGACTCCCGTTGGAGGAATTACCTTTTCACCACAAGGCTTCTGACCTACATTTTTGAATACGAAGGCTCCCACACCATCACACCACACCCAGCAGACCTCAACGCCCCATTGTACTGCTCCCGATATTGGACACCGATAAGTACCTAAATATGTATTATAAGCTTTAAAACAGGAGTAACTACGTCCACCGCCTTTGCTTAAAATTGTTCAATTGTTAAAATAATAGTCAAAAGTTAAATCTTTTTTTTTTTTCATAATCTAAAGTGTGAAACGAGGGATACGTGCACGTAACTCGTGGGATTTGATTCACCATCACTGGTATTTCATTGTTATTTTCGTATTCCATTTTTTTCTGGCTTAACTTACAATAAAAACTATAGTTGAACTTCAATAAACCTGAGGTGGGCGGTTCTTGATCACTCAGTGATACAATGGAAAGAGGCCGTGGCAATATCGTTCGATATCCTTTAGAAACCAACGTATATCAATTTTCCGCTGATATCAGTTTTGGTTAGGTACTGAAATTATATACAATGTTAAATTTCAAATTTTAATCTTCAAGGTGCGCCATAACTTCTCAAGGAAGCACTTTTGTATAAAGATATGTTTCATTTAATCGCTTTTATTTGAGGTCGCAAAGCTGTAGTTGAATTGAGCCACATTCATTTACGGACATATTACTCAATTACCTATTCTGGAATTTTTAGGATTCGTGGATAGCTCTGGAATCAGATTGCATATCTCAGATGTTTTGAAGGACACGGATGCAGCAGTCTTGGAACTTGGACTTGAATATACTGATAAAATGGCTATACCACCTGGACAAGAATCTTTTCCTCTTATTGGATACTGTGTGAGCGAATGCACTGCAGTTGTAAGTTTTCACTACGTTTTTTGACCTGACCTGACCTCAACTATGTAACGGCTTACGTCAGTTTTATGGGGTAGGGCCTCATGAAACAAACGACGTAAAACACATACTCCTTGCTATCGTGATTCTGATAACTCTAGTGTCAGAAATTAAATGCCCACGGAATATACTAGAAGGGTACGGCTAGTACCCCGACCGCTTCTAGTACTGCATCATCGAGTTTGATGGTGGGTATTATTTTTTTTACCACTTCAGCGATGCGTCATTGTCGCAGGTGATCAGAGGATCTCCCCGGAATTAAGCGTGCCAACGAATGTGGGGAGAGTGGATTGTTGTTCCCTGGGACCTAAGATTAGTTGGTCCAGGGCCTCAAGGAGTTTAGTTTGGACGGAGGACGCCTGGCCGGGTGTGAGCCTGCCAAGTTCCTCCTTCCTGCTGATTACAGCTACCTTTAGATGGCTAGTTGCCATCACAGCATAGCGGGTATTTTGGCTCGCTCTGTCTGTCTTCGTCCTCTTGTCCGACCTTAAGGACGGGGAGGGTTTCGACCCATCAGAACGAGTCCTTTTGTTTGGGCAAGGGTTGCTTTTGGTCCTCCCCTTTCGGTTTGTGTCCGCCAGAGGTCTAACCCTGTGTTGTGGCAAGCTGCGCGGCTGCGGATTTTTGGTCCCGCCGCTCCGTTCGCCGCCTGTTGCGTTCGGCCCCGCAAGGTCTGTGTTTCTAGGGGCCTGGCTTGTTGGATGGCAACCCTGGGTCATCCTTAGAGGACGGCTCCGGGATGGAGATAGTTTTATCTGAGGTACCTGCAGAGATACCCTCATATTGAGTTGCTATTGATTGTGATGATGATGGGGGGACCCCCAATGCGGGCGTCCCCAGAGAGGTAGGGACATCCTTGGATGACGTCCCAGGGTTTGTTTTTTTCATGGATTTTGAATTCGGATTCATTCTCCTAGCTCCCCACCTGCCATGGAGCCCGCAACTGGGGACGCCACAGTCTGCAAGCAGACAGCGCGAAACGCCAGGGCCGCTAGCAGAATATAGGTCCCAGGGAGGGGCTGCGCGACGTGAGGGTGACGGTCCCGCAACCGGAGCGGAGCCGGCCCTCAGTCAGCCTCCCATCCTCAGAAACTCACCCAGACGGCCCTTTGACGGGACGCCACAGCCGATTGATTAAGATGGGTTAGTCTTGACCGCCCATCTAGCTTAATGGAGTGTTGCCTCTTGGCTCAGCAGCCAGGATCCCTTCGCCCAGCGACACGGGTCGCCCTGCGCGGCACAAACACAGGGGTGGTTTGTACACACCTCCCGGGCCCGATCACTAGGTCACGGGAGGGGGTCAGTTTATCGAGCGACCCTTACTCTAGATCCGCCAGGTTTAGCAGAAACAGGGGCACCTGGTGTAGGCGATGGGCGCCTCAGTCGCAGACGAGCGCAGCGGGGCGTCCATCCCTGGTCGGTCTTCCTAGTAGCACTCGCGTGCCGCAAAGCTGGTTGCACCGTACCCGGCCAGCAGGTTTTTAATCGCGTTCAAGGCCCGATGGCCCCATCACTATCGGGATGGACATGTTGAACACAATTAAGCGGAGTCCTTTTTTTTACGAAAACAGAAGTCGGAACTCATATTACTAATTGTTATATTTTGAAGATATTGCTACACTCCTGCTGTTGGTTGAGCGAGAACATTTTCTTTCAATCATAAATTTGCGCTTAATATACAAATAGCTAATGAAATATTTTTATTTGTTTTTCTGATATGAAATGCTCATTATGAATTTTAAAGCAATTCAACTGTTTCAGGGCTTACCATCGGAGGGTATAACAATATTTGCATCCCAGCTGCATACGCATTTAACGGGAATAACTGTTTATACTAGACACATTAGGTTTGGAACAGAACTGAACGAACTAAATAGAGACGACCACTTTAGTACACATTTTCAAGAAATACGAAGACTAAAACGTCCAGTGAAAGTTTTGCCAGTAAGTATGTAATATGTGTGAATGTGTTGATATTGATACAAATGTCAATCCTTCGAAAAAGGTGAGAGAGAGTAATTCGACGAGATTCCAATAATTAATGCTTTGCCTTGATATGAAGCTTGCGATAACTTCTAATTCCATTGTTTGCAAGACTCCAAATCTTTTTCGGTCAAAGTTAATGTCCAAAATAACCAACTAAACTCAAAGACGAGAAATTCGCTCGCTTTAAGATGAGACATTTCCATGTTCTGTTTGTAGAATTTTTAGGTCAGTGCGTTATGCTCAGATCCACATAGCAGTCACTAACTTACATTACTAAAAAAAACTTTTTTGGATAAGAGCAGAAAATTTTCCTCTAAACATTAGTTTCTGAGTGCCGCTTCTCTAAAATTTCTTTTTCAGTAATGTCAGTTGGTGACTTATATTTTGTATCTGAGTTTTAATATCCGAACATGTCAACTTAAAGGAAAAGCAGTGCATTATCGTCAAAGGAAACGAATAATTGCAATCGCGCTGATTGTCTATGCAATAAAAACAGAAGCACGATAAACGTCGTGTCCACACGTAGTCGCTCTAAACTGTTCAGAGTAAAATTGCCTAAAATCCTTCATATTGCACGCGGTGGGTATTATTTGGATAGGTAACATAGGTGAGGAGATCTCTTGTGGGTCTATGCTTCGGAAGACGTAATGGCGGTAGCTGGTCATTTTAGCTTCTTCCAAATTTTTTTTTTGGAAGGTGGTTGATTTTTCAAATTTTCAATTTTTCAAGTGGAAATAAGTTCGTCAGGATTGTGGATTGACAACGGAGCCACGAAGCACGTGACAAATTATCCGGACCTTTTTGTCGAGTTCCAGGAGTTTCAGAGTCCCTGTGTCGCTGGGAAAGAAACTTTCAAAGCCATTGTAAAATAAACTATTCAATTTTTATATTTCACTGAAGCTAAAAGTATAAAAATTACTCTGAACGATATCTGGTTTGTTCCAAGAATTTCAAGAAATTTGTTTTCGATTTTAGCAGCTCCGGACAAAAATGGAAGAAGCAAATTTCACTCGACGGTCACCAAGTGCTTGCTGGAGGTCAATGGAAGAAAGGTAAGAAAGGTCCTGTGCGAGGGACGTGACACTACAAGGCAGCCATCGAACTAGCTATTCGTGAAAAAGTTCAGAGAGTCAACATCCCTGAAGCAGAAATTTTAACACTCCAGTTGTATCACGAAAGATGGGGACATCAGAACAAACAACATATATTATAAGAGAAATGCTCAAGAGAGAGTTGGGTATCACCGTGAATCTAGCAAGAGAAATTTGTGAGTTCTGTTTTTTTTTGGAAAAGCACTTCGGTTGCCTTTTGGCGCTAGAGTGGGGGCAATCAAACTTGCGAACTATTTTCAACTGACGTTATAGGTCCATTTTCTATATCTTTCAACAATTAGCTTTTTTTGGTCGTTTTAGTTATACAAATTTTGCTTTATAATGAAACAGAAGTCCGTGGTCAAGGTCGTATGAAAACAGTTTCTGGCACACGCAAACACACTTGGGTACAAAGTGAAGCAATTACTCACTAATAACGGTTCAGAGGCTAAACAAATTATAATAGAGAAAGAGATCACGCAGTGATTGACAGCGCCATAATACATCAGAACAAAATGGCGTCAGTGAACATAAAAATTATACAGCAAGGAAAATAGAGATAACAAAGACTTTAAGTACTCGACCTGTGAAGTTGAATTACCTGTTATATCCACATACCAGCTGAGAAGAAGAAGAAGATTGCCCAGAACCAAAATATCAAATATTCTTCGAAAGTAGCTATTAATAAGAATATGCATATTCCTATCAACAGTTAGCCAGGTAGACCAACTAGTCAACACATAATGATGAAATTAAGATCATGGAAGTGGAAGTCGGAATCAGACGATTAATTACCCCATCAAAACGACTTAAAATATCTAACGCTTTTTCCACTATCACTGACGAGCTTAAAGCAAATACTCTCAAATCCACGGATCTTAAACTGCTGTCGCGAATATCTTTCCTGTGACCTGGTCTACATGACGACGAATTTTCACACATATTCAGCTTTCGGAGATAAGTCTTCATATCACCACCAGAAAACAATTACAATTAAAATTACAATTACAAATTTCTTTATTGTACTTGAATTACAACAGTCATTGCTCAGTACAACAGCGTCATTACAGAAATAATAAAAACAAACATAAAGACAAACACTAAAATCCAAAACGCACAGCAAGTCAACATATCACCGGGAACAGTGAGGATCGAGACGCGCAGAGACACTAAAGACATCAGGTCTCGATCGAGGTATAGTTCCATCTCTATGATAAGGATGGATCAAGGCTCTGAGTTTTAGGTGTTTTAATATCAGACTGCAGGTAGGGATGGGTGGTGGAAGGACAGTGTATCAGAGGTAGTGTAGGGTTCCAACTTCGTGAGGTGTTTCCGGAGATACGCACTGTACGCTGAGAACCCAACAGTTGCAGGATCTATTTTGAAGTGGTTCAGGTATTTGATAGATGCGTACGTGAATGTTCTTTCTGAAGACGACAGATGGTGTTTAGGAGGTTTGAACAAATTGAACCTGGTACTGTAGTGATGGTTGAATCGATAAGGTAAGAGTCTATCCTGATTTTTGTGGATCAGTTTGAGCAAAGAGAAGACATACAAATCAGGTACGGTAAGAAGTCCAAGCCGCCTGAAATGGCCTCTGCACGACTGCTGCACTGACAAGCCTGCCAGGACCCTAACCGCTCTCTTTTGAAGAACAAAAACCCTTCGTAGAGATCTCTCAGACCCACCCCAGACGGCCAGCCCATAGTTCACGTGGCTCATTAAATGCCCATAATAACCATAGAGGAGAACCTCAGGGGACACCGTGTGCTGAAGGCGTCTAAGAAGGAAGCAGACACTAGCAAGACGACGGCACAAATGATCTGCGTGAGCCGACCAGTTTATAGGTTCTGGTCGATGTGGAAGCCCAAAAACTTTACTACGCCCTTCGGCTCGATCAAGGCACCATCGGAGGGTATAGAGGGTAAAGGGGGAAGACGTGATCGGCTAGAGTGAAAATCAATCAACTCAGTTTTGTCTAAGTTGAGTTTTAGTTCATTGGCCCTGGGCCATAAACTTGCTCTTTTCAACGAAAGTTGAACGGTATCTATCAGACTAGGAAGGTCGCCTGGTTTTATCCTAATAAGAATTGTTGTATCATCAGCATAGTTAACACAGAGTGAATTGGAGGAGGTAATTTCGGGGCCCAGATCGATAATGAAGATAAGTAAAAAAGGGGACCGAGAACACTACCCTGTGGCACCCCAGAGGAGATTGGAGCAAAAGGTGATCGCACAGGTCGGCCATCAGACCCAGTAATCTGAACCGCCTGTGTTCTTCCTTGTAGGTAGCTGGTAAACCAAGAAAGGGGCAATCCACGAACTCCGACAATTTCCAGTTTCCGAAGAAGGCATTCGTGGCACACACTGTCGAAGGCCTTGGAGAGATCCAAAATCCAGCCCACAGTGCGCATCCCCTCCTCCAAACCCTGAGATATGAAGTCTGTAAGCTCCACAAGAGCCGTCTGGGTAGATCTGTTTTTAAGAAAACCATGCTAGGAGCGGGAAAGGATCTTTGTTTTGTCTAGAAAGTCAATAAGACGAGATGAGACAAGGGATTAAAATTTTTTATCAAATACCGATAGTAGACTAATCGGTCGGTAGTTTTCAGGGTTTTTGACGTCACCCTTTTTAAAAATAGGCTTAACTAACGCTGCCTTGAGATCTTCGGGGAATGCACTGAAACGAACTATTTAACCCCTAGAGGGGAAAAATAGTCGCTGAGAGCATGAGACAAGAAAAACAAGGGTCGTAAGTTGAGTCGCTAGTCTAGGAGGATCAACAATAACAAGCAGGTCAGCAGAACAACAGGTACTCTTTATTAAAATATAAAATATATCACAGTGATGAATATTACACTCTTGAGCACGGTTAACAGATAATAAAAAGACAAGAGCGTGCGGTGCTAGTCGAATGAATGGATCGGTTGCTAAGAGTTTACAAGGCACTTATCTTCGTATGGCTTGGCTCCAGGAACTTGCTTTGAAAGGGTGACTTGGTATCCAAGAAAATCTGCCCTGGTACGTGGAGTTCTTACTTGGTATCCAAGAAAATCTGCCTTGGTACGTGGAGTTCTTCTCGGTACGAATAAGATGACCTCCAGGAAAAAAGTTGCCTCCAAGAAAAAGATTGCCTCCAGGGAAAAAAAGTTGACTCCAGGGAAAAATTGACTCCAGGGAAAAATTGACTCCAGGGAAAAAGTTGTCTCCAGGTAAAAATTGACTCCAGGGAAAAATTGACTCCAGGGAAAAAAGGTTGACTCCAGGGAAAAAAGCTGTAATTTCATGTGTATCAGAACCACTCTTGCATTAATGAACGGTCCGATCGAGTCTGCTTGCCGAGGGTACATAGAATTATTCCCGTCCTCAAGATAGGTTGGGATAAAAAAAAATGACTGACAAAATTTTACATGCGAACGAACTCGATCGGGTTTAAAAGCTATAATTAAAATTAGCATACGGTCTTAAGAAAATATGATCTGTATAATTCTAGCACAATTAATAACATCATTTTACGACACTCACCAAGCCAAAAACGTGTTCGATGTTTATAATAATTTAAGTGAAGGTTCACCACGCCATTTCGCTAAAAATTCCTGTGTTTGCGGAACTGTACCTTCCTCTCGCGAATTCAGAAGTGAAAAGAAGGTGAAAACGCGTTCACCTGCGTTCCAGGTTGGGATTCGACAATCGATGTTACGAGACTCGGGCCGCCAGCCGGCCGTGTTGCACTGCACTAAAACCCACCATTACTCACTCACTGCGCGCGCCCGCCGTCGTCTCTGTGTTACCGGCATCTAGCCGGTACGTACGAAATGTACGTTACAACACCAGTCTGAAAGGAGCTGTTGTAAATTTTTGATAATGGCTGAACCAGTTCAGCAATGCAATGCCTGGCAGCAAAGGAGGAAATCTCGTCCAAGCCCGAAGACTTCTTACTTTTAAACCTGGAAACTACTTCTATAATTTCCCGAGGTGACGTCGGAAAAAATACGAAGGAAGAAGAGGCGTGTGTTGACATGTTGGATCCGTGGGTGTGACTATATGTGGGAGAGTCATTTGAAAGAAAGACGGAATTGAGCATCTCTGCCATTCCTTCAGGATCAGTCGTCACCTTGCTTCGGTACTCAAGTTCTAAGATTTTATGAGAAGTGTTTATTGACTTGCATTGGTTGTTTATGAGGGTCCATCCTGCTTTGATGGGATTTTCAGATTCACTGATAAAGACGTCGTTACAGCGCTTGATCTCCTGCCTCACCAGGTACCCAAACAGTCGCTTTAGGCTGCACAGCTGAGTTCTGAATTGCTGGTTGGACATGTTTATTAAAGGATTTAGGAGATTAATCGTGTCGTATAGGTAGTTAACGAATTTCAGAGGTGAGCTACTTGGTACTGGAGAGTCTAGGCCCATGAACTCTAAATCTCCTGAGTGCGAAGTATTTGTCCAAGTAGAATGAAAGAGTGTCAGAGAAGCAGGAGTATTTCGAATTTGTATCAGGGGCATCCAGAACTTCGTGCCAGCCCAAACTCCGGAGTTTGTTTTGCAGCTGTGCAAGGAGAAGGGGGTCTTTTATATCTCTCTTCCATGTCATCAGGGTTTTATCGGCGAGACCGCGGGTTGTAAGCCGTCTCAAAAACCCCAAGGGCCACATGCAGTCGAAAGTGGTCTCATAGGAAAGATGGCAAGATTTGACTATCGAGCAACTGAAAAATACCAGAAATCGCGACGTTATCGATGCATGTTGACGAGGTGTTGGTAACTCTTGTTGGGTCCCTAAAACAAAGTCGAAAACCATAAGAAGAGAGAGTCTCGGTCAGGCTGGAGGTGTTAGCGTTTTCACAGAGTACGTCAATATTGAAGTCTGCAGCCAGAACCACGTTATTTGTGATCCGGCTGGCCGCGTCAAGCAATCCGTCTAGGTGACGATTGAAATCTCTTACAGGACAGGCAGGTGATCGATATATAGATATAGTTCGTGCTTTCTGAGACCGAAGTTTGGTTTCGGTTGCCGATATTTCACACACGACAGGCTCCGAAAGAGAGCAGAGGCTATGAACAACCCTACACTGAATGTCGGACCTGCCATAGATAGCCGAGCTCTCGTAATCTGACTGCCTGCAGAAGGAAGAAGAAAGGTTGTAATGACCGATTTTGATCTTTTGAATGTTGTCAGATGTTAAGAAATGTTCGTTTAAGCAAACAAACTCGGGAAATCTCAGATCAGAGATCATGATACCCAGATCATCCACGGAGTTGTTAAGGGACTGAATGTTGATGTCTAGAACCCGGAAGTCATGTCTGGAATGATGGGGTGAGAGCACAGTTGATGTGAGAGAGGTAGATGTTGAATTGTTTTGACTCCTCACAATTCGATGGCTGTAAGGAAGGGAAGGTACGCTGAGAAGGTGAAGGTGGGTGGTTTGTAGGAGAGTTCTTGCTCCCGTCGCGTCACTTCCTCTGAAAAAGGGTACTGTATGATCTTGAGTTCTCTCAGTTCGTGTTTTTAGCCGTAAGGTGTGATCTAAGGGCCTTAAGATCATCCTCGGCGTCACTTCCGGTTAATCCATAGCTCTTGTAGAAACGTTTATAGTAACGTTATAGTAAAAAGACGTCTTCATCCAAAGCTCTGTATGAATAAAACATGATGATGCTGAGAATGATGCTTTTTATGTAAAATGAAGGTCACATTGCCTCCAATTGTCGTAACTTTTTGGAGGCAAGCGACGTATCACAGAGCACTTCACTGGACGTACCCACGCATTTTATAGAATTACCTCATAGGACAGCATCAAATTCCACAAGATCCCCAACTACACAGGCAACAGAGCGTATAGAACTCACCGTGCCAAGCAAACTTGAAGCCCGCAACCAGATACAAGTGAAAACGTCTATAAACAAAGCTAATAAACCACTTAATCAATTGCAGGATAACATGAATATTATATGGTCAGATATTAGTACCGACAACACAGCCCGACAAAATTCTATGGCGGACATCCTGATACATAAAGACACAACTGCATCGGAAGAAATGGCATTTTCGGGCTTCAAGAGACCTGCTTCACCTCGGTTTACCCAAGAGAGATCTCACAACAATATCGGCGAAAACCTATATGTCCTAAATATAGACTCGCAAACGGTCGCCAAGAATTTACTACGATTCATAAGACAAACAACCTCGTTTGAAAGATGTTTTTTTGTTAAAATGATAAAAATCTAAAATCGGTTAGCTAGGTAAAAGGTTAAGCACTTCAAGATTTTGAGCTTTTGAGATTACTCTGTTGATAGAGGTGTTGAACCGAACTTTTTAAAAGTCTCGAAATGAGACATCAAGTTTTAAAATTTTCTCCTCAACACACACAACCGGTGAGTGATTTTGCAGGCACTCACATAATATCACCGTGTAGGAAAAAAAAGCAGTTTTTGTTTTTAGTTTAAATCTAATAAACCAGAAATATCGAAAGTTATCCTCAATCAAAATCAGGCAAAATTTTGGGGTGCGACACTTTCATTTTGGAGTAGTTTAATTACCAGACACTGACAGTGAATATGCATCACAAAATACTATAAGATCTAAAAAATTTTAAGATCTAAAAATTTTAAGATTTAAATTTTTTAATTAGGTTCTGATTTAACTGGTAACTTTATTCAATTTTACAAAACAAAATAGAAATCTTTCGCTGAGGTGAGAACCGCAGGCATATACGGTTCCGTGTCGTCCATACTGTGGACTCATCAACATGTCATATCTGTCAGATACCTACATTAAATAATCCAAGTTGTTCAATAATACAGTGATATAAGACAAAATATAACAGGTAGCAAGTAATTAACTATGACACTTTGTCTAATTTTCAGGGTGATGCTTTGATAACAAGATGTAATTATAATACAGAAAATCGACCAAATGTTACTCTTGGAGGTTTTGCAATCAGTGACGAAATGTGCGTAAATTATATACACTACTTTCCTGCTGCACCACTTGAAGTTTGCAAAAGCGCTATAAGTGACCAAGCTTTGAACACATATTTCAGATATATGAACGAGTAAGCAGAACGCCTAACTAGTTGTTTTGTATGTTCTAGAACACTCGTTACAAGTATTAATGCTTCATTTATTATAGGTGGGAAGGGCAGTCAACTTCGCCTCAAAATGGAGTTTCGACAAATTACAAAGCAATTGAGTGGAACAAGATGAGAGTACAGTTGTTAAGTGAGGTTTATAATGAAGCACCACTAAGTATGCAATGTAATATGTCAAGTGGTGATAGGTTTCCAGGTTACTGGGAAAATACACCTGTCACTAGTATCTTACATCCGTTACCTCCAAAACCAAGAAATTGTAACACGTTCGATTAGTAGTTAATATCTGAGTACATAACTATGTAATATTGAAAAAAAAGCAAAGGGAATAAAAATAATCCAAGCTCTCTTTTTATTACTTTTATCATTAGCCTAATGTTAAACTGTTAAAAGACTACAAATTATTTTTAGACAGCTGTCAAATAATGCTTACATGTTTTCATCAGTATCCGAGTGAAATATGGCACATAGGCACATTATTTCTGTTAACTCGGCAGAATATGCGAAGTATTTCGAGCACTAGAGCGAAAACTATTTCGTGCACGGTAATGGGAATCTTATATTTGAAGGGGTAAGAAGCAAAAGGGTTCAAGTGACAAAAAATTTCAAAATGAGATAAGTACGTTTTTGAGTACTGAAAAGTAGCAATTTGTTGGTATATACAGGGTGTCAATTTGAAAACTTGCCACCCCCAAATTCTTCCTTGAAAATTTTTTTTCAAAGAAATCCCGGAACAGGTCAATTTTTAAATTTAATTTATGTTCTATTGACGTAAAAATATTTTATACAGGGTGTTCCTTGACTCAGTAATGACGACATTGTCGATTTTTTTAAATGGGACACCTGTATATTATTACATTTTCAGATTGTCTGAGAAAATCCAGTAGGAATGGTTTTTACAGTTGCAGCTTACATTGAGTAGGTTATGAGTTATAAACAAATGAAAATCGCAATTTTCCATTTTGAAAGCAGTGTACATCGGACACGGCTCTAAATATCGAAAAACGGCTTACATGTCCCTATCTTAACTTTTGAAACGATATCCTATGATGTAGATGAAATATTTATACAGGGTGATCAAAAGTCTGATAATTTTCGTCACCCTGTATGAAAATTTCATCCACACAATAGGATACCGCTTGAAAAGTTAAGATAGGAACATGTAAGCCGTTTTCCGATATCTGTAGCCGTTTTCAAAATAAGCTGCTTTGAAAATGAAAAACTGCGATTTTCATTTGTTTATAACTCGTAAGCTACTCAGTTTAAACTGCAACTGTAAAAACAATTTATATTGGATTTTCTCAGACAATCTGAAATTGTATTAATATACAGGGTGTCCCATTCAAAAAAATAGACCATATCGTCGTCACTGAGTCAAGAAACACCCTGTATAAATTTTTTTTACGCCAATAGAACATAAATTACATTAAAAAATTGACCTGTTTCGGGATTTCTTTGAAAAAAAATTTCCAAGGAAGAATTCGGGGGTGGCAAGTTTTCAAATTGACACCCTGTATAATACATATATTATAAAATAAGTAATTGCCAAAAAATTATATTAATTGAAAATTGCTAAGTTTCTTATAATAAAGACCACACTTTAAGAAGAGACTTTTTGCCTATAGCCCTTAGCAATTTTCAATGAATATAATACATATATATATATTATATAAATATATATATAATACTAAATGCAATTAGCACGCAAAACACGCTTTAGAAAATACTCAAAGAAAGTTTAGGACTCATTTACTCCATTTCTATAGTATTGCACTTGAACCCGTTTGCTTCTTACTCCTTCATTTGTTTCCCTAGAAACAAATGAACAAGCAACTTTGTACTAAATTAAAAATTTACGTGCGTCATTTTTCGTTTATTTCAATGAAGCTGTCAAAAAAATAATATGTATAATAATGTAATTTTTTATATGCACCTCGAACGAGAAATTATGGTGCTTTTGAATAATTTTTCTCTCTTATTCTCAAGCACCAAAGAAAAATTTCGCGCACTAGATAAATAAATAACTTCTTTGGTATGCCATTTCACATAAATTTTGTCAATAATTTGTCGCAGAATCCAAATAATCTATTGAAATAAAAAAGCTTATGGCGGCTTCCGGTATAACCGAAAACGGTACACGACAGAAAATATTTTAATCTTCTATATTATTATGAAAAGTAAAGCTACATTTACAACCAACTGGATTCCTAGCGGCGTTTATGAGTTGGAAAAAATCCGAAATTCCCGAATTTTTTCAGACGCAACGAAACCACTCCCCAACCCCCCCCCCTCTCCCCGTTTTCGAGGGTGCTGAACACGATGGCGAAGGGAAAATTTCTTTTTCGGGTTGCGTGTTGCGTTCACCCCCTATTGGCCACAAACCACATGCACAGAATTGTATCTAAGGAACACTCTGTAAAATATATTTACGTCAATACAAAATAAATTAAATTTAAAAATTGACCTGTTTCGTGATTTCTTTGAAAAAAAATTAAGCATGAAATTATAGTTTCTTCCAGACATTTAAGAAGAATCTTAGCACAATTGAAACTGTGTCGAAGGAAGAACTATAGCAGTGTAATCGGATGTTGCCCACTTTATCGAAGGCCTTGTTAAATGCAATAGTCAGTTACATGGTTATATAAGTAAGTGGATACACTTAAAATGCATTCAGCGTGGCTTTACAGTAACACAGGACACTGCCAGACAGCTTTTAAAAATTACAGATCCAGCAGGATTTAGAGACACGTAGAAGACGCCGACTGAGAAGAAGGCAATAAAAATACACTAATACAGTAGCAATCCAGGTCCAAACTTTTTATGTCATTTCGACTTTTATGATAAACTAATAGGCCCTATGTAATTTGCATAAGGCTGCATAGATGGATTTTCTCGTCATATAATTTGGTTAAAAGCTGGAAAAAATTCCAATGATCCCAAAATAATTGCCGGCTATTATGTTAATGCACTCGCAGGGCTGGAGGGATGTCCAAGAAAAATTCGGGCTGACATAATGGGAACAGTTTTCAATCTAAGCTGCTTTGAAAATGGAAAATTGCAATTTTCATTTGTTTATAACTCATAAGTCACTCGTTACAAATTTGAACCATAAACACCATTTTTAATACATTTTTTCAAGCAATCTGAAAATGTAATAATATACAGGGTGAGCCACCGTATCCAAAGCCATTACCAACCATCCATTATAGGAAAACGGTTAGATAATTTTCCAAAGATTTTTACAAGCATATTGGTACAGGTTGATAAGAAGAACAGTTTAAAAATATTTTACATTATACAGGGTGTCTCCACAAAAAAATATACATATAAAACGTGTTTTTTTTAGTGGAATTCTCTTATGTTATCGGCTTTTTAGATTGTGTGAGCAGAAAAAATTGTGTGAGCATTGGTCTTTACAGTTGGTGTTTAAATTGAGAAGTTTGTGAGTTATAAACAAGTGAAAATCGCAATTTTCGAAGTTCAATGTACTGTAACAACGAAAACATCTCAATAAAAATTAAAACGGCTTACATGTCCCTATTTTAACTTTTTATGTACTATCCTATGGTACAGAAACATTTGTACTACCTTTGTTTTTTTTTATTATTTAGCGACGCGTTGAGAAATCTATAATTTTTTATCACCCTATACAGGGTGTATCTAAAATAGACCGAGAAAATTCAGGGGGTGATTAATGAGATCATTTTAAGAAAAAAAAGTATAAGTATAAACGTATGTCCTAAGAGACGTAACTTTTTAACTACAGGGTGTTGAAGTTTCAAGAAAAAATTGTTTTTTAATAACAACTTTGATAAGAATCAAGATATTTTTATGAAAATTTGTGCACATCTTCCATGCATCAAGAGGCATTTCCCAAAGTATAACTTTTAACTGCTTATTTATGAAAATAAAATTATTTTTCAAATCCGCCTCTTTCATTTCTGAGTAAATATATGATCTTTTGACTTTTTTCAGCCGATGCAAGGTAAAAAAAAATAGAATACATTTTCAGATTGCCTCTTTCTGAAACTGCTACGGAACTGATAGAAAAAAAACGTGTTCTCATAATATCTGACTCTTAAAAAAATGGCCTGTGGATAGTAAACGTCATTTAACGTAAAGAAAAGCGAAACTGTCGAATTTGTGAATTTATTTTCATATGTAAAATCCAACTCTCTACTCAAACACAGGTGTCTAAACATATGATATTTATTTTTTTTATCAGAAAACCTTGGATCGGTTGAAAAAAATTCAAGGGATCATATTTACTCAGAAATGAAAGAGGATTTAAAAAATAATATTTTCATAAAAAAGCAGTGGCGTACTAGTTTTTTCTTCAAAAATATTAAAGTGCAACGCGACTTGCACGAACGCCACTGCCACAATAACTAAAAGTTATACTTTGGGAAATGCCTCTTGATGCATGGAAGATGTGCACAAATTTTCACGAAAATATCAAAATTATCAAATTTGATTGTTTAAATGTAGGTAAAAAGTTGAGTCTCTTAAGACATACGTTTATACTTAGTTTTTTTCTTAAAATGATCTCATCAATCACCCCCTGAATTTTCTCGGTCTATTTTAGATACACCCTGTATAAACATTTCATCTACATCATAGGATAAGTAGTACATAAAAAGCTAAAATATGGACATGTCTGTCGCTTTTCTCTATCTTGAGCCGTTTTCGTTGTACAGTACCTAATAATAATAATAATAATAATAATAATAATAATAATAATAATAATAATTGTCTCCCTTGGCAACCGGTGGTGAAAGCAGCGCCGGCCCAAGTGTGGTTACTGCAATGCCCCCACTAGTGGGGAGGTCTGGGTCAGCCCACCAAGCCCAACTCGACCCTGGTGTTTCTACTGGACTCCAACCGGAGACCACCAAGGCGGGAAAACAGAGGGTGCGCATGAAGTGGACGAATGAAATGAACAGCTTTATTATGCGCACGTATTACACAGTCACAAAACTTGAAACAGACAAAACACAATACAGACAACTATTACACCAAGAATTCACAAAACAGTACCCAAACGCACAGGTCACGGAGCAGAGGATAGCTGACCAGCGAAGAGCAATCGTAGCACGTAACCTCATTCCGCAGACAACATTAAACAGCAGGTTGCTCAAGAGTTGCAACAACCGGAAAATACTACAAATACGCAGATAGAAGAAACCGCATGTACACCTCAGGAAGACAACAGAGATACAACATTAGCATACAGCCTCACGGAAGAAACAATAAATACACAGGAGACCACGGACACTGAGCTTGTTGAGGCCCTTGAGAACTCATTGCAAACAGCATTGTTACAATTCACAGGAACGGACCCAGCAAAAAGACACAAAATACCCAAGATACATACATCATCTAAACTCGAAAAAACTCTTCAATACATGAATAAGTATATACTCCCACAACATATACGGGAAGATTCCACACTGACAGATACACACACACTGATATATAATGCAGCAGTAGCGGTAGTTAGGTATCATGGCCTAAAAACAAGACCTCAGGACTCGCAGACACAACATAAACAAAACAAACCGCCCTGGGAGCGTCGGCTTGAATCGCAGATAGACGAAATTCGACGAAATCTGGGCCGACTCACACAATATCTACAAAATAATAGATCCAAAACACTGATGAAGCATATGCACCACATTTTCAAGACAGCAAAAACTCACACAAAACATGAACATCATAACCAACACATCACTGAATACATGGACACCTTGAAACAGAAACTTGCAGCCAAAACGCAAAGACTACGTAGATACAGAACATGCACTCAGCGAAAACAACACAACAAACAGTTTACAGAAAACGAAAAAATATTCTATAGAAACATGAATCAAAATAGTTCACAGAAAAATAACTATGAAACACCCACAAGAGAAAGAACTCACACGATACTGGTCGTCCCTTTGGTCCAATCCGGTCCAGCATAGCAAGGACGCGAGTTGGATCAGAGATGAGGAAAAACGTACACAAAACATCACAGACATGCAATTCAGCGAGATTACACCACGAGACATAAGCGATACAATCAAAAACATTCATAACTGGAAGGCACCCGGGATAGACAACATCCATAACTTCTGGTACAAGAAGTTCACATGCCTACATCCGAAACTGGCCACACATTTTACAGATATCCTCAATAATCCGCACAACACACCTGCATTCTTTACACAGGGCATCACATATATGATGCGGTTGAGTACCCATCGGGCGCGTCCCCAGGTGGCGGATAGGGGGATGGCCTTACAATGAGCGTAAGTGAGTAAGGTTAGCAGTAGTGATAAAGCTTGTCGGAGGTAAAATTCCAGACTGGCAGCTCAAAGCTCTGCCGCGGACCACCTCCCCTAACCTGGTTGTCGTGTCGTGACTAAAGGTCTGCACTAGGGGTAACGGCGCCAGAGATGTCCGACTGTGGACTATCTGATATACCGTATCATCTGTTGTCGTGGACATGTCTCGCGGACAGAATGATGTGGGGGTCTGGGCTTAATCGCCTGAACCAAGAGGAGACAACCTCGCTAAAAAACCTAAATCCTAAGGCGGGGGTCCAGGCTGATGGGATGCGTGACTGGATAGATGACCAGCCCCTACTGGATTCAACCTTGGGGCACCAGGGGGCACCCCACTGTATCAATCCCCTCACCTTTGCATGCGGGGCTCTGCATAGGTGGAACACCCTTCCCTTGCTACTCGTGGGATCAACCATGGTAAGAAATAAAAAAAACAAAAAATTGCGGGACATCACCGCAAAACAGACTGCTGACCGAGCGGGGCTTGTCACCCGTCATGACAGTCGGCAATCTAAACAATCCTTGAGCTCGAGACCACCTCGAACGCAAGAAGATAAGAAACCGGAGACAACATCCGGACCAGAAACCAGGAATCCTAGGAAACCTGGTAAGCTACCCCTCCCACTCCCGGGCCAACCAGGAGGCATTGACGACCCCAGAAAAAGGGGTCTAAGTGGGGCGAAAGTACGATGGTACCTGCGCTATCTTCAACAGGGCATGTCACCTGATGAAGCCAGGGATAAGGCCATCGGAAGAAAAGCTGAAGAGAAATCCGAAGCTACTTCGCAGCCAAAGAAGAGGGACGCCAGTAAAATCACCCCTCCTCTAGGACACAAAGTAAAAAGAGCTAAGACAGTGGCGGGACCCCACACCGCTACAGCATCAACGTCAGCAGGGCCAAGCACCAGCTACGCGAATGCCGTCAAAGCTATAAGGATAGCCATACTCCCAACAAGCTATCCAGAAAAAACGCTGACAACAGAGGAGCTTACCACTCTGGAGGAAGCAATTGTAGAGGAGATGTCGCTGGGAGCAGCATGCAAGCTCCAGTTCGGAGGAATCCACTTCCGATCAAGTATGCTACTGGTGGACTGCATCACACCAGAAACGGCAGAGTGGGTTAAGGAGCAGACTCCTAAACTCAGTACGTGGAAAGGAGAACAGTTGATGGCGTGCCTGGGAGAAGACATCCCAAGAGCACACAACATCACTGTCTTCTTCCCAAGAAGCCAGGGACAAGATCCTAAGAAGCTGCTGAGCTTAGTCGAGGCACAAAATATGGAGCTTCGCACCCACTTGTGGAAAATCCTCAGCAGCAAAGAAGAGGGCACCGGGAAAGTAATGAACATTGGCATTGACAATGACTCCCGGGAAGCAATCAAGAAAAATGGACACACTATCTTCTATAGGTTCGGGAAAATCCCCGTCCACGGCCTACAGAAGAAAGAAAAGGAAGCCATTGATGTGACGAATAAGGAGGCAACCCCTCCCTCAGATCCAACCATCGTCACCGATCAAGGTAATGTCACCGAGGATTCATCGGGAACATATGAAGAGCCTATGCTCATACAGGGGGCAAGCACCCCAACGCAAGAAGACCAATGTCCAGTATAAGCACAGCAAATGTCACCAGCATGGCCCAGTTCAACGCCCATCATGCTAGGGGGGCATCAGCCGTCATAGCTCGGGCGTTCGACAGGTCATGCCTGGGCGTTGTGCTTATACAAGAACCTTGGATATACAAGGGGCAGGTAAGGGGCCTACCACGAAAGGATTGCAAGACAATTTGGGATATCAGAAGTGATACCCCAAGGGCCTGCATCCTGATAAGAAACAACATTAAATATGTATGTCTTTCAGAATTCATGACACGGGACCTTGTGCCAATCCGGGTCAACATCACCGGAGGCACACACCGTAGCATCATAGTAGCATCAGGGTACTTCCATGAGAAAACATCAGTACCTCCTATGGAAGTCCAGAAACTAGTCGAGTACTGCAACGGGCATGGGCTACCGCTCCTACTCGGCAGTGATGCCAACGCACACAACATCAGCTGGGGCAGCAAGTATACCAACAAAAGAGGTGAGCAACTGCTTGAATTTTTACTTGAATCCAATTTAGATGTACTGAATGTGGGGAACACACCCACTTTTGTAACTAAAAGGAGTCAAGACGTAATAGACATAACGATCGGTAGTCCGAGCATATGTCAACTGATCAGAGACTGGAGGGTATCTAACGAACCCTCACTCTCTGATCACAGAATAATAGAATTCAAAATGAGGGGACTCTGGCAAGAGAACACCCTCATTAGAAATCCAAGAAACACCGACTGGGACACATTTCACACCAGCCTAAGAGAAAATATAAAACAAACAAATTCTAGAGTCAAAAACCATCTAGAATTAGAAGCAACATTAGAATCTCTCAACGGAGCGCTGAAATATTCATACGAATCCAGCTGCCCCATTAGAGAGAAAAGAAATTGTAGGAAAACTCCGTGGTGGAACGAACACCTATCCAAGCTCCGGGCAGAAGTTCGAAGGCTTTTCAATAAAGCCAAGCGCGATGGAGACTGGCAGGGCTACACCGCGGAACTGACAACCTACAATAAGGAAATCAGGAAAGCTAAACGGAAGAGCTTCAGGGACTTCTGCAGGGATATCACCTCAACACCTGAAGCATCCAGACTTCACAAAGCTTTAGCGAAAGGCATTGCCCAGGGAACAATGTCGCTCAGAAAACCTGATGGGAACTACACAGAAAATGAAGAGCAAAGAGCTCTACTTCTGCTAGAAACTCACTTTCCAGGCAGTGCACTGAAAGTAGGGAACGAGGATTCGTTCGAATCTGGTAAACCCACGAAAGAAGATTGGGAGGCCGCGAAAACCATCTGCACCTCCGAAAGACTGAAATGGGCAATTGGCACCTTTCAACCTTTCAAATCACCCGGGGTGGATGGCATATTCCCCGCTCTTCTGCAAAGAGGACTGGAGGATCTCATGCCACACCTGGTAAGAATATTCAGAAGCAGCCTGGCTATGGGATATATACCACAAGCCTGGAGAAAGGCGCAAGTCATCTTTATTCCTAAGGCAGGAAGAAAGGACACCTCTCTCCCGAAGTCATTTAGACCCATCTGTCTTACCTCCTTCTTACTAAAGACGATGGAGAAAATCATTGATAATTACATCAGAACGGAAACACTGAACAGGGGACCACTACACCCAAGCCAGCACGCATACAGAGCAGGCAGATCGACAGAGACCGCCCTGTATGAGCTGACAGAAAAGATTCAGGACACTCTGGAGTACAAGGAAACGGCCATTTGCGCCTTTCTGGACATAGAAGGAGCATTCGACAACACCTCTTGCGATGCTATCAAGAAAGCCCTAACTAAAAAAGGCATAAACAGCACAACATCCCATTGGATTCAACAAATGCTGTCCACAAGAATAATTGGAACCAAAGTGGGCGATGACACCATCCAGGTGAAAACAACAAAAGGATGCCCACAAGGAGGGGTGCTATCCCCCCTCCTATGGAGCCTGGTAGTAGACGAGCTCCTCGGGTTACTCACCGAGAACGGCATTACCTGCATCGGGTATGCCGATGACATCGTCATCATGGCCAGAGGAAAATTTGAAGGAACACTCTGCGACATAGTACAGAGGGGGTTAAAGATAACCTTGAAATGGTGCCAGGAAATAGGACTCAACATCAATCCTACAAAAACTACACTGATACCATTCACAAGAAAAAACAAGCTTCCAAACCTCAAAACCATCGACTTGAATGGAGTCGAGTTAGAATGGAAGGAAGAAGTAAAATATCTGGGAATAACACTGGATAAGAAGCTAATGTGGAACAAGCACTTAAGTGCAACAGTAAGTAAGGCCACATCCGTACTCATGGTGTGCAGGAGAATGGCGGGGAATGCATGGGGTTGTAACCCATCCATTTTACGCTGGATGTACACCATGCTAGTGAGACCCATCATCACATACGGAGCGGTCGTCTGGTACAAGAGGACCAAGCTAATAACAGCGAGGAAAACACTCGAGAAGATCCAGAGACTTGCATGCCTCTGCATCACAGGAGCAATGAGAACATGCCCAACAGCAGCGTTGGAAGTAATTCTAGATCTCACACCACTGCACTTAGTGATTGAGAGAAGTGCCGCGGAGGCTCAACTCAGAATGTCAAGAATGGGGATCAGGGGGGGACTACGGACCGAGGGGAATCAACCCCTGAACATCTGTAAAAACCTCCTGATAATGCCAAAAGACAAAACTGTCAAGAAATTCAGCTTCAAGAGAAACTTCATCATGGAACTGTCTACGAAAGAAGAATGGAGCAACACATCCATTCACACTTTCAAAGAAGGTACAATAAGATGGTACACAGACGGCTCAAAGGCCACCGAGGGAACTGGGGCAGGAGTATATGGGCCAGGCACCAACTACTCCGAGCCGATGGGAACATCCCCAAGCATACTTCAAGCGGAACTGTACGCAATAGAAGTATGCGCCCAAATAAACCTCGACAGAAACTATAAAAATAGGGAAATAGCAATACTGACAGACAGTCAAGCAGCCATAAAGACGCTGAGCTCTCCTATCATCAGCTCAAAAATGGCATGGAACTGCCTACAAAAACTCAATAAACTAGGCAGAGAGAACAAAATTCACCTCAAATGGATACCAGGACACACTGGGATTGAGGGAAACGAACGTGCCCACTCATTGGCAAGAAAAGGAGCATCGACACCCTTTATAGGACCAGAACCATTCTGTAGCCTTGAAGACACGTTCTTCAAGGCAGAACTTCGTAAGGAAGAAGAAAAACTGAGAGAAATCCATTGGAATAACCTCTCAGGATTGAGACAATCCAAGGAGCTCCTCGGGAACTTTAACCGAGAAAGGTCAAGGAAACTCCTGACCCTCAACAAAGGAAGTCTCAGAATGCTAACAGGATTCCTAACAGGTCATTGCAAGCTCAATGAACACCTGAGGAAACTTGGTATAGAAAAAGATGGCGTTTGCAGACTCTGCAGGGAAGAAAACGAGACTCCTCGTCACCTATTGATGAACTGCGAAGCCCTAGAACGTGAAAGAAACGATGTTCTGGGCCAACACCAGCTCAACGGGGGGGCTTTGCCCGGCCTTGATCCTCTTCAAATCCTGAAATTCCTAAGGGAAACGGAGTTGGAGAGGCTGCTTCAATGAAGGGAATATACTCCAAAGAAGCAGAGAAGAGGGGGCACAATAGATCTTAATAGGTCGCAGCGCATCTGACACCCTCAATATCAATATCAATATCAATCAATATGATGCCAAAAAACAATAATACAGAAAACCCTACACAATACAGACCAATAACATGTCTCCCAACAATTTACAAAATTCTGACTTCAAACATAACAAACAAAATATACTCTCATCTGGAAAACAATAACGCATTCACAGAACAGCAGAAGGGATGCCGCAGAAACCACATGGGATGCAAGGAACAACTCCTTATCGACTCAGTGGTTCTGCGTCAAGCACATAGACAACATAGACAATTAAACATGGCATACATAGATTACAAAAAAGCATTTGACAGCACACCACATACTTGGCTGATACACATATTAAACATTTACAAAATTCACCCCACGCTCATCGCCTTCCTCGAGAACATTATGACACACTGGAGAACTACACTACGTCTTACGCTCAATAAAACAACTATAACTACAGAAGAAATACCTATACGTCGAGGCATATTCCAGGGGGACTCATTGAGTCCACTGTGGTTTTGCCTTGCCTTGAATCCAGTCTCAAACATGCTGAATAATTCAAATTATGGATTCAACATCAGAGACAACAAAACAACACACTATACTCTGTCGCATCTGCTATACATGGATGATATAAAATTATACGCATCCACACAAACACAGCTGCAACATCTGCTGAAAATTACACACACATTCTCACAGGTAATACATATGGAGTTTGGGTTGGAGAAATGTAAAACTCTCAACATCGAAAAAGGAACTCTGGTGGCAGGTGAATTCGCTCTTGAAAATGGCGACAAGATTGAATCCATGGAAGAGGGCGAGGTCTATAAATATCTTGGTTTCCAGCAGGCCAAGCTCACAGAACATACACAAATAAAACAAACACTAAGAAAAACGTACATAAACAGACTAAACCAAATATTAAAAACAAAACTGAATGCCAAAAACACAATAAAAGCAATAAACACATACGCTGTACCGACACTGACATACTCGTTTGGAGTTATACAATGGACACAGACAGACTTAGAAGACCTCCAGAGGAAAACCCGAACAACACTCACAAGACACAAACAACATCATCCTAAATCAGCCACAGAAAGGCTGACTCTACCTAGAGAGATGGGGGGAAGAGGCCTTATTGACATACCCAATCTGCACCACAAACAGATAAATAATCTTCGAGAGTTCTTTCACGCAAAACAAACCACGTCCAAACTACACAAAGCCGTAAATATCGCAGACAGAAACAACACACCTTTAAACCTACATAACAAAAACTTGGAGCTACACATAACAGATAATAATACAAAACAGCAGTCGTGGACCCAGAAGGAACTCCATGGGAGACACCCCCATGAGCTGAGCCAGAACCATGTCGACAAACAGGCGTCGAACAAGTGGCTTAGTTGTGGGAACCTTTTTGGGGAGACCGAAGGGTTCATGATTGCTATACAGGATCAAACAATAAATACTAAAAACTACAGAAAACATATACTCAAGGACACCACAATCACAGACGATACATGCAGAAAATGTCATTTATCACAGGAAACAATACAACACATTACAGCTGGATGCAGAATACTTACACAAACCGACTATCTACATAGACACAACCAGGTGGCGAACATTATACATCAAAAACTCGCAGCTCAGTACAAACTCATCGACATGTATACACCATATTACAAATACAACCCGCAAACAGTATTAGAAAATAGCACTCACAAATTATACTATGACAGAGCCATCATCACAGACAAAACAATTCATCATAACAGACCAGACATCACATTAATAGACAAAGAAAACAAAAATACATATATAATAGATATAGCGATACCCAATACACACAACTTGCAGAAAACGGACACCGAAAAACATACAAAATACATAGATCTAGCACAGGAGGTGCGGCGCCTCTGGAGGATGGACAGGGTAGTCATCGTACCGATAGTCTTGTCCTCTACAGGGGTTGTACCATATACACTACATAAAAGCTTACAGACACTCAAAATGCACAAAAATACGTACATAGAACTACAGAAAGCCACAATAATAAGTACATGTCACATCGTTAGAAAATTTCTGTACGCAGACATACAAATAGATGAACATCCGACACATTTAACAGAATTGACACAACACGCAAACTAAACACATGTAGTAGAACTTCTATGGCGACCTTGTCTTGGTGATAGCCCGACATGGTTGCTTGCCGCCGGGAGATGAGACCCGAGATGCTACATATATGCAGAAGAAATAATAATAATAATAATAATATTGTCATCTCTGCCACAGGGGTTGTACCAAAGGAACTTCACAGGAGCTTAGACATATTGGGTATACGAACTCCTGCTTTCATTGTGATGCAGGCTGTCATACTTAACACCACCAGAATAGTTAGAAGATTCTTAAGTCAAGAGTAGATGGGAGTGCTTGGTGAAAACCCGTACCCCATTTAGATCATTAACCAGGAGACCTGAGAATAGTGTGAATAATAATAATAATAATAATCATAATAATAACTATACCACTACAAGACATTATAAATGAAATAGAAACAAATATAATTAAGTGGAGAGGATCAAACCCTAACACCAGACCAAGCCTTTCCAGACTGAACATAAGTAATCACTCACAACAAATCATAAAGATAGTTAACGAGGACATCATTAAGAAATATATCAATGGAGATACAAATCTAGAGGAACTACACCTCGTCATATATGCCTGTGCTACCGGCGCAATTCTAACCCTTAACAAACAGAAGATAATAAACAACCACAACAATAAACCGAAAACATTCAAAAAGCCAAACTGGAAAATCAGACTGGAGAAAAAAATAGAATTCCTCAGAAAAGAAATCGGTAGAACGACACAATATCTTAATGGAAACAACAGCAAAAAACTAATAAAACACTTCACTCAGTCAAACTCCAGCAAAACAAATGTTACAATAGAAACACTAGAATCATTAAAACAAAAACTCGCACTCTACGCAGCCAGACTGAAACGTTACACCCGATCAAATGACAGGAAAAATCAAAACAATATTTTTAAAAACAGAGAGAAAACATTTTATCAAAATGTGTGCAACAGGGCAACAGACATCAATATAAAACCACCATCCAAAGAACAAATAACAGAATTTTGGAGCAACATATGGTCAAACCCAATCGATCATAATGACAAAGCAGAATGGATCAAACAGGAAATACGGAAAAACAGCAGAAAACACCTCAACAAACAGACTACGAAATCACTCAAGAAGAACTAAGCCACCCAATCAGAAAAACACAAAACTGGAAGTGCCCAGGTCCAGACAAACTACACAACTACTGGTATAAACAGTTCACTTCAGTGCACACAAACCTTGCCAACCAAATACATAAACAATATAATCCAGAACCCACATCTCATATTAAGTGAGTGGAGACGAGACTGAATAATGTGTCTCTTCTTCTTAGTTGTATTTGGTTTATTTATTTATTTATTTAAAGAGTGGTTTATTTATGTACCTACCTCCCGATTTTATTTGTTGATCTGTGATTTTTTATTACCTAAATAAATTTACAGCTTCCAATTTTTTATTTAGATGGATTTCACCAAGTCAAAATTCGAGGGGAACGATTAGCAACAAGATTGATTAGGTTGGTTATGGTGATAGTTGTTACTAAAATAGTCACTAGAATAGTTCCTAAACTAATTTAGGTTATGCCGATTACTTGAGATGACATTTCATTTACAAATTCAAAATCCAAAAAAATATACCCAAACGCAACTTTTTCATAATGTAGACTTAAAAATTTTAGAGGCATTTGTAAGTAGTGTAAGCACCTATTTACTCTTACAAATCTTATGTATATAGCATTATACCCTTCACACCTTCATTCTGAAGCTCTCAAAATTTGAAATCGGTTCCTTTTAATTTCATTGGCAGCTACATTTTTATTCTTTACAGCAGCTCCTCCCCATTTTTTACTTCAGTCGCGTATACCAAAAAATTTAGATTCCCCAAAAAATAAAAGTCTAGAGGGTTTAAGTCGGAAGATCGGGCTGGGCAAGCTACGGGCCTATTGCGACTGATCCACCGATCAGGAAAGTTGTCATTCAGCCATTGTCTGGCATTTCGCGCATAATGAGGTGGCGCCCCATCATGCTGATACCACATCATGTTTCTCAAATTCAACGGAACATCTTCCAATAGTTCACCGAGATTGTTTTCGAGAAAGTTACCAGGTTACTCAAATGGATACCAGGACACACTGGGATTGAGGGAAACGAACGTGCCCACTCATTGGCAAGAAAAGGAGCATCGACACCCTTTATAGGACCAGAACCATTCTGTAGCCTTGAAGACACGTTCTTCAAGGCAGAACTTCGTAAGGAAGAAGAAAAACTGAGAGAAATCCATTGGAATAACCTCTCAGGATTGAGACAATCCAAGGAGCTCCTCGGGAACTTTAACCGAGAAAGGTCAAGGAAACTCCTGACCCTCAACAAAGGAAGTCTCAGAATGCTAACAGGATTCCTAACAGGTCATTGCAAGCTCAATGAACACCTGAGGAAACTTGGTATAGAAAAAGATGGCGTTTGCAGACTCTGCAGGGAAGAAAACGAGACTCCTCGTCACCTATTGATGAACTGCGAAGCCCTAGAACGTGAAAGAAACGATGTTCTGGGCCAACACCAGCTCAACGGGGGGGCTTTGCCCGGCCTTGATCCTCTTCAAATCCTGAAATTCCTAAGGGAAACGGAGTTGGAGAGGCTGCTTCAATGAAGGGAATATACTCCAAAGAAGCAGAGAAGAGGGGGCACAATAGATCTTAATAGGTCGCAGCGCATCTGACACCCTCAATATCAATATCAATATCAATCAATATGATGCCAAAAAAAAATAATACAGAAAACCCTACACAATACAGACCAATAACATGTCTCCCAACAATTTACAAAATTCTGACTTCAAACATAACAAACAAAATATACTCTCATCTGGAAAACAATAACGCATTCACAGAACAGCAGAAGGGATGCCGCAGAAACCACATGGGATGCAAGGAACAACTCCTTATCGACTCAGTGGTTTTGCGTCAAGCACATAGACAACATAGACAATTAAACATGGCATACATAGATTACAAAAAAGCATTTGACAGCACACCACATACTTGGCTGATACACATATTAAACATTTACAAAATTCACCCCACGCTCATCGCCTTCCTCGAGAACATTATGACACACTGGAGAACTACACTACGTCTTACGCTCAATAAAACAACTATAACTACAGAAGAAATACCTATACGTCGAGGCATATTCCAGGGGGACTCATTGAGTCCACTGTGGTTTTGCCTTGCCTTGAATCCAGTCTCAAACATGCTGAATAATTCAAATTATGGATTCAACATCAGAGACAACAAAACAACACACTATACTCTGTCGCATCTGCTATACATGGATGATATAAAATTATACGCATCCACACAAACACAGCTGCAACATCTGCTGAAAATTACACACACATTCTCACAGGTAATACATATGGAGTTTGGGTTGGAGAAATGTAAAACTCTCAACATCGAAAAAGGAACTCTGGTGGCAGGTGAATTCGCTCTTGAAAATGGCGACAAGATTGAATCCATGGAAGAGGGCGAGGTCTATAAATATCTTGGTTTCCAGCAGGCCAAGCTCACAGAACATACACAAATAAAACAAACACTAAGAAAAACGTACATAAACAGACTAAACCAAATATTAAAAACAAAACTGAATGCCAAAAACACAATAAAAGCAATAAACACATACGCTGTACCGACACTGACATACTCGTTTGGAGTTATACAATGGACACAGACAGACTTAGAAGACCTCCAGAGGAAAACCCGAACAACACTCACAAGACACAAACAACATCATCCTAAATCAGCCACAGAAAGGCTGACTCTACCTAGAGAGATGGGGGGAAGAGGCCTTATTGACATACCCAATCTGCACCACAAACAGATAAATAATCTTCGAGAGTTCTTTCACGCAAAACAAACCACGTCCAAACTACACAAAGCCGTAAATATCGCAGACAGAAACAACACACCTTTAAACCTACATAACAAAAACTTGGAGCTACACATAACAGATAATAATACAAAACAGCAGTCGTGGACCCAGAAGGAACTCCATGGGAGACACCCCCATGAGCTGAGCCAGAACCATGTCGACAAACAGGCGTCGAACAAGTGGCTTAGTTGTGGGAACCTTTTTGGGGAGACCGAAGGGTTCATGATTGCTATACAGGATCAAACAATAAATACTAAAAACTACAGAAAACATATACTCAAGGACACCACAATCACAGACGATACATGCAGAAAATGTCATTTATCACAGGAAACAATACAACACATTACAGCTGGATGCAGAATACTTACACAAACCGACTATCTACATAGACACAACCAGGTGGCGAACATTATACATCAAAAACTCGCAGCTCAGTACAAACTCATCGACATGTATACACCATATTACAAATACAAGCCGCAAACAGTATTAGAAAATAGCACTCACAAATTATACTATGACAGAGCCATCATCACAGACAAAACAATTCATCATAACAGACCAGACATCACATTAATAGACAAAGAAAACAAAAATACATATATAATAGATATAGCGATACCCAATACACACAACTTGCAGAAAACGGACACCGAAAAACATACAAAATACATAGATCTAGCACAGGAGGTGCGGCGCCTCTGGAGGATGGACAGGGTAGTCATCGTACCGATAGTCTTGTCCTCTACAGGGGTTGTACCATATACACTACATAAAAGCTTACAGACACTCAAAATGCACAAAAATACGTACATAGAACTACAGAAAGCCACAATAATAAGTACATGTCACATCGTTAGAAAATTTCTGTACGCAGACATACAAATAGATGAACATCCGACACATTTAACAGAATTGACACAACACGCAAACTAAACACATGTAGTAGAACTTCTATGGCGACCTTGTCTTGGTGATAGCCCGACATGGTTGCTTGCCGCCGGGAGATGAGACCCGAGATGCTACATATATGCTGTAACGTCGTTAAAGGTTTTATTCTTTAATTGGCTCCATTTAAAATTATTAAATGGGACCACATTCTCTAAATCCTTGCTATTAAGGTTCCGAAAATATGAATTTTGAACTAACATCGCCACCTGTTGCCGAGTGGTAAAACTAACTAAACTAGGCAAGTTCAAGATCCCTACCTTTAGTACAATCTGTAACTTCCTTCTCTTACAATCTTCCTTTTCGATAAATTAGAAACACAGATGTCGCTGTGATGTAGTTTCGCAAATTTAAATACAACAACCCTTTCTTCGAGCTGCGCGGAAAAGGTGCTCCGCACTTTCTGGACAAGTTTGTTCGTCTTCCAATCTTGGTGCTTGAAGCGACAAGTCGCACCCCTACCTTTTCTCTTTATCTAAGGACCGATTATTAGTAAATCGGGTAAGTAAATTGTTCAAACTATCTGAAACTTTCTCTAATAGAGTTTATATATTGTTATAGTTCTTTCTACCTACCCTATCAATCGGGGTACTATCTTATCTCGTCGGAAAACCTATCTACGGAGTAGAACCCCACCTGTCTTCACGGACGCCATATTGGTTTCCACCATCTCTACATCTGAATATCCGCTTTTATGGAAGGAATCCCTTACATTATCTGAAGGTTTTGCTACTATCTGCCCATGAATACTGGATCTCATCATTCGTAGCCCCATATTTTCGAGTTTCATCTAACCTCGAAGGACGACCACGTTACCAGAGTTAGGCACGTGTTCCCACGGGACACGACTCCATTCACCAGTCTTTCTGCCACCCCAGAGGGAGACCACGGTCTCCTATCCTGAGATTTCGTCCAGGGCCCCGCTCTCCAGTCTCGGCACGACATTCCAAGGAAGGCAAAATGTCGTATCAGTAAGCAAAGTGTGACATAACCTTTTATTGCTCAGAGTGATATCAGAGAAATCTGTTAGGATTTTTGTGTCGTTCTATTGCCTTATCTCGTCGTGAGATTGATGTTTTATTAATTAAAACTTATATTAATAATAACTATGAAATACCTGATATACAATTATTACCATTATTATTCAAGTAATGCTTGAAATGAATTTGTCACTTTTTATGTGAAGGAAAAAATAGATCTATTTTCTCTATCAGTTAAACTGTTAAATGAGATATTTTGCAATTAACTTCATGATCAATTAATTAGTAATTTCATAACCATAGAATTTCAATAAGCTATTTTGTAAACAGAATTCATAAATATACTTTTCATTAAAAGATCAACTCTATTATTCAGTAGGTAGATACTACAGTAGTTAGAAATAGTAAACATCTCATAACCTGAGTGAATTTTGATGCCTTTATAGTTCAGGTTACTTTAGATCAATTATTCAAAAACCATAAGGCACTGGCATCCCACTATCTTTTATCTTAGAGGTAATTAAACCGTACCGCTTTATGCTGCTGATGCCACTACAGTCGCATGAAATCTGAATGAGATTTTGGTGCATCAATAAATACTTCGGCCCAACGAAGGTAAGTCGGCTTTGTTTTTCGACAACGATCGAATTTTAATTGGCCAAGAATCATTTTAATTGGCCCAGAGCCTAATCTAATTAGCCCGACCGCAGCAATTGGCACTCCCCGGTGTGGAACGTTTACTTCTTTGAATTAGAAATCCAATTTATCTTTATCTTATTTGGCTTTTATGTATCTAGGATTTTCATAAAATAAATCTCATAATTATTTGAACTTTACGATTTGTCTGCGATATCACTTGATATTTATATAAGTTTCTCTTGTTGCTTACTGCATGTTTTTATTGAAAGCTTTTGCATGATTTAGTTTTAAGCATTATTGTTCCCTAATATATGTGTACCTACCTAATTATCTTTGTGCAAAGTGCCGTGCCGCGAAAATACCTACTTTTTCTTACCGCTACACTGCCGCTAAAGGGTAACCCGTCAGGGAGCTTTACGGAGTGGTTGATTATACCGTCGTGATGTCTCGAGCATGTTTTAGAGAAGCTTAATTCCGTACAGAGAGGATACTCGATACGAGAGCTCTGTAGTTAAGCTGTCTTTGAAAGCTGTATCCAAAAATCTTTCCCTGAAAATTACCTTACCATTTTCTCATTAAGTTAGGTTAGGTTTCCATTAATCTTTGACTCTCCAGTCAGCTGTTGATAATAGTGCCGACGAGCGCTAAAGCTACGAGCAGTGTTGCGACGTATCCCTTGCATTCTTTACGTCAAACGTAGAAAACGAATTCTTTACGTGTAAAGATACATCATAGCGTCACATAGCTTTTTCGATCCCTACCTTACCGACTTTAGTAGATTTCAGTCATGAATCCAGTCTTGACTCTAGTTAGTGACACGATCACTCATGAGTTCTTCCTAAGGAAATAAATTCCTTATTTATGCATAATAAAATGCATGTTCAGTCTAGTATGCTCCTAGACAAGGAAAATGCATCAGGATTAATTATTCCTGAGTCAACATACCCTTTCGATCCCGGTATACAGAAACCGATGAATAGTTTCCTATAATATCTTTTCTCTTTAATTTTATTTCCCTACCTATCTTTATCTCTCTTTTTGTATTTGACCAAAAATCCGTTTAGAAAATGAGGTCTAGCAATATGAGAATTGAGAAAGCTCCGTTTCTTGTCGTATCTTAGAATGAATGAAGAATGTATGAAGAATGAATACCGTATCTTTCAAAGCGTTTCTCAAGGATCTCGAAACTAGCTGTGTGAATGTGAGTACTCAAAGTGTAAATGTTGCTAATTTTGGGATCGGTATTTGCTATCCTCAGGCTCTCATTTTATTTTATCGCTCAAATTTTGAGAACCCATATCTTTCTGGTTATCTGAATCATTACCTTGAAAAGTAACTATTCGCCAATCTTGTCTAACTAACGTTTATAGGTCTAATGTTATCTTCTAAATTTTCTTATGTTCAATAAACTAAAGAAAATGCTATCTTGCCGTTGTATCTACCTTATCTTATCTTTTACCTTTATCTTATCTACCGTCTAGTTTTAGACGGGTGCTTTCCCGACAGTTTCCGCCCTGCTATGTGCTAAAGTGAAAACTGCTCTGCTTGTCCAATCAGACGACAGCAGATCTCTTTTATCTTATCTTACCATCTCTTTCAAAGACGGGTGCTTTCCCGACAGTTTCCGCCCTGCTACGTGCTAAAGAGAAAACTGCCCTGTTTGTCCAAACAAAAGGCAACAGGTTATCTTTATCTTACCCACCATCTTTTAAAGACGGGTGCTTTCCCGACAGTTTCCGCCCTGCTACGTGCTAAAGAGAAAACTGCCCTGTTTGTCCAAACAAAAGGCAACAGGTTATCTTTATCTTACCCACCATCTTTTAAAGACGGGTGCTTTCCCGACAGTTTCCGCCCTGCTACGTGCTAAAGTGAAAACTGCCCTGTTTGTCCAAACAAAAGACAACAGGTTATCTTTATCTTACCCACCATCTTTCTAAGTACGGGTGCTTTCCCGACAGTTTCCGCCCTGCTATGTGCTAAAGTGAAAACTGCTCTGCTAGTCCAATCAGATGACAGCAGATCTCTTTTATCTTATCTACCATCTTTCCAAGTTTGGTTGTTTTAAGATTTTCCGCCCTGCATGGCTAAAGTGAAAAATCCCTCTGTTGCCTCAACGGAAGACAACAGAATATCTCTACCTTATCTTATCTACCGTTCAAGGAAACGAAAATTGAATTTGCAATTTTCTTCTTGAAAAATGACAGGCGTAAGCTTTAGTCAAAGCTTCGTGCCTTTCTTATCTTTAATTTCTTTTCAAAGAAAAGGAATTATCCTATCTTACCTTATCTATATCTATTAGTACCATATTAGAATGGTAGCTGATACTTATCTTCTCTGCGAATATTTTCCAAAATGGAAAATAAAAATCTATGTGAATTCTAGTGTTGAATTTGCAAAGATGACTTTAGATATTCGGTGTTAACACAAATGAATTTGAACACGGATATCGAATGCCCCCTACCTTAGCGATGAAAATGGTTATTCCATTTTTCTTATCTTACCGAGAGATAAATTATCTTACCGTTACCTTAATGTTTATCTAATAATCCAGGCGATTATTGATGTTTTCTCTGTGCGATTATCGAATGTTTATCTGTGCGATTATTGGATGATTTATCGAAGTGATTATTACAATTACGCTATTTGATAAGCTACGCAGTGATTATCTGCAAACTTCCTTTCTCTTAACCATTTATTATGGAGTCGTATAAACGACGACATAGTCAAATTTGACTGGTTCAAAGATGAAAAATCTTACTCATGGATTACCCTTGTGGACTCCAAAAATTTATCTTTCCCTGTACATAGATGTTTTGATGCCCAAGTTTGGACAGCATCAACCCCCTTGAGGATCGAGTTTCACTTTTGCTTTGTTAAACCTGCTACTTAACCGCGACAGTTTCATTCTAGACTTTTCCGCTCACCACTGTCTCAGTGACGGGGCATGCTTCAAAGCAGAGCGCGGGTTGTCGTTGGTCGGGGAAGCAGCGTTCAACAGCAAGGGAAATGTTTCGTGCCCACCTCAGGAGATTTTTTTCTTCTTAGGAATTCTAATTTTATTTATTTCAGAATATTCATTACTGTGATATCTGACAGTATTATTGATTTTGTTTATCTTAGTATGTATCTTATCTTATATTATCTATCTTATCTTATATTATCTAACCATATCTTATCGTATCTTCATATCTAGTTATCTAGAAATTATTCCTTTGTTTATCGACATTGTTCGGCGAGAACAATTACCATTTAAGAAAGTTATCTTAATTATCTTATTACTACCGTTACTAGCATATCTTTTATTTTATTGCCTTTGCAATGAAGCATGAATATTTTATTTTTATACCTTATGAATAATTATTACCTGGTGCTTAATATTTAAGTTGCATGTAATTTTAGTAAACCTAACGCTATTCCCTTTTTGAAAGTTGCATGTTACCTTAGTAAGCATATATAAGAGAAATTTTATTCATTCAATGAAACAGATCAATGATGTCGTTGACAATTTGTTCGTTCAGAATTGTTATCTTATTTCTTCGAAAGGTTCATGTTATTTATGAACGTGATTTCTGAATCATATTCTCTAAACTTATCGTCACCTAGTTGTCCCGCAAACATACCCTTCTTCGGGTATAGTAACAACTTGAAATACGCCTGTGCTTTTTCCAGTTGGTTTATCTTTAATCCTTTCCTTACCCCGGTAAAGAGAGGTGTGTAACGTCGTTAAAGGTTTTATTCTTTAATTGGCTCCATTTAAAATTATTAAATGGGACCACATTCTCTAAATCCTTGCTATTAAGGTTCCGAAAATATGAATTTTGAACTAACATCGCCACCTGTTGCCGAGTGGTAAAACTAACTAAACTAGGCAAGTTCAAGATCCCTACCTTTAGTACAATCTGTAACTTCCTTCTCTTACAATCTTCCTTTTCGATAAATTAGAAACACAGATGTCGCTGTGATGTAGTTTCGCAAATTTAAATACAACAACCCTTTCTTCGAGCTGCGCGGAAAAGGTGCTCCGCACTTTCTGGACAAGTTTGTTCGTCTTCCAATCTTGGTGCTTGAAGCGACAAGTCGCACCCCTACCTTTTCTCTTTATCTAAGGACCGATTATTAGTAAATCGGGTAAGTAAATTGTTCAAACTATCTGAAACTTTCTCTAATAGAGTTTATATATTGTTATAGTTCTTTCTACCTACCCTATCAATCGGGGTACTATCTTATCTCGTCGGAAAACCTATCTACGGAGTAGAACCCCACCTGTCTTCACGGACGCCATATTGGTTTCCACCATCTCTACATCTGAATATCCGCTTTTATGGAAGGAATCCCTTACATTATCTGAAGGTTTTGCTACTATCTGCCCATGAATACTGGATCTCATCATTCGTAGCCCCATATTTTCGAGTTTCATCTAACCTCGAAGGACGACCACGTTACCAGAGTTAGGCACGTGTTCCCACGGGACACGACTCCATTCACCAGTCTTTCTGCCACCCCAGAGGGAGACCACGGTCTCCTATCCTGAGATTTCGTCCAGGGCCCCGCTCTCCAGTCTCGGCACGACATTCCAAGGAAGGCAAAATGTCGTATCAGTAAGCAAAGTGTGACATAACCTTTTATTGCTCAGAGTGATATCAGAGAAATCTGTTAGGATTTTTGTGTCGTTCTATTGCCTTATCTCGTCGTGAGATTGATGTTTTATTAATTAAAACTTATATTAATAATAACTATGAAATACCTGATATACAATTATTACCATTATTATTCAAGTAATGCTTGAAATGAATTTGTCACTTTTTATGTGAAGGAAAAAATAGATCTATTTTCTCTATCAGTTAAACTGTTAAATGAGATATTTTGCAATTAACTTCATGATCAATTAATTAGTAATTTCATAACCATAGAATTTCAATAAGCTATTTTGTAAACAGAATTCATAAATATACTTTTCATTAAAAGATCAACTCTATTATTCAGTAGGTAGATACTACAGTAGTTAGAAATAGTAAACATCTCATAACCTGAGTGAATTTTGATGCCTTTATAGTTCAGGTTACTTTAGATCAATTATTCAAAAACCATAAGGCACTGGCATCCCACTATCTTTTATCTTAGAGGTAATTAAACCGTACCGCTTTATGCTGCTGATGCCACTACAGTCGCATGAAATCTGAATGAGATTTTGGTGCATCAATAAATACTTCGGCCCAACGAAGGTAAGTCGGCTTTGTTTTTCGACAACGATCGAATTTTAATTGGCCAAGAATCATTTTAATTGGCCCAGAGCCTAATCTAATTAGCCCGACCGCAGCAATGCAGAAGAAATAATAATAATAATAATAATATTGTCATCTCTGCCACAGGGGTTGTACCAAAGGAACTTCACAGGAGCTTAGACATATTGGGTATACGAACTCCTGCTTTCATTGTGATGCAGGCTGTCATACTTAACACCACCAGAATAGTTAGAAGATTCTTAAGTCAAGAGTAGATGGGAGTGCTTGGTGAAAACCCGTACCCCATTTAGATCATTAACCAGGAGACCTGAGAATAGTGTGAATAATAATAATAATAATAATCATAATAATAACTATACCACTACAAGACATTATAAATGAAATAGAAACAAATATAATTAAGTGGAGAGGATCAAACCCTAACACCAGACCAAGCCTTTCCAGACTGAACATAAGTAATCACTCACAACAAATCATAAAGATAGTTAACGAGGACATCATTAAGAAATATATCAATGGAGATACAAATCTAGAGGAACTACACCTCGTCATATATGCCTGTGCTACCGGCGCAATTCTAACCCTTAACAAACAGAAGATAATAAACAACCACAACAATAAACCGAAAACATTCAAAAAGCCAAACTGGAAAATCAGACTGGAGAAAAAAATAGAATTCCTCAGAAAAGAAATCGGTAGAACGACACAATATCTTAATGGAAACAACAGCAAAAAACTAATAAAACACTTCACTCAGTCAAACTCCAGCAAAACAAATGTTACAATAGAAACACTAGAATCATTAAAACAAAAACTCGCACTCTACGCAGCCAGACTGAAACGTTACACCCGATCAAATGACAGGAAAAATCAAAACAATATTTTTAAAAACAGAGAGAAAACATTTTATCAAAATGTGTGCAACAGGGCAACAGACATCAATATAAAACCACCATCCAAAGAACAAATAACAGAATTTTGGAGCAACATATGGTCAAACCCAATCGATCATAATGACAAAGCAGAATGGATCAAACAGGAAATACGGAAAAACAGCAGAAAACACCTCAACAAACAGACTACGAAATCACTCAAGAAGAACTAAGCCACCCAATCAGAAAAACACAAAACTGGAAGTGCCCAGGTCCAGACAAACTACACAACTACTGGTATAAACAGTTCACTTCAGTGCACACAAACCTTGCCAACCAAATACATAAACAATATAATCCAGAACCCACATCTCATATTAAGTGAGTGGAGACGAGACTGAATAATGTGTCTCTTCTTCTTAGTTGTATTTGGTTTATTTATTTATTTATTTAAAGAGTGGTTTATTTATGTACCTACCTCCCGATTTTATTTGTTGATCTGTGATTTTTTATTACCTAAATAAATTTACAGCTTCCAATTTTTTATTTAGATGGATTTCACCAAGTCAAAATTCGAGGGGAACGATTAGCAACAAGATTGATTAGGTTGGTTATGGTGATAGTTGTTACTAAAATAGTCACTAGAATAGTTCCTAAACTAATTTAGGTTATGCCGATTACTTGAGATGACATTTCATTTACAAATTCAAAATCCAAAAAAATATACCCAAACGCAACTTTTTCATAATGTAGACTTAAAAATTTTAGAGGCATTTGTAAGTAGTGTAAGCACCTATTTACTCTTACAAATCTTATGTATATAGCATTATACCCTTCACACCTTCATTCTGAAGCTCTCAAAATTTGAAATCGGTTCCTTTTAATTTCATTGGCAGCTACATTTTTATTCTTTACAGCAGCTCCTCCCCATTTTTTACTTCAGTCGCGTATACCAAAAAATTTAGATTCCCCAAAAAATAAAAGTCTAGAGGGTTTAAGTCGGAAGATCGGGCTGGGCAAGCTACGGGCCTATTGCGACTGATCCACCGATCAGGAAAGTTGTCATTCAGCCATTGTCTGGCATTTCGCGCATAATGAGGTGGCGCCCCATCATGCTGATACCACATCATGTTTCTCAAATTCAACGGAACATCTTCCAATAGTTCACCGAGATTGTTTTCGAGAAAGTTCACGTAACCATTCCCATTAAGGCGATTGGGGAGTTCTATTGGACCAATTATACAATATACCATAGGATGTTAGCTAGAAAATTTTCATTATTTAAAACCCATTAGCAGAACCGTGTTCACGGCAAAAAGTCACGTGGCTCTAAATCTTGCACCCCTTGGTAATGATATGGGTGCATCCCCTGCATCCGAACCATTCTTTCTATCTACATTAATGTTTCATTACTTTTACAATATTTCACAAGTACCTAAGTACCTCCTTAAATTTTTCATTAATGTTGATCGCGGTATTTGTGTTAATCTGGATACCGTTCTTATGCTTATTTGGGGGTCATTTTCGAAATGGTTCAAAGCATTTTCAACTGCATGATTCCTATGATGAGGTCTCCCCTGACAGCGAGCACGTTTAAAATTGCAATTTTCCGTTAAACGTTGACGTATGCGGGTGAACATTTGACGCGTAGGAGCTCTTCAGTTTGGAAATCGTGGTCGGTATTCATGCTCAGCCGCCAGAGCACGACCATTGCAGAATCCATACACGAA
This sequence comes from Malachius bipustulatus, assembly GCA_910589415.1. NCBI lineage: Eukaryota > Metazoa > Arthropoda > Insecta > Coleoptera > Melyridae > Malachius > Malachius bipustulatus. The sequence continues at coordinate 8,545,499 of OU342633.1, forward strand.
GTGCATGTCAGTCGGCTCTTGGTTAGTGAAATGTTCCATTTTTACAAAACAGTACTCGATAAATTTTCTTTTTCTTCTACTTAATTAGTGTGAAACACAATTTTCAAACAACCTGTCACTTATCTCGTGATCCGTGGCCTACGTTGAATAATTTTCTCTAGTTGTCTTTCATTATAAATTTTTATGCCATGCAAGGTAATTTTCAAATCGATTTTAAGCGAAAACAGGGCATGTTATCGAAATTCAACCAGACGACCTTTTTTGTGTAAAAAGTTTCAACATTTCATAATCTGATATCAAATCCTGGCACGAGGTACGTACAAAAAAAAGTTGGGGTGGTTTTAACCTCACTTTTCACCTATCTGACCCCCCCCCTAATGGAAATTTTTTAATTGTTGTAATTACATCTTATTGGCAATAAAAAGTTTGATGAATTTCTAAAATTTCACTTTTCTATCTTGAACGGTTTCGAAAATATTAAATAAAAACTATCTTCATGAGCTCCCCTTTCGGGGGCTGTAGCCCCCTTAGGAAGGAAGCATTTCTCGACCCATTTTTATAGGAACTTTTTTTCATATTTTTGAAAATAGACTCTGCTGTTTCAGTATTGCACGCTAATTACGGGACACCTGTATATATTTGATACTTTTGTCTGTAAATGGGTTTAAACCTGCTGGAATGTACTTATATTAATAAATAAAAAATAATAATAATAAATTAAAGGCAGCCATGCTTGAGAAAAAATTAAATGAACTTGGAATCCATAATCCACAATGAATGCTGTAGTACTATCCATATACTGAAATTTTGATGCAATTACTTCCGAGTAATTCCTCTCACTAAGAAAAATTACACTTCAAAGAAGACTGAATATGATTGTATTCATGTGAAGAGACAAAAAAATTGCTAAATGTTATGAATGAAAAATTGGCAAATGGAAGAAAAATATAGAAAAAATTATTTCTTTAATATGATATACATAATATTATATTTACATATCGACAGTCAACAGCAAACTTTATTTTCTTAATTCATATATTTGAATGTATGCTTCTGTAAGTGTAATCATTTGAGGTAGGATGTCCTTAACATGAAGATCTTGCATCTCATACCATTTGCCTGTCGATTTCTGCAGAATATGAACTCTATAGGTTCCTTTACTTGGTTCCCCATCATGAACTATGTTGGCAATCAAATCATACACTGTATTTTTATGTTTGGATTTAATTTCAGGTGACAGTAGTTCTCCAAAATCAACATTCCTGAAAAAATATATATGTCATGTGATACAATTGACAAGTTATACAGGGTGATCCCAAAATAGTGGTCACAGTATAAAGGATGTTGTAGAGGATGTTCAGTGTGGTATTGGGTAATATCGGGTGATCCACAAAATTTTTCATCAACTAGTGCCTTGGAAGAGAGCGAGATGGCTATTGCAGTCATGTCTGAGCTCATTTCTAAAATAATTCTGAAATAACTTTTGTAGTTCAAATTCTCATGTGTCATATTTAATTTAGGTAAGAGTATGTACCGTAAATATAATTTTTTGACCATGGTTCCGGTTTACCGTTCCGTAAATGTAAAATGTAAGAAAATGGTTATAATTCGGAACGCGGTTACAGAATTTGGTCGCTGACCGACAGCAACCTGAACGATCGCGCTTTATTGGCGGTCGGTGCCGGTTACCTTGTTTGTTCTAACCTACAAATGATCAGAGAGTTCGAGTTACGATGGTTATGAATACGAATTCATTTCAGTCAGTGTCAGAGCAAAGTTGTAAGTTATAATAACTAGTTACTATTTTTATAGTGGAAGTACGGCAGAATAATTGGTAAAATTATTCGAAATAGAAATTAATCATAAGTTTATAATAAAATATACCGGGTGTCCCATTAGTGCGAGATTCTTCTCTGGCAGCTTCACTTTTGAAGCTATAAAAAAGATGAGGGAGAAAAATTGTATGGTTTGAAGAGACCTTCAACCTAAAATAATTTTCAGCTACACAGGATGGCCCAATATCGCTGTACGCCTTACAACTTTGTTATTTTAAATAGGACACCCTATGTTGCGTCCCGCTTTTCATTTTATACTTTCATTTTTTAATCCTGTCCTTTCGGCGCCCTTCCTTGTGTAAGCTTTTCAATGGTGTATTACTGGTCACCTACCTACAACCGAAAAGTTGGATTAAACAACCCTCAACAAGGACAGTTGCAGGACCTTTCGTCTTTTAGTAGGAAGAAGGACAGGATCAACGCAGAACTGATTCGCAATTCGTCTTCCGTAGACAACGCATAGTTTGACTTGTCCGCATCTCAACGCAGTGTCTACATTGTTACGTGGCTTTCCGCGTTTCCGCAAGTGTTATTAGGTATATACCTACGCATTATAATATCCGAAAATTCGCAGTTAACGCAAAGACAATAATATTTAATACGTGCATCTACTGAGCTATCAAGAAGTTCAAGAAATTCGATAAGCAGAGCAACTTGCCAAACAAAACGTAAGTTTACACACTTTCCTTTACTCTCCGCATTTCATAATTTATCAAATTATTCATTGGTCATCAGACCCATTATTTTCCTCACCGCATTTTCTTAATTACACGCAACATAAAATTTGGTCCTTCGTAGCAGCATTTTTTGAATTCGTCCTATGTTAATTACAATTTAATGACTTTTTTACGCATGTGATGCAATTATTTAATATTTTAAAGTTCATTAAACGCATTGGCAAGTTTTATTAAGGTCGCAATACCTATAACACACGCATTTTGATTCTTCATTATTTCAATAAACGTAATTATTGATTTACGCATTTTACAATTCACGCATTATTTGTTGCATTTTACGTTGTTCGCATATTTCTAATAGAAACGCATCATCAAGTTGGGTGGTAAATTACTGTTGACCTTGGTTGCACCTGCAACTGAGAGAAGCTCCTTTCTCGCAGTTCGTCATTTATCTCATTTTTATGAGGTTTCTTTGAATTCATCTTGAATTTATCCACGGATTTATAAATTCTGATTTTGTTATTTCAGATACCTACCCTATTTAACGCATTTGTCCATTGTTGCCACTTGGGATTTGTTTTCCTAATTTCCACGCATTTTATTATTTGCAGTTGCATTTAATATTCAATTCGATATTTCTTATCCTTTTTTAAATTAATTAGTTCACAATGACTAGTTATAGTCATTGTGACGTTGGAAAAGGCACTCGCACTCGCAAATCAGACATCTACTCGGTTGCAATCAATTCTGGATCTATCAAAGGTTAAGCCGGGAGAATCGACTTCAACATTTATTGTCGCCTATGAAACCGCGCTTGAATTATACGACGAGTTTCAGATGATCATTAAAAATACTCTCGTAGATGAGTCTTCTAAGATTTGGCAACAGTTTAGCGGCAACATTTTGGAAATTGACAATAAATATTTTCTATTGAAGTCTACTTATTTAGACTTGGTTAATACAAATGAAACCAAATTATTGGCTTCAGGTGATGATGGTGGCTCCAAACGCAAGTCAAATGAATCTTTGAACTCTTCAGGCTTACGATCGCAGGTTCGTTTGCCTAAATTAAATCTACCAAGTTTCGATGGGGATTTAAAAGGCTGGTCATCATTTATTGAGTTATTCAACTCGCTCATACATAACAACGAGATTTTATCATCAATTGAGAAGTACCAATATTTAATTTCAACCTTATCAAAGGAACCATTAAATTTGGTCAAACACCTTCCTCTCACCGCAGACAATTATTTAATCGCATACAATAGTCTAGTTGATCGCTATCAAAACGAAAGGGTTTTGGCAACTTACTATTGGAACAATATTGTAAACGCTCCAAGATGTACGAATTCCGATTCCGTGCAGTCTCTGCGAGATCTCATTAATACATTTAATGAGAATATCAGCGCATTACAGAATTGCCCGAATCTCAATATGTGGGATTTTACATTGTTTAATTGGTTGTTACAAAAACTTGATAACAATACGCGCAAACGTTTTGAGATTAAATTTGCTCAAGACGAATTTCCATCCTTTGATGATTTGAAGCAATTTTTAACAGATCAGTGCAGGGCTTTAGAAACAAATTCATTAAATTCCCAGCACATTGCAATAATTAATAGACCACAATCTAGTACAAAGGCACCGCAGCCTAGTGCAAGGCCCAATTGGCGCACTGAGGGTAGTCATAGTAAACCCCCAGTTTCTTTGGCCTCAACTTACAAGCCAGTCGAGTCGCAATGCTCTTATTGTAAGTCAAGGTCTCACAATATTTTCAGATGTGCTTCATTTTTGGAGCTGTCTCCATACGATCGTCACTTGGCTGCAAGGTCAAAACACTTGTGTCATAACTGTCTCAGTTCACTTCATCGCTTTGACTCTTGCAAATCAGAGTCTCGATGCCGTCAGTGTTCCGCCAAACACAATACGCTCTTACATTTTGGTGAGAACTCTAATAAGGCAAATGTATCTTCAGGAGAGCCCGGCTCTTCCGCATTAGAATCAGCTCATCCTTCCGCAGAAATTACGACGAAACTCCCAGTAGTCATGTCTTCTACGGGTATCACAACCCAAACGCAATCGTCACAACACACTGTCTTGTTGGCCACTGTCATGTTGGAAGTAGCTGACACTTGGGGTAATTTTCAGACAGTTCGAGCACTTTGTGATTCTGGCAGTCAGTCCAGCTTTATAACTGAGCGTTGCCGCAAACGTCTTGGTTTATCAATTACTCCTTCAGTATCTCCCATTTCTGGTTTAGGTCACGCAAATGTAACGTCGTCTCATGGAACCGCATCTTGTAATATTCGTCCTGTCGGATATTCCGAAGTGAACTTCAATATTACCGCAATGGTTTTACCCGCAATCTGTTCTGAATTGCCCACCATTTCTCTTTCGCCTTCGCAAACTTTTGACAATCTTAAGTTGGCTGACCCTAAATGGTACGTTCCTGGTGCTGTAGAAATGCTCCTAGGAGCAGATATTTTTGCACGCATTGTGCGAGATGGGTACATCGCAGGTGATGGTCACCGTCCCGCAGCTATAAATACAGCATTTGGGTGGGTATTAATTGGCGCCAGTTCATCTACAGTCGCAGCACGTCCAGTGCATTCCTTTTTCGCATCAACCGAGTCTTGTCTTAATGAGACCTTGAAAAACTTTTGGAAAGTGGAAGAGGTTGAAGCAAAACAAAGCCTCTCTGCTGACGATCAGCAAGCTGAGGATTTATTTCAGAACACGCATTTTAGAGACCTCTCAGGTCGTTTTGGAGTTGTCTTGCCATTCAAGGACTCCCAACGCATTCACAACTTTGACAATTCGCTTCAAATAGCGGACCGCAGACTTATGGCAGTTGAAAAAAGACTAGCTAGTCAACCTGAAGTTCGAGGTAAATATCATGCTTTTATGCAGGACTATCTCGACTCCGGTCATATGACCAAAATCTCGCAATCCCCATTAGGATCCAATTGTTACTTCATCCCGCATCATTGTGTTTTCAAGGCCACTGACCCTTCCGCAAAAATTCGCGTGGTCTTTGATGCTTCGGCAAAAACCGCAAACAACACTTCTCTCAATGAGAACCTACTTACAGGTACCAAGCTTCAAACAGACGTTTCTGTCATTTTACTACGTTTCCGCATGTTTTCGCATGTCTTTACATGTGACATCAGACAGATGTATAGACAAATTCTTGTCTCCAAGTCGCATCGTCAGTATCAGCTGATTCGATGGCGCTTTTCCCCGCAGGAACGCATTGGTACGTATCAACTTAATACCGTCACTTACGGTGTAGCCAGTAGCCCTCATCTCGCAATTAGATGTCTGTTACAATTAGCAGAAGAAGGGGAACAAGATTTTCCTCTCGCAGCACAAGCCATTAGATCCAATCTCTATGTAGATGATTTTGCCGCAGGAGGCAATGACTTGTGCAGTACTTTAGAACTTCGAAATCAATTGATTGATTTGTTGAAGAAGGGCTGTTTTGAATTACGCAAATGGGCGTCCAATGATGCCTCAGTTTTAGATGAAATTCCCGCAGATCATTGTCAGACTAATCCTCTGACATTTGATGAAAATGAATCCATTATTAAGATTCTTGGCCTGCAATGGCAATCGAGTTCTGACTCATTCTCATTTCACGTCAACCTTGTCAATGCTCAGTGTACCAAAAGGTCAATCCTTTCTGAGATCGCACGCATTTATGACCCTCTAGGTTTTTTATGTCCTTTGACTTTTTTCGCAAAGCGCCTTATCCAGTACCTATGGACTCTGGGTCTGGATTGGGACACAACGCCCCCTAAAGAGGTGTGCACGCAATGGGATCAATTTAAACTATCTTTATCAGCTATTTCTCAGCTAACTATTCCTCGTCATCTTAAACCTCTTTCTGTCAAGGAATGTCAGTTACACGCATTCTGTGACGCATCAGAAGCAGGTTACGCATGTGTCGCTTACTTTCGCATTGTTTGCGACAATAATGATGTACATATATCATTCATCATGGCTAAGTCCAAAGTGGCACCACTCAAACAGATATCCATACCTCGTTTAGAGTTATGTGCAGCTGTGTTATTGGCAGACTTAGTCTCTTTCATCACACGCAACTCCGAAGGATACCTTCAAATTGATCAGGTGTATGCTTGGAGTGATTCGACAGTAGCGTTGTCGTGGATCCGTTCTTCCCCACATCGATGGAAGACCTTCGTCGCGAACAGGGTTACTCACATCCAAGATCGTGTACCTCCTGATTGTTGGCATCACGTCCGCTCCGCTGATAATCCAGCGGACCCCGCATCTCGAGGTCTTCTTCCACAGGAGCTGCTTTCATATTCCCTTTGGTGGGCGGGTCCTCCGTGGCTAAAGGATCCTCCAGATTCCTGGTCCTTAGACTCACCTCCTCCCGCATTGCCTTCTGACGCCGTGCCAGAAGGCAAAGTGACTGTTTTGTTGGTTGAAACAGTTCACTCCACAATTGAAGATCTTTTGAACAGGTACTCATCATTGGGTAAAATACAACGCATTCTAACATACTGTTTTCGCTTTGCTAACAACGCACGCAAACAGGTAACGCATTCGGGACCTGTTACAAACGTAGAAACGCATCATGCTCTTATGAGCATTGTCAAGGCTATTCAAGCCACCGCATTCAGTACTGAACTCAACCGCATACGGAAGGGTTTGCCATTAGCTAAACGACCTTTAATAAAACTTTGCCCTTTACCGTCACAATAATATGTTTTATTTTTTATTGTATCGCATCTGTATATAGTCATTCGCATTTCACACTCAATCAATTCAATTTCAAAAATTACCTATTTTTTGGTAATTTTGGTGGGCGGAATGTTGCGTCCCGCTTTTCATTTTATATTTTCATTTTTTAATCCTGTCCTTTCGGCGCCCTTCCTTGTGTAAGCTTTTCAATGGTGTATTACTGGTCACCTACCTACAACCGAAAAGTTGGATTAAACAACCCTCAACAAGGACAGTTGCAGGACCTTTCGTCTTTTAGTAGGAAGAAGGACAGGATCAACGCAGAACTGATTCGCAATTCGTCTTCCGTAGACAACGCATAGTTTGACTTGTCCGCATCTCAACGCAGTGTCTACATTGTTACGTGGCTTTCCGCGTTTCCGCAAGTGTTATTAGGTATATACCTACGCATTATAATATCCGAAAATTCGCAGTTAACGCAAAGACAATAATATTTAATACGTGCATCTACTGAGCTATCAAGAAGTTCAAGAAATTCGATAAGCAGAGCAACTTGCCAAACAAAACGTAAGTTTACACACTTTCCTTTACTCTCCGCATTTCATAATTTATCAAATTATTCATTGGTCATCAGACCCATTATTTTCCTCACCGCATTTTCTTAATTACACGCAACACCCTATATATTATTACATTTTCAGATTATCTGAAAAAAATCAGTAAGAATGGTTTTCACAGTTTCAGTATAATGTGAATAGTTTTTGAGTTATAAACAAGTGAAAATTGCCATTTTCCATTTTCAAAACAGCTTACAATGAAAACGGCTCAAGACAGCAAAAAAAGGTTTACATGTCCCTATTTTAACTTTTCATGTACTATCCTATGATGTGGATGAAATTATTATACAGGGTGATGAAAAATATGAAAATTTTCATCACCCTGTATAACAATTTCATCCACATCATAGGATAGTACATGAAAAGTTAAAATAGGGACATGTAAACCTTTTTTTGCTGTCTTGAGCCGTTTTCATTGTAAGCTGTTTTGAAAATGGAAAATGGCAATTTTCACTTGTTTATAACTCAAAAACTATTCACATTATACTGAAACTGTGAAAACCATTCTTACTGATTTTTTTCAGATAATCTGAAAATGTAATAATATATAGGGTGTCCTATTTAAAATAACAAAGTTGTAAGGCGTACAGCGATATTGGGCCATCCTGTGTAGCTGAAAATTATTTTAGGTTGAAGGTCTCTTCAAACCATACAATTTTTCTCCCTCATCTTTTTTATAGCTTCAAAAGTGAAGCTGCCAGAGAAGAATCTCGCACTAATGGGACACCCGGTATAGTATGGCAGAATTAATTTCACCAGAGGAATTTTCTCTGGTGACGGATGATTCCTCAAGACTCATATGGGAAGGAAGTAAAATCTTGATACAAAGAAATAGTGGTAAGTGTTTCTTATGCATTTTTATTAATGCTTATACCACTGCCTACCTACTAGCTTTAGTTTAAAAATATAGAGATACCTCATACCTAATGAAAAACTTGAAGAATTTTAAGCTACAAAAATATGTATTTTTTTGCAGATGAAAAATTGTTTTATTTTGAATACGATGTATTACGGCCTATCTTTGGGTTACCGATTTTAGCAGAAATTGAAAATACGGAAAGTGAAATAGAGATCGACGAAACCCCGGAACTTGAAGAAATTGTAGAGCCGGAGACTCGTGAAGAATCACCTGCTCTAGGAGAACGAACAAAAACATCCTGGATAGACAATGAAGTAATGTGTCTCATAAACACATATGTGTCCAATCAGAAGAAATTTCAGTCGCCAATGTACAATAAAAGACAAGTCTGGGAAAACATTAGCATCGGGTTAGCCAAGCATGGTATCGAGAAGAGTGCAAAGAAATGTGATGAAAAATGGCGCAAATTGAAAAAGAATTACGAAAAAGTGTTGAAAGAAAAACAAAAAACAGGAAATTCGCCATGTACCTGGAAGTTTTTTGATATGCTGCATGATAATCCAGTTTAATCCAGTCTGTGTGATCTCAAGTACAGGATTGGTTAAACGGCAAGAAAAAGAAAACCAAGAACTTGATTTTTCAAATACTCCGCAAAAAGATAATGGGAATCGAGATGTGAATACTCCTAAGAGATCTAGCCTTTCAATTATTCGTCGTAGAACAAATCCCAATAAGGATAAGATGGATTTGTTATTGACAATTGAAAAAGGAAGACAGAAACGACACGAAGAACGCATTGCTCAGAAGGAACGCATGTTCGAGTGGTTTCAGAATCAAAACAAAAAATGATCACATTGTTCAAAATATTGTTATATTCCAATGTACTTACTTTAGTTACCTATTGCAGTTTTTTATTTGAAGATTTTGTTTTTATACTATTTGGATAGCGTAGTTTTGTGTTTGGTAGAACGTTTATGTTATTTACGGGTGCACTTTTTTTTTATTTAAAGTTTTTCCTAAGTATTATATTCTTAAAATCTTAAAATGGTCTATTTTGTGTTGCAAAAAAGTTTACTTTTTATTGCAGTTTTTTTATGTAAAGATTTTCTTTTTATAATAGTCCAGTTTTGTGTTTTGTAGAATGTTTGTTTTTGTTATTTAATAAAAAAATTAAGCAGATGACATGTTTTTTTAAGGACCTATTCAGTAAAATGCAATACCTAAATATTAATAGGTAATTATTGTAATCATTTTATTGTAAAAAAAATTGCATTGACATTTTATTTAAGAAAGGAGAATTAAGAAAAGGATTAACCCCTTACAAAGTAAGGGGTTAAAACAAAATAAAACTATTCCAGTAGGAATTGGATATAGGAATGGGGACCAAGAGCAAAAAGAATAAAGTACATTATTAATTATTTTGAAAACAGAAGTGAATTTTCCTCACCACTGGAACTCTCATCTTCAGAAAACAACAGTTGCCTAAAAAATACCGGTTCTACCTCCATGGCAGTTGAATTAAACTACTGCTTTAAAATATTGAAACATTCATAAGGCTCTAATAATACTTATTGAATTTCAATTTATTTTGAAAATATCATAAAAATTGAAGGATATGAAAAAATTCAAAAAATCATTGACGTATCACGATTTTGACGCGCGTTCCGTAATAAGACCACGGATCAGAAATAACCTACAGAAACCTTAACCGTTGTAACGGTCAGTACTGTCAAGTTACGGTACTCACTCTAAATTTCTGTCAGTTTCATTAAAATATTGCGAAAAACAATAATTTATGACTATAATTAAAGAACGTGATGAAATTACTGGTATGTTACTAAACACCTACCTTAATTATCACTTTTTTATGATTCATGACATTTTTGACCACCATTCTTCATAAGTTTTGTTATTTTTTGTGCTTTAGAAGTGAAATTATAAAATGGTAAATAATAATTGGAACATTCAAAAACCTAAACTCGAACGGAAACGTCAAATTGAAATATTGTTTCATCCTCATTCAGAAAGACACAATATTCTAAGTGTCTTAGGTAACAATGATTTATGGTACCTGTATTACCGACACTAATGCCCGTATTCACAAACGATAATTTCCTAAATAATTACGTAATTATTTAAATGAGTGAGATGGCGATATGCAGTTTTTTTGCAATAGAATGAGATGGGGATAATTGATTACGTAATTATTTTGGAAATTATCGTTTGTGAATACGGGCATAAGGCTAGCAAGGGTCAGTGTCGGTAATACAGATACCCTACAATGGCTCGAGTTGTCCATCCTCCTTGAAATACAACCAATTCAAACTGCAATTAGTAAGAAATTCAGCACCAGACGTACTCAGCACTCAGCAGATATCGTTACTGTTCCAGGCTAGTTTCTTTACTCTAATAAAGTTCATTATGCAAGTAGTCATGTTTTTGTTTATTGTTCTATGATTTGTAGATCATTCATTGGAGTAGTTCACTTACACATCTACCAATTGTTTGTGTTTTATGTGGCAGACATGCTTCATTTTATTCAAGGCAATAGTTGATGAAAAATTTTGTGGATCACACGATAGGATAGAATAGAATACATTAAAATAAGAAGAAGAATAAAACAAAATGTATGTTAACCTTAATAGTAGAGTAGTAGAAAGCAGATGGAAAACGGTATTCTGGGAATCAGGATGGGTTGGAATTAAATAATTAATTCTATAATCTAATTAAATTATATATATAATGTATAATCTACAGGGTGTCCCAATATTCCATGGACATGGAGCAACCACAGATTACTGAGGTAAAAAAAAGTCGCTCGGACCAAACTTATCTCTATACCAAAATGCTTCGTTTGTCCGTTAGAGGGCTTCAAAGTCTTTTGAAAATTTTAGTTTTTTTGAAATAGCTCATAGTCGGCTGATTCCAATTCGATGAAATTTGGTAGGTAAATTTCTTATTAAAAGTACTAATTTCTGATGTACAGGATAATTTGACGGAAACCCGGGAAGGGGTGAAACTACCCCTACCCTCCATTAAAATCGATCGTAATTGTTGATAGGGTAACAGGAACGCTGTTCATGTTTTTTTGTTTGAATGATACATCGTTTTAGCCCATTTTTGGTCTCCTACAAAAATCTGTATCTTTCCGAGGTGCTATGTGATAAAATAAATTAGTCGATGATACCTAACCAAAATTTTATTTCATTCTTTTAATTTGAAATCAAATTTTCAATTGTCAGGTGATGATTTGATCTAATCTCATAAAAGATGTTTAGTATGGTTCTGTTTTTTTTTTTCAGGTGTTTGCAAACGTTTTTTTTTTTCAAACGCAGTAAACAGTTTGCAAAACGACGAGGTTCCAAGAAAAGTTCAAATCATTTTTTTGCGCAGGATGGAACTTTCTAAGGTCCAAACCGGCGCCCACATCGAGCATCTTTTATGAGATTAGATCAAATAATCACCTGACAATTGAAAATTTGATTTTAAATTAAAAGAATGAAATAAAAATTTAGTTCTCATCGACTAATTTATTTTATTACATAGCACCTCGGAAAGATACAGATTTTTGTAGGAGACCAAAAGTTTCCTGCTACCCTATCAACAATTACGATCGATTTTAATGGAGGTAAGGGGTAGTTTCACCCCTTCCCGAGTTTCCGTCAAATTATCATGTACATACATCAGAAATTAGTACTTTTAATAAAAAATTTACCTACAAAATTTCATCGAATTGGAATCAGCCGACTTTGAGCTATTTCAAAAAAACTAAAATTTTCAAAAGACTTTGAAGCCCTCTAACGGACAAACGAAGCATTTTGGTATAGAGATAAGATTGATTCGAGCGACTTTTTTTTACCTCAGTAATCTGTGGTTGCTCCATGTCCATGGAATATTGGGACACCCTGTATAATAAATTACATTGGTTTGAGTTGTAAAATAAATTTGAGTTGTACTTACTTGACAGGAAAGTTGATAATTGTTGGATTTTTCTCAATAAAAAAAGTATTTTTTGTGAAGCGTTTGATGTAGAGAATTAGATACGGGGGCAGTCTTGTGATTTCAAAACGTTTCATAAAGTTCTCTTTGTAAGTTTTTTCCTCTTTCTCAGATTGTCCGTTAAATTTGGTCAACAGCTGATAAAGATTTACCTACAACAAAAGCAAACTAGTTAACAGTTTTTCGTAAAAACCAAATGACAATACGTAATTAGTGGTGGAGCGAAATTAATTATAAAAGTCGCTCCCTTATCGATTTTTTTTTACGTACAACCAGGTCAGACCTAATAGGTTTTGTTAATTATTGCATATTTTGCATTCAAAACGGCTATTTATGACCTTTTTTGTAGGTCAGGACTTTTATATTTGAAAAAAACATAAAAATCTATCATTTTTAAAAATTGTACTTTTGAACATTTACATGACTAGGTACTTATATCTTGAAAAGTAATCAAGATATTAATACGTGATTCTGTTTGCTGGGTACCTATAAAGTCGAGGCTTCAATCTTATATACAGGTTAGTCCCACTCTACCTGGCAGGTAAACCTTTAAGGGAATATCTTCAATTATAGGGAATTTTTTTTGCCCTTGATGTGTCTTTAGTTTATATGGTTTATATAAACCATATATGGTTTATATGGTAGACCATGGTTTCTGGTCAGTATGAGCTGCAAATACACGTGAGGTTCTCAAACGTCCCCCAAAAATCATATAAATACTTGTAGCGTGCGCTTTCCCATTATATTACTGTCACGATTGAAGTAGCCTAAGCAGTTGTTTAGTGTATTGAAAGGCGTCCTGATGACGCGCCAGCTGTACTATTAGGACTTCCTTTAGTTTTATATTTGAGCCCATTGCCTAAGTTACCGAACGTGTCAGATGTCAGGAGTAGCTGCGTGAAATGATGCGAGAGATTGCGTGGAGATATCGATCCGAGGAATGCGTGCAAGGTTGGCCGGATAGTTGTTTGTGTCTCCAGTTTGTTGGTAATTTCCTGAACCTTTCATAATATGGTCGTATAGCCGTTTCTCCAGAGATGAAATAAATCTGGCAACTACCGATGTAAAAGGAGAAGAAAATCTGCAGGCAGGCCTGGAGTGAATCTCGATTCACTCTCTTGGATTTTGGTGGTTGGTGAATGAAGATGTGACATTTCAGTTACAATCATTATTATTTGTGTTAGTGCTGTTTTACTCAGAGCAGGTATGAAAGCAGAATTTAATGTCATATTAGCATTGCTAATTTCTATTTGTATTCGATTAGGTGGTTTTGAGATCGACAAGGCATTGCGAATGCCGCCAGTATAGAGTAATAATTTGAAAAGAAACCCGATGGAGGCAATGGCACCCACCTTGGTAAGGAAAATAAATGACAACTGACAATTTCAGACACTAATGTTAAGCATTCGATTTTTAGGGTTCCAGTTCCAGATTTTAGTTATTTCTAATTTCAAGTTCATTTTTCCGTTTGGGTTTTAATTTGCATTGAAAATGAGTTTTTAGTCCACGTTTGGCGTTTGGTTTGATTTGGTGGCGTCCATTTATGAAGCGAAGTTTGGTCTTTTTGGTATTTTTGGTGATGCAGTTGCCAGACATCGGGTGGAGTGAGTGAGTAGAGACACTCCATCTCTTTCTTTGGTTGTCTCAATCAACCTGGATTCAAGAATCAAGTTCAAGATAAAGGTACTTACCTACGAAATTATATCTTCATTAATCTAATAATACCTATCGAGGTGTGTCATACCAAGTGACGTTTATTATAGGAGTTTTTTAATATGTGTCATTAACTAATGACCAATTGTTTGTATTCAAATTAAAGTGTAAATAATTAATTATTGAATTCTGTCTATTGAAGAAAGTCAGTAATGATGATTTAGATAAGTTTTAGTTCTTGAAGGTACTGTTTTGTCGAAATAATTGAGGCTAGGAGTATGTAAATTTATTAATGAGTGCCTAAAAGAGGCAAAGTTTATATCTTTTATAGATTAGGTATTTTCTAATAATTAGTAATAATAATACTAATTGATGATTATGTGCATGTTTTAGTAAGTAACTTTGATTAATTTCTAAACTGCTCAACAAATGAAACGTTACATGACCAAATTTGCCCTAACTTTGGCACTGATAAAATTTGGATTGTTTCGAGGGTTCACTAGTTCAATCCCTTGTTTATCAGTCCGTATGTTTGCAAGAATTTGGTACTTCACACAAAGTTTATATAGGGTGGTAAATAAAACAGTTCAAAATCTCAGAAAGTACAGCTTACTCCCATTTGATCAAAGATTTTTCTTTTTAAATTTCAACACAAAAATCATGAAGATGGACCTCATATCTCGAAACGGTTTTCGAATTTTCCGATTATTTTTTTTATTTACAGGGTGATTTCAAAAAAACTACTTTTTGGTGTGGCAATGATAACTTTGTTATCCGTGACCCGATTTTCGAAATGTAGGGCTCATTTTAAAGCTTAAGCTTCAAACAAGAACACGCAAGATTGATAATCGACTAAGGACAAAAATTGAAAATACAGGGTTGTATTAAAACTGACCCAAATCTGAATGACTTCAGCAATCTGGTATTAAGGAAACTTTGAAATAAAGTTAATTTGCTTTCAAACGAACCATTCATTCTGAATACTTCAAGGTGTTCTTCGCTTGCTTGAGTTAAGAATTGTTGACATAAGAACAAAATTACAACTTCGTGTTTTCGAATGAGATAACCGCTTTGTTATTATTAGGCTTATTGTTTATCATATTATATGGATGTCACTATTATTGATTGTTGTTTGACGGCTGATAAAACTGTTTTATATTGTCGGTTGAGCTGAGATTTCTTTGCATGACTTCCATTAATACTTACCGTGATGGCTTGTTAATTCACTCAGCAATAATTGAGCCTGTCATATCGCAATGAAAGTTCAGTTAAAAAAAAGGTTAAGAGGTGTCCATTAAAATGTTTTATTATTTATGTACAAAAAACTGTGGCATTCCAAAAAAAAGGGGAGTATCCAAATACCAATATTTTGTCGGACCTCCCCTGCCTCTTTTATAACTGCAGTAACTCTTCTTGGCATTCCCTACACCAGGTGATGTAAAAACTGCTGGGGAGTAGCTTACCATTCTTCCTGTATAGCTATCACCAAATCATCCAAATTATCCATTTGTCCTTCCCTTCCTTTAGGATTTTTTTTCATTCTGCTCCAAACATGCTCAAGCGGATTTATATCCGGAGAAGGGTGGTCAATTCATTCTTACAATAAATAAAACAGTTTTATCAGCCGTCAAACAACAATCAATAATAGTGACATCCATATGATAAACAATAAGCCTAAATAATAACAAAGCGGCTACCTCATCATTCGAAAACACGAAGTTGTAATTTTGTTCATATCTCAACAATTCTCAACTAATGCAAGCGAAGAACATCTTGAAGTATTTAGAATGAATGGTTTGTTTGAAAGCAACTCAACTTTATTTCAAATTTTCCTTAATACCAGATTTCGGAAGCCATTCAGATTTGGGTTACTTTTAATACAACCCTGTATTTTCAATTTTTGTCCTTAGTCGATTATCAAACTTGCGTGTTCTTGCTTGAAGCTTTAGCTTTAAAACGAGCCCTACATTTTGAAAATCGGGTCACCGGTAACAAAGTTATCATTGCCACACCAAAAAGAAGTTTTTTTGAGATCACCCTGTAAATAAAAGAAATAATCGGAAAATTCGAAAACCGTTTCGAGATATGAGGTCCATCTTCATGATTTTTGTGTTGAACTTTAAAAAGAAAAATCTTTGATCAAATGGGAGTAAGCTGAACTTTCTGAGATTTTGAACTGTTTTATTTATCACCCTATATAAACTTTGTGTGAAGTACCAAGTTCTTGCAAACATACGGACTGATAAACAAGGGATTGAACTAGTGAACCCTCGAACCAAAAATTGAATTGCTCGAAACAATCCAAATTTTATCAGTGCCAAAGTTAGGGCAAATTTGGTCATGTAACGTTTCATTTGTTGAGCAGTTTATATTAAGTAGGTATATCTCACAATACATTATTTCTTCAGGGAAGTTTGTGTTAGGTTAATTGGATAAATTTCCAATAAATTATTGTTATTGTTAAATTGTTGACTTTTATTTTATTATTGTGTTGTTGTGTGACCTGTAAAAAAAAAGAACACAGCGTAGGGCAGGTAAAAATTTCAGTATTTTCAGTAGAATTTTTAGGCTAGACAATCACTATAAATAATTTTTGTCTCTCTTTTTGTGGTGTGGTTAGTTCGCCGAAGAACTGACCTACACCCACCTTCTCCGTTCCTTTCGGGTTCAAAGGAATCAGTAGGTACCCGGACGGAGCGTCAGAAGTTATATTCTCTGCTCGCCATTTTTGGTCGTTCATTTTCAAAATTAAAAATCAGGCGAGTAAGAGGGTTGAAAAAGTAATTAAATCTAATAAATATAATTATCCATTAATGTTAATAATTATTGTTATTGGACATTAAAATTAATATTGAATCCAAATTATGATACCTTTTGTTTATTGAAATGTGCCATAAGCAAATGTTTTTTCGTCAACTAAAATCAATATAGCTGTCGTTTCTGGAGACGGGACTGATGAGCTAATTATCAAAACGGGTACAATAAGCGCAACCTTAAGTACAAGGGCTTTGAACTTACCCTAGAAGTAATAATAATAATAATAAATAATAATAACAATACCCAAACATTGCTTGAGTTATTTTCGTTTATTCCCTATTATTTTGGTTTTGTTTCCCAGGTAAACCTTACGCATTGGAACTGTTTTTCTGATTGTTGATTTTTATTATATGACAGTTTATAGTTATATTAATTTATCACAGGGCTGAACTTTAATGTTTTAAACTTACTCATGTATCTAATTTATTTTTGACTTTTTTAGGAAAAGTTATTTGGAAAAGTTGTTTGCCGTGATTCTATACACAGTCAAAAAAAGCTTGAAAAAAAACTTACAAATCACCCAGTAGAATAGATTAGATTCTGAAAATGTTTGACTGGTTAGTTGGAACCATGCAATTACAAATTTTTTCTATCAATTTAGAGTTTTATTCAACAACGTGTGTTCAATGATGGAGTGCCTTATTTGAAAAAAAAAGCTGTAAGTGTTGAAGACAAAATGGGGAAAGTCATAAAAGTAATCAAAACATTTCTTCTCAGCCCAATGATACCACAAACACATACTAGAGAGGCAAGAGGCTGGCTCCATGCGTTGACGCGTCCGTTTATCATGAAGCCGTCGCACGATTCGTCCCACAATTAAAAATTAATAATTCAATAACCACAAAACTTATCATAAAAATTAAGCTTTAAGAAATTTGCTTAATAGTTTGGCTTCAATTTCTTCGCTGCATGTGTAAAGAAATTTTCAAAAATAAAAGTTCAAAGACTGAAAATATTGATACATTTTTGTGGAAATTTTAAATTACCCTTTGATTTCATAGTCAAATATAAAAATCCTCAATACAAGTTTACCGTCAAAAGAAGAGCTTATGTATGCGATTCAATAAAAAAAAATTGTCGATAGCTCAATTAGATTTAAAGATATTTATGCCCGTATTCACAAACGATAATTTCGTAAATAATTACGTAATTATTTAAATGAGTGAGATGGAGATATGCAGTTTTTTTGCAATAGAATGAGATGGGGATAATTGATTATAATAATATAATAACAATGCACTTTATTTAGCATCAATTGCTACATCAATATACAACTTGCCATTACATTTTCATATTGAATATACAAGTTCAAAAGAAAATACAAATTCAACTAGCTAATTATAATTATTGCCTGACTTCCTGTCACCTCTATACCTCTCCCTCAATTTAATCTTAAAGATCCTTATATCACTTACATTACGAATGCTATCCTCCAGTTCATTATACCTTATAAATCCTTTCACAAACACAGAATTGTAACCCACTCCCTTAACAGCAGTTTTGATATAAAAATTATTTCTCCCCCTTGTTTCATATGCATGTTTGTCTCTACAGTACACCAGATATCGCCCAAAATAAGAGGGCATACTATCCAGATGTATTTTGTGTATAAAAACCAATGTCTGGTATTCCAATAGCTGTCTCACATTCATCCAGTTCAAACACTCCAACATATCACCTATTCCTGTATATCTGCCACAGTTTAGTATCATTCTCATGCCCCTATTTTGTAGTTTCTGAAGCCTGTCCATATCACCACTATTCCCCAAATACAGTATTGTACCGCAACAATAAAACATAGGCAAAATCAATGCATTATATAATACATACTTTGCATATCTTGTCAATACTGTCCCCACTCTGTATATCACTCCTAACCTTTTTCCTATTTTCTTAGATATATAATTTACATGTTCCTTAAAATTAAGTTTATAATCCACCATTACTCCAAGGTACTTTATTAATTCTACAAACTGCACATTTTCCCCCTCAATATTGACGAATATTTGACTGTTTATTATGTGTCTGTAATCTCCTTCACTACTGAAACACATAGCTTTTGTTTTGTTCACGTTCAGTTTCATTTTATTGACAGCAAACCACTCGCTCACAGTCTTCATTTCATCACTTGCAGTTTCTATCAGTTCCTCCACATTGTCACCCTCCAAATATATAACAGTATCATCTGCAAAACAATGATATTTGCACTTTTTCAGGTTGTCTCCTAAATCATTTATATATAGAGCAAACAACAAAGGCCCTAATACACTTCCCTGCGGCACTCCCATTTTAACCTCCCTCGCTGCCGATTCTTGACCTCCATACCTCACCCGCTGTTTTCTACACTCTAGATAATTCTTAAACCACTCTATACAATTTTTTCTAATTCCATAAGCCATTAGCTTATCAATTAACCTTCCTCTATTTACCGTCTCAAATGCTCTTTTTAAATCCAAAAACACTACCACCACTGAAATCCCTCTGTCTCTACACTCCTTCCATTCCGCAATCAAACACTGTAGGGCAGTTTCACAACTGTACTTTTCTCTAAATCCAGATTGAAAGCTGGACAATATACTATTTTCCCTGATATATTGTTCTGTTTGTATGTATATAACTTTTTCCAATATCTTTTCTATTGATGGTAGAGTGTTCACTGGTCTGAATTCCTCACATAGTGTTGTTTTTCCCACTTTTCTTATTGGTATAACCATCGATACCTTCAATCGCTCTGGCACCTTATTTTCTTCTATTGAAGAATTAACAATATGAATTAATGGGTCTCCCAATTCATCCCAGTACTTTTTAATAAAAGCTACTGATATTCCATCTGGACTGCCCTTATTGGATAGATTGAACACTATTTTTCTTAATTCTTCCTTCTCTACCATTCTGAAATCTTCCAATCTGCATTCCCTATTCGACAATAATTTCTGGCATCCAGTATGTCCTATGGTTCTCACAATTTCTTCAATACTGTCTATAAAGTATGCATTGAACTTTTCCGCAATTACTGTATCTTCCTCATAACTAACTCCATCAAATTTCACCACTCCAACAGTATCATCTACACTTTTACCTGTTATCTTCTTCAATGTGTTCCACATATCTTTTGAACTATATTTATTTCCATCAATTTTCCTCTCGTAATACTTTCTTTTTTCTCTCCTTATTAACTGTACTGTTTCATTCCTTTTTCTTCTGTACTCCTCCCAATCAACCTGTGACCCCGTTAGAGACCAACGTTTATGAGCCTCATTTCTTTTACTAATCACTTTCTTTATCTCGTCACTAAACCAGTAACTACTATCTTTTAACACCACTTCCTTTTTTGGCATGATAATATTTCTCACTTTTTCAATTCTCTCCATAACATCATCGAATTTTTCATTCACCTCTTTACCATTATATCTCCATCTTATATCTTTAAATACCTCTTTTGCTTCCTCTTCACTAACTACCATTTTTCTAACTGTCCTTTTAACAAGTTTTCCCCTAACTGCCAGTTCATCACCCAGTTCGACAGTCCTGTGATTTGTATATCCAGGCTCATCAATTACCCTAACTGACAGTTCTCTAACATTAGTCACAACTAAATCAATTATTGTTCTGCTGTCTTTCACAACATGAGTATAGTCATTTACCACTTGCACCATACCTACTTCCTCCACCAATTTCTTTAGCCTCCTTGTATATGTCTCGTGCCGAGCTCTCCAGTCCATATTAAAATCCCCAAGAATTACCACCCTCAAGCCCATCTCACTTAATCTCTCCCCCAACTCCCCAAAGAACTCCAAGAACTGAGCCCTCGAAGAGCTCGGCGAACGGTACACGTAATTACACGGTTTACGTAATTATTTTGGAAATTATCGTTTGTGAATACGGGCGTTAATGTTCAATTTAAACTTTTAAAACGTAATTTTTATGAATCATCAATTGATGCATTTTTTTAATTTAAAAGTCCTGACTTACAAAAAAAGGTCGTAAATGCCCATTTCGGCATTTAAAAAAAAGAAAGTGGAAAGAATTAAAACCAGCTGTTTTGACAGCTACTAAAACTTTTCAAAAAGGAATTTAATTTATTTAAGACGGTTTGTTTTGTCTAAAATAATACGATTTAAAAGCATCCTCTGACACGATATAATAATAAGCAACCAAACTAGTATTATAAATGTCTCACTTACTTGTGGAATAATATTTTCCTTGAATTCATCAGTGAAGAGAGGAGGCGGTGGTAGGTCACAAGTTAGATAAAGAAATGGAGACTCTGTCATCACTTCCTGGTATTCAGCAGTTGCCAGCAAAGTCTTTTTCTGCTTGTCATCTAACTCAGTCGGTGGAATTTTCCTTGTGTATATCCTTAAATTTCCAAGGAAAGACTTGTGAATTATCGAACTGTCCTTCTTTTTTGTTCCGTTGAGAGCTTTGTGTAGAGCATTCAGAAACCACGAAAGGAAATCTTTAGGATCACCTAATCACAAAATAATATTTAGAATAAACAGAACAGAAGGGAATGGGCAGAAATAAACACCAGTTAGAGTTTATACAAAGTCAATTGAAATGATAGAAAATTAAAAAGCGGCAGATAATTCGCCGGTTCTTTGATTGAAACATAGGCGGCTGATGAAGCACATTCAAAAATATTTTTAATAAATTGTACATAATTAAAATTTTATTGGGAAATAAACGCACAAGGCGGAAAAATTCAATTCGTGGTCGCTATAAAAGAATATTATATTTTTTTATTTATTTATTGAAAGATCAACGGGCAAAGCCCTTTACATTACAACAATTAAAAATACAGAAAGAAAGCAAGGCAACAAAAATAAACCTATAAATTACATAAATTAACATATTAGTTGTTACACAAGCAGGAAAAAAAAAAGAAAAACTCAGTGATAACTCATGAGATTTGCAATATGTTTCTCTTAAAGCTGTAGAGTATCAAATAGTCTGAGTTCAGTCGTTCAGTCGGTAACCTATTCCACTCTTATCTCAATCTATTAGCGATAGCATAATGCACACAATTTCTC
Source organism: Malachius bipustulatus (assembly GCA_910589415.1). Lineage (NCBI taxonomy): Eukaryota > Metazoa > Arthropoda > Insecta > Coleoptera > Melyridae > Malachius > Malachius bipustulatus. The sequence continues at coordinate 8,567,699 of OU342633.1, forward strand.
AGGAAACACACCTCCACAAGCTCACGAGCTGCTCGAAAAGAATATGGTAGATCTCTTGATCCAAATTGATCAACCACATCTGAACAAGAAATTAAACCTAACTTAACTCTTTTAACAAAACAAAGATCATCTCTTATGTGCAAACATTTAATAGAACCCAAACCAAAAGATCGAGCCAACTCAGAGTAGCTGTGGTAGGTAAAGCCCATTGGAGAACCCTGCTTAAACGCTAAGTACCTTATAAACTTATGCTGGACTGAATCCAGCTTCTTAATACGAACATCATAATGGGGCGACCAAATAATAGCACCATACAATAAATAAATTTGCATTTATCACCATTTAATTTCAATCTATTTAAGATCAATCAAAATCAAGATCCTTTTGTAACAACACTTGATCATAAATTGAAATTATTTTATAAAAAATTTTAATATCGTCCGCAAAGACAAGAATATTTGTTACTTTTAATTGATCAGAGACATCATTGATAAATAACATGAACAATAGTGGTCCCAAGTGGAACCTTGGGGCACACCAGAGGTCGCAAAAAAGGGGCTGGACAAATTACCTTTAATTCTGACACGTAACTCACGATGGGACAAATACGAACGGAGCCATTCAATCGTATGATTATTAACGCCTCAGGTCAGGTCAGGTGTCAGGTCAGGTCAGGTCAGGTCAGGTCAGGTCAGGTCAGGTCAGGTCGGCAATCAACATCAGAGACTTGGACGCCACCAATACAAAGGAAGAAGTCATACACGCGATACAAGGGAAAATAAGCATAGGCATGCAAGACATAAAACGAGCGACGTTAGGCCTGCTAGAGGAAACACTCAGGTGGTGACAATACCGCTACCTAAAGAAGAAGCCAGACAGCTACTTGAAAATAACCACATACAGGTGGGAGTCGTACGGGCAAGGATAGAGGAGAAGGTAAATGTAACACAATGCTACAGATGCTGGAAATACGGCCATGTATCTACGGAATGCAAGGACGAAATTGATCTTTCTGGCTGCTGTTTCAAATGCGGTAAGACGGGCCACACAACCTAGGAGTGTGAGAATGAGGAGGAATGTGTGGCATGCGGAAAAAAGGGCCACAAGACCAGCAGCACGAGGTGCACGGCGTTCAAAAAAGCACTCCATGAAAGGAGAAACAGCACCAGAACACCTAAAAGTACCCAAACAGGACCGGGCCTACAAATGGTAGCAGGAACAAGCACCGAACACACTCAAAATGCCTAATATGAATATATACCAGATAAACGTTAACAAATCCCGGACCGTCATGTCCCTAATAAAGCAGACGACAATTGAGAAATGTATAGATATAGTACTGATACAAGAGTCTAGCACCACCTTTAAAATAAGTAACAGCTATACGGATACAAGATGGGACGCGCAGATATGGATAATGAACACTCAGAAGGCAAGGGTGGAGGAACATGGGAGAGGACCTGGATACGTATGGGTAAAAGTTGGCGACTACATAATTATATTCATGCTACCACTCACCAAACACAAGTATAGACAACTACAGAGAGTATATAGAAGATATAGCCCAAGCAACTCGCAGACACAGGGAAAGAAAGGTAATATTGGGAGGGGACTTTAACTCTAAGTCACCACTCTGGGGTTCCAAGATAAGAGACAAAAGGGGAGAAATCTTCGAGGAATTAATATCAGAAAAAGGATGGATGGTGATTAATAAGGGCGAAGTACCCACCTTTAGCGGCGCTGCCGGAGAATCGAATATCGATGTTACGCTTACAACAACAGAGGCAGCAGAACATAATATCAAGAATTGGAGGACTGAAGCAGACAGGGAAAATCTTAGCAATCATAATGACATTTTTTATACGATAGAGCAGAATAGTAATAAAGTCAACGCTATATCGAGACAAAGGTGGATACTTGCGGAGGATAGAATGGAAGAGCTGGCAATGAAGATGGGAGAATACTGGGATCTGCCCCCAGAGGCTAACATACAAGACGTAGTAGATATTATAAAGGCAACATGTAGGACTGTCCTGAAGACTAAGAAGATTCAAAATGGTAAGCCAGCAAACTACTGGTGGAACGCACAGATAGAAGAGCAGAGACGAAAAACCATCAAAGACCGGAGAATGGTTATGAGACAGAAAAATAACCACGGCACAAACAGGTGGGGAGAGACTTCGAAACAAATTGGAGAGATATAAGGCGAGCAGGAAGGTACTGAGAGCAATGATCCTCAAGGCGAAGAAAGAGGCATGGGAAAGACTCCTTGAGGAACTAAATGGCGACCCATGGGGAAAGGGGTATAAAATAGTAGCCCAGCGGAGCTAAAGGAGACCGAGATCAAAGAACAGATCGAAAAGCTATTCCCCTGTAGGCCATATCAGGAATGGGAGAAGCCGAGTTTTCAAACGGAAGATTATAAACCCTTTAGTGAAGAAGAACTCATGCAAGTAATGCAAAAGATGAAAAACAAGAAAGCTCCAGGCCCAGATGAATTTCCGGCCGAAATCATAAAGGAAGCGGTGAAGGGAAACACAGATATGATATTGAATGTAATGAACAATATGTGGAGAAGGGGAGAATTCCCGGATATCTGGAAGACGGCCAGGCTGGTGCTTGTGGAGAAGCAGGCAAAAAACAACAGAGGGAAAGAATATAGACCCATATGCTTGCTAGACAGCCTAAGCAAGGTCTATGAAAGATTACTAAAGGGCAGACTCGAGGAAGAGATTGAAAAAAAGGGAGATCTGTCTAGGAGACAACATGGTTTCAGGAAGGGCAGACAACGATCACAGCTATAGAGACTGTAATTAAAATAGAGGAGGATATAAAGAAGAGGAATCACAGGCACAGAAAACTGTGCCTGTTGGTTACACTCGATATCAAGAATGCCTTTAATTCTGCAGACTGGCACAAAATCATAAGGGAGATAGAGAAAAGGAAGGTTAACAAAAGGATTATAAATGTTATTCAGGAATATCTGACGGATCGATATATAACAGCCCAAGACGGGAAAAGATATAGGCTAAGCTGCGGAGTTCCACAGGGCTCGATCCTAGGTCAAACCCTGTGGAATATACTATACGATTCAGTGCTCGAAGAAAACACAGACAGTGACACCGACCTAATAGCCTATGCTGATGACCTGGCAGTGGTCACCAGGGGCAGAACAGTGGAGGAGGTGGAGGAAAATGTCAAGTATGCAGTGACGAGAGTGGTTAACAGACTGGAGGAAATGGGACTGACATTGAATGTCGAAAAAACAGAGGCCGTCTTGATCGCCACAAAGAGAAGCATCCCAAGAATGCGTATTGAGATAGATGAGGAATTCATCATTCAAACAAGGGACACCATAAAATACCTAGGAATTTGTATTGATACAAACTTAACCTTCAGAGAGCACGTCAAGGAAATTGCGGCAAAAGCAGAGAAGACCGCCATGGCGACAATGAGCCTAATGCGGAATACTAAGGGGCCCAAAGAGAAAATAAGGAAAATGTATGCTGGGGTAGCCATCTCTGTGATTATGTATGCGGCCCCAACATGGTGGAGAGTATGGAGGATCGCTAAGTATAGAAATGTGCTCGAGGGAATAAATGGAAGACTTGCGGTACGAGTGAGTTGTGCGTACCGCACAGCAAGGAGAGAAGCGGTAAAGGTAATAGCGGGCATGCCACCGCTGGATCTATTGGCATGAAAGATGGATGACAAATATACGGGAGACACGGAGGAGGAGACAGAGGAAAAAATGCTACATAACTGGCAGACGAGATGGGACACTTCGGAATTTTGGACAAGGAGGATGATTCCGGAGGTAAAAACGTGGGTTCAGAGAAAGTATGGCGAGGTCAACTACGAAATTACACAGGCGTTGACGGGACACGGGAGCTTCGGGACCTTCCTTAAAAGGATAGGTAGACGAGAGGAAGACACCTGCAGACTGTGCGAGACACACGCGAGAGACACACCCGAGCATGCCATATTCGGATGCGATAGATTTTATGCAGAAAAGATCGCACTCAACATCAAGATAGGGGAAGTCACACCAGAAAACTTCTTGGAAAAAATAACAGCCGGCCAGCAGGAATGGGACGAAATCACCAGATACATGGTCAGAGTAATGAGAGAAAGGGCTAGAGAGGAAAGGCAAACATAGATGAACACTACAGAGAGGAAAGACATCGAAACGAAACACAAGAAAACTCCTGAGCAGTGAAGAAATACCGAGAGGTGATACCGCTGCCCAGGAAAAGAAGATGGAGGGGTTTTAGTCGGTAGGTGCCCAGGTCTTTTGTCTTGGGTAAGTCCGGCACTACCCGGGGAGGGAGGAACCACCCCCAGGTGTCCCATGAGGATTTCCCCTCCAACACAAAAAAAAAAGGTCAGGTCAGGTCAGTACAATGAACACGCGGGGCTAAACGTGTTAAGAGCATTAGTATTAATACAAAAATAAGCCGGATCATGGTGTAAAATTTCTATGGGAACGATGGAATCCCTAGACATAATATGGCAAATGATGTTGCGTTGATCAAGACTAAAGAAGGCTAGATCCAAGGTGTAGCCCTTATTAATATGTACCGGATACTACTGTTTCAAACCAAGGTAAGAAAAACCGTTCATGATAGTGTCGACATTTTCCTGAATCGATCTATCCGTACTCGCGCAATCTTGAAAAAAATGTATTGAGTCTTACTCCTTGCATGCGGGCTCTGAGGGAGTGGACCAACCTTTCCCAGTCACTCGTGGGACATCCATGGAGTGTGTAAGACAAATATGCTCTGGCAAGGAGAGCCAAAACCTCGATCTTCAGACAACTGAAGAAGTTATGGAGATTGGTTCTAATCCGACTCCAGGAAACAGCTCGACTCCGCTGGACCAGGTGGAAAAACAAATCTCCCCTGAGAAAAAGTTATTAGATTGATATGGCACCTGATGTGAAATGTTGCAAAGACACCTGCCTCCATTGTGTATGAGTGCTGCAGGGACAAGCCAGAGGCCAAAGTATGCATATGTGTATTATTATGTGGATCGTTATTTCACATAAGTTGTGCCGAAAGAAAAACATTTCAATCCATGGTGGTGTTTTTGGATATTGCCCATGCAGTCCGGAATTAGCTGCAAGATTGAGTTCTGGCTGTATGGTTTCAGATGGTAGGGACAAATTTGTGGTAAGAGAGCTCATAAAATCGCTATTCAAGGTAGACACTGAGCTTAAAAGCGCGTACGACAAGAAGGAGTATTACAAGGATGCTATTGAAAGAAAAACAGAGGGAAGAGAACAACAGTGAAATTGATAGAGGTAGAAAATAGGAATACTATTCTGGAGGGTGAGATAGATAAATTGAAAACCAGCAGAAGAAATGGAAAGAGTAATGAGAGTGAAAACAGTGCACAGGCATTGATCGACAAAGTTGAGCTATTAACGCAATTAAATAACGCGATGAAAAGTAAAAATAAAATATTGGAAGATTATGTCTTGGTGTTCAAAAATGCCAAGACGTACTCACAAACTCTTGGAGACAAAAGTCTACATGGTGAAAGAAGAAATATTGTGGTAGAAAAAGAAGGTACCTGAAATAGTGGCCCGGTGTACAGAAAAAGATGAGATGAACGATATGTTGAAGAAGATTAAAAACAAATTGATCAATACTAGGGCTAAAATCAATGTTCTCAGGAGAGTTGGTGAAGACAAAGTAGTGATAAAGTGTGAGGAAAAGGATAATGTCAGATTGATGACTGAAGAGACTGATAGGAATATAGTGGAGAAAGATTTAATTGATAAAAACGATCTGATGGAGGGTGCAGTAAGAGTGAATCATATTAACAAACCTAAAAATGGGAATATGGCTAGTGTTGTTTAGGAAGCTGAACAGAGGTACTTATGCTGAAGTAATGAATAAGGGATTTGTTTATGTAGGATGGCAGATATGTAAAGTGTATGATGAAATTAATATGTCTAGATGCTATAGATGCTGTGGGTATTACCACAGTATTCGAAAATGCAGAAACTCTCTTCTTCTTCTTCAAGTGCCATACCCGCATATCGGGCGTAGGCTACCTCTCGCATATGTCTGTGGTGCGCGAGCTATCAGTTTACACAGACATATGGGACCTCCCTTTTTATTGCCGGAGTCCGAACGGCACTGTTTGAGAGGTTTTACTAGGCAAGGGTACTTGTGGTGGTTTGCCATTGCCTTCCACAAGGTGGATCCCGATCTTGGCTCGAGAAACACAACAAATAGTTGTCAGAAACTCTCAGAGATGTCCAAATTGTGGTGAAAATCATGAACGAGAAAACTGTAGAAATGAAGTATTGAAATGTATACTTAGTGAAGAAGCCAATAATAGATATAATCTGACTATAGATACTAGTCATAGAGTAAATGAGATATAGTCTTGTGGCACGTTCAAATGGTTACTAAAAAAGAATATAAGTATGACTGATTATCCAATGGAGCACAATTTGGAGTGGCTTAAAAACACAAATAGTAGTCAAGCAAACAGAAATTGATACGAGTGACCTTGTGACACAAGAATGTAAATTTAAAGGTGTCATGAGTTTTACAAGATCTGTAAAGCACAATGGATTGAGTGCATTATTGGTAAATGTTAGGAGCATACAGCAAAATAAAACAAGTCTCGAAGTTTTCATATCATCGTTTACTAGCAGGCCAAGTGTGATAGTTTGCACTGAGGCCTGGTTATCTTCTTGCGCTGAGACATTTATTGACATTGATGGTTATGTGGCTCACACTAATAAAAGTCAAATAAACAAAGCTGATGGTGTATAAGTTTCTCTCAAGGATACTGGATAACATACCATTACCAGGTTTTGAATTTGTTGGGCTTTGCAACTGGTGTCACGGAGGGGAGGACAGTGGTGGATCACGGGAAACTCTTGAGTTTCGCTCAAACATTAGAATGGAATACTATAAAAGAAATTGATGATATAGATCAAGCTATTAATAAATTGCTTAATTTGATTGGATTATGCATTAGCAAAGCTAAATGCAATAGAGTAGGGGCTAAAAAGGGTAGAAGGGCTTGGATCACTGCTAGCTTGATAGAGTGTAAGCATAAGGAAAGACTGTATGGTAAATGATGGTCTATTTGACAGGTATAAAAATTATTGTGCAATACTGAAAAAATTATTGACAAAGGTTAAAGATAGTTATGAGAGTAAAAAACTAAAGACTGCGGATACTAATAAATTGTGGAACTATGTTAGGGAAAAACTAAATATTGTTAAAAAAAAAGGAGTAATTACGTTGAATATATACTCGTAGGTGAGGATAAATGGAGCATTACCGAATCTACTGAAATGGTGGGTTATTTTAATGATTTCTTTGCTTCTGTGGATCATAGGATTGCAGAAATTATTGCGGAACCTGATTCCAAGCCCAAACTGGCTGAAGACACTTGCTGTGCTGGCACATTGTTTTTGGAGCCATGTAATTATATGGAGATAGAGTCCATAATTCATTCTTTGAAAGAAAAAGTAGGAGGGATTGACGGTATACATGCGAGTGTATTGCGGACACTAAGTCATTGTATAGATGAACCGCTGGCTTATATCCTTAATCGAATCTTGAAGACGGCCTACTGCCCGATGCATTTTAAGAGAGCAGACATAATAGCTCCAAATCAATATGGTTTTCGAAAGGGGCTGGGCTGTGGTCGTGCACTTGCTGACATGAGTGAGTATGTGTGTAGTTGCCTGGGAGACTCTAGACCAGTGACCGTTGCTTTTGTTGATATAACAAAGGAATTTGATTGTGTAAATCATCACATACTGATACTATTAAACAAGACGGAAAAAATTGGTATTAGAGGTGTTGCTTTTAATTTAAATTAATTGGTGGTTATCTAGAGAACAGAACAGTGAGGACCACCGTATATGGTATGTATAGTGCAGAAAAATCAGTCAGTATTGGTGTCCCACAGGGGTCGATATTAGGCCCGCTGCTATTTTTATTTTATATAAACTCACTACTGAAACAATTTGGAGATATTCATTTTCTGATGATACTGCTGTGTCCTGTGAAGCCGATAGCTGGGATGAACCTAAACTTAAAATGAAAAATAAGCTTGAGATTGTTAGCTTTATACACAAATCGTCTGGCCAGCAATTTGAATAAAACAAATATTATAACATTCGGAAAGTACAGGGACTCGGTTCTGAATAACTTTGAAATTCTAATAGATGGGAAATTGATAAAGAGAAGTAAGACCACTAAATATTTGGGGGTAATAATTGATTATAATTTTAAATGGGAGGAGCATGTGAAGGGCATAGTAAAAAGAACTAAGTACCTGATTTATGTGTTTTACAAAGTTTCATTTGTTATGAATACCGGTAATTTATTGAAAATATACTATGCATTTTTTATTAGCATTTCTACTTTTATGGGATCAACGCTTGGAGAAGTGCCTATAGGAATATAATTGGAATGCTCGATTCTATTCAGAGAAGAATATTGAAAGTTATATCTAGAGGGGCAAAAGTTGGGAAATGGGTATATAAAAGACCTATGAGTATAGTCATACATATGTGGCAATAATTCAATGAGTTCAATGAGTTACCTCCTGACTTAAAAACAATGAGAAATGGAAGTTATCACAGTATAAAGAAACAGCTATCAGGTTGGATCAGACTAAACAGACAGTGAAATATTCTGATTGGGGAGGGGGATGAGGATAGGGCTGGGGTTACGGTTGGGATTACAGTAATAGTTCTCAGGCCACTACTGCGTACAGGTATTACTAATGCCTCCTTGCAGTGTGTATATTTAAGTAGAACATAAGTAAAATTAACTTAAATGTAAGACATTGCTAGGATGTATAGAGAATATTTTGAGTTGAAATATTTTGTGAGAAAGTCTCTCCTCATACCGAAGACCGAAGGACCTGGATACATTAACAACAGTCAAGATGGTCAGCTTCCTTAAAGAGGATGGCCTGATGGGGTTAATGTGGCACGACTAGATGTGAGCCACAATAGACCTACGGTCGCAGTGGAGCTATCACAATGGCCCACTCAAAAGGAATTTAAAATAGGTAGGTATACCTAACTTTGCCATCTATAAACACAAACAATAGCTTTAGTTAATCAAAATAATAACATTGTTTATTATTATTTTATACTTTTTGTAAAGACTTTATTGCCTTTTATTGGACTTTTTAAATATTGCTCAGTTCTTCCGGCAAGTTCTAACGAGGAAGAAAGTTATCTATCAGTGTCATTTATAACAAAAAATGATGTAATAAATACTAAATTGCTAATTATATTATGTATATTATAACGAGACCGCTCTGGAAAAATTCTATTCGTTTCGTGAAGAACTCCTAGCCCACCATTTCATTTGTTTACATTCTTTTTTTATACTGAGTTAGTCAATGACATGTTCGCGACAGTTCCAGTCACATGTCATGTGACACATTGACGGACAGTGTTGGTTCTGTGGATTTCTGGAGTAGTCTCGCCGAACAATCTGACATTTCCAGAATCCACGAATCGACGGCCGGTGGGCCGGTGCAACCTTCGAGAAGGTACCTACTGTTTCACTGACACGTCGGGGGAACTATATAAGGACAGCCGCGCGGCTGCGTGAGTAGTGCTAGTTCGGACGTGGAGTGAAGCTGAAGGCTGAAGACAGAGCAGTAGTAACTAGTGAAAGCTGAAGTATAGACAGTAGTGAAGTGAAGTGTGAAGTATGGAAGCCAGTAGTGACAGTATAGCGAATTATAAAGAAGCTGTATTTAGTGTGTTTGATTATTTAGAATTAGAATTAGAGGTTATAACTTGGGTTAGTCAATAAAGTAATTTGCAAGACTTTTAAGTGGTGGATTTATTATTGTGAGACCCGTAACAATATAATACCGAAACATCACTGCCTGTTGTAGAAAACATATTTTATTTCCCTGCTTTCTTATTAATACATCAATAGAGATTTGATAAATGTACAACCCAGATTTCGGTAATCCAAACAAATAATGTAAACTGCTGTTTTCGTCCAATCCGCATATTTATTGAAATATGTCGCTACTCGTCAAGTCAACGTGGACTAGCGAAGGAAGCGTTCAATTAAGAATTTTGTTATCCATTTGGTTGTATTCATCACACTGTAAAATCCTTTAATTTTTTGCCGTTTCAATTGACTTTGCAAATACTATACCGAGTTATTAAGCACGAAGAATAATAATTTACCTTGCTGAGTAAACTGAAAATGCTTCTTGCTCCATAACACCACCGCTTGAAGCATTTCATGTGGGGAAACATGCGCTTTGAAATTCCTCGGATTCCATAGTTTTCTCATAAGTTCTCCGAATCGTTGAACTAATAGAAAGATGGAATCACCTGGTGGTCTTTTCACATTACTATAATTCTCTTCTCTGAGGAAGTAATTTCTTAACGGTGTTACATGTGATAATGCCTGAAATACATAAATTTTTAATTACAGCAAATACATAACATTATTATCATTGGCACTGCAATAATACCTGTGATTTTTTTTGATGATTTTTTTTTTCGGTAGTTATGAACTTATATTCTTTGATCTGCCATTTAAAAAAATGATACTATGAAAATCGTACTTTAAAAATATCTAAAACAGTTGGCCTATAAATTCTGTATGCTTCAAGTCAGAAATAAAGATGTGCCATGTAAATTTTATATAATGTAAATTTAAAGTTTTAACATAACAGAAGTCGCAGTGGCAACATCATAAACTAGCCACTAATAATGATGCAGCTAGAGATTTTATTACACCTGGGAAAAAACTAAATAACAGTTTACAGTAGTAAGTAGTCAATGACTTATTATTGCTTCTTAAGACTAGTCTATTGTCTTAGTGTATTTTGTATTTTGTATTTTTTTTTAAATTTTATCTATTTTTCTAATACCTAAGAGCTTCTGTTAAGAAATACTTCAGTGGCCTCGTCAACTCGAACCCCATTGGTTCCCGCCAAAAATAAAAAGTCATAAAAATCTGTTAAAAATCTGTCATAAAAGACAATTTTGAGTTTGATTTGCAATTGAATGGTACCACCTCTAAAGCTTTTAGATTATTGGGTTTTGTTATGAGATCGACTAAGGAATTCAAATCACATGAAACTATTGTTTATCTCTACAAAACCCTTGTTAGACCTATATTACTGTATGGATCTGTTATATGGTCTCCAACTAAAATTGCCCATGTAACAGTTCTTGAATCTGTTCAACATAAATTTTTCAGATTTATTGCTTTCAAATTGGGTAATAGATTTCAATATAATGAACATGACTATTCAAATTTTGCTTTGTCAGTGAATTTGGAATCCATTAAATCATTACACATTTACCACGATATTTACTTTGTAAAGAAAGTTATGCTGGGTCTAGTAAATTGTGATTGTGTAAAAAATCTATTGGCTGGAAGAAATGTACCTTATACCTTGAGGCTCCATAGAGAGCTACTCATCTATTTTTAGACTTAGGCGAAAGTGGAATAAAATTGTGGTTCCATCGGCTTCATTAAATACTAATAGCTTAAGTGTATTTAAAAAAGAACTGAAATTAATTGTCAATAGGTATTTTTGAACTTTTTAAACTTTGCTACTTGTTCATCTAGATGTATATTTACTGCTTTTGTATGATGCTTTGTACATGAAAATGATCTTGATCCGTTGACTTTTTGGTAAAATAAAAAAAAAAAAAATAAAATAAAATCTGTCTCAACCGAGCAACACTGAAAATTCTAGATGTTTTTGATTTCAAATCACATTCAGGAAAAACATAAGGTTAGTGACTTGCGTGGCCTAGTGGTTCTCCGCAGGCTCACGAAGCCATAGATCGCGGGTTCGAAAATCACCTCGGCCCGCTTTACTTTTCAGATTCATTTTCGAATGTCTGTGAAAAGTAAAACAAGCGATCGAACGTTTTAAAGGCAAATATAATTTAAAAGTGTGTGTGGCTAAAGAGTTCGTCTCAAATTACCAGAGTGGAGCGACTATGTCTTACCTACACAGTTAAGACCGATGCTCCCTCTTTAAAAAAAAAAAAAACATAAGGTTTAACCAATTTATTTAATTTTTAATTTAATTTAACCAATCCAATTTAAGCGAACTTGTATCTTTGATTGGTTGGGAATATCCCTGTAATGGCCAATTAAAATAGTTGTAGCCCTGTACATTATGTACCGGGTGAGTCATTAGAATGGCAACCGGGAAGAAACTAAGTGTCTAACAGCCTCAAGCAAAAAATTTTTTAAAGGAAAGTGGCCCAAAAAAATTGTTGGAAAATAGTTTTGAGCTTCTAAAATGTCCGCTACGGGGCTAGCGACCATTACCATGAAATGTAATAGAAAACATTCTAGATCGAAAACGGGTCTTATAGAAAAAATTTCTATACAAAGTGATGCAAATCAGTTATTAAAAAAAAAATCGAGAATTTTTTTGAAAAGAGAGAACATGAAAACTAAAGGGACATGTATACCGGTTTCCGATATCTTGGCTCATTTTCAATGCGAGCTGCTTTGAAAATAGAATGGAAAAAGAAAATTAAATGGGCACAGAGTGTCCCATTTAAAACAAGAAAAATGATGGCAACTTCCGGTATAACCGGAAGTGGTGTGGCGTTGTCGATATTTAAGTTCAGCTCGTCAAAATTGGAATCATACATGTACAAATTTTTAAACTTCTACTCCCAACACTTCTCCATATAAAAATGCCATAAAGTTCTCCCGCGTCACCCTGTATTGCATGGTGAAAAAATATAATGTTTATTGTACATTGGTGACTTATATTATCTAAAACACATAAGTCCAAAACTATCAGAACAATGTATCTATAACAGAAGATCCACTATTATGAGGTGGCCCTTCAGGAAGATGGACCAAGTTCCAATTATTCAAACCTTCTAATTTAAAATTTTGTTCATTTACTTAATGTAATAAACATATCCCAAATTAGAAAATTCATCATTTGACACAAGCCAAGCGCACAGATATTATAAATTTTTCAAAGTGACTTTTGTTTATTATTCCATTCAACTAGTTTAAAAAATTCTCACCTGTAAAACCACGTTGCAGTAATCATTTGCCTTAATATTGTTTAAACCCACAATTCCTGGCACGTATAAAGATCCATCGATTGCCCTTGAAAATTTGGTCGTGGTATCTAAGTTTTTTATGTGCGTTTCTGTGAATGTTGGATTCAGAACATATTTGATATCATCAAGTGAAGAATCTATAAAGTAAAAAATTTAAATAAAAAATTTATTCTAAGAGTCCTTATTCTAAATTTAAAACCAGCAGGAAGTCTTACTCTATCTACTACTGTTATTCTGCCCTAGCAAAAAAAAGTCCTGTCTACAACTTGACAAAAAAAATAATAATACGATTCCAAATAACTATTATTTTTATCAATAATGAAATATTGATTTGTTAATAATAAAATTTGTATCATAATGAGATTCATTATTATTTTTCATATTAAATATACATACAGGGTGTCCGGAAATTATGCGCAAAGAATTGAGAGGGTGATTCTAATTGATTAAATATTTCCAAAAGTATCTATACATTTTTTTTGAAAACTCACAAATAAGATAGTTATGAGCCTTCAAAGTTGATTTTTTTTAAATCAATATTTTTTATAATTTTTTTTCTAGTGTACAGATTTTCTTAAAATTTGACACACTTGCCACTAATGTTGCTTTACAACCTTGGTCCAAATTAGACTCGAATCCCTCGAAATCAAGAGGCTTTAACTGCCCTTGACCTTCAAAAAAGGCCTATAACTTTTTTCGTAATATTTTTTTCTGATTTTTGAAGACTCACAATTGAAGAACATGACGAAATCTTCGGAAAAGGTCCTCTTTGTCTATCACGATAAAATGACCTGTTTCCGAGTAAAACTGTTTTAAAAATTTACTTGCACTAAAATAATTGATCACCATAAATTATGATCATTCTGCAAATTGTTGCAGAAGCATGTTGCAGTTTCCAAAGCATGCTTTGGTATTGACCAAAGCATGCTTTGGAAACAGCTACAGGGTTAAACTTTGGGAAAAACTGCAACCACATTTTCATTGCAGTTATTGACCAGCTTTATAAAATATATGTTACCAACATGTATGTATACATATATGTGTATAAGCAGACACACAACATTTAAAAGAAAACTAGAGTTATGGTTGAAAACGCCAGATCGACATTTGATTTATGATACTGTTATCGGAATAACTTGTAGATAACAACACTCCAAATGATTGTAAAGAAGAAAAATTGTAGCATATTGGTTCTCAAGGGTTTTCTTTTTTATTTTGAAGGAGTTTTTTATGCTTGTATTTTTTGCACAAAATAAAACCAGTTCGCATTTATGACGATGTATCTCTGTACTGCCGTGCTACGGAAGAACAACGTACGTGCATTTTTTCAAAATTCGGATTTTTTGTGTTTTGGGTGCTCCTTGGTTAGCTCTATCAAATAAGATAACCATTAACAAAAAAAAAAATCAAAAATTACCGAAAAATTGCTCCTCAATTTTGGCGGTTTGTAATTTCTCGTCCACATTATCAAATTTACTACACAATAGTAACGTACGGGTATGAATTCATTCGTATTTTTGCCGCATGTGAACATAATTGTATAACATGTTTGGAAATATTAGACATAAACACTGCACGTGGTTACATACGGCATTTATAAGTAGCGTATAGCTACTGATCATCTCTTGAACCAACACTAGCAAACGTAGGTGCTACCGCGCCTGCACGTACGTCTTTCATGAGAAGCAATTTTGCATGAGATACTGATGATTTTTCGTCAGACTCAATACATACGTTAATTATTGTTAGTATTTTAGGCCGAATTGCTTATATGTTACCTGAATTCAGTCGAGGGACAGCCGTCCAAGAGTGAAGTTTAATCAACTTGCGTTCTTAAGATTGTCGTTTGCATGAGTAGATAATTTATTATTATTATAACATTTTGTATAATAATATTTATTTGTCGGCAATTCATTTATTATTGCTACCTGGTGCCTGAATAAAACAACTAAATTGTAAAGCTCACAATAATAATCTTGGAGGTGTTATTATATTACATTAGTATCATATTAAGGTAAGTGTCATTTTCTAATAAGTGATAATTAGCGAAATTAATTCTCTTTAGTAATTTGAAAAGTGTCAGTTTTATGATAATTATGTTAAAGTATAAGATTAAAAAAATCCCAATATGTAATACCTATTTAATAACAGAAAATTAAAAAAAAATTCTTATATTTTAGAATGAAAACCGTTTCTAGAGGGAAGAATCTTGTTCGTCTGGCTCAAACCATGCAAAATGTTTCCAACAAAAGAAAATATATTCCTCAACGTCAAAAAAATGAACAAGATACATCGGAACACGTGGAAAATCTTGTTGAAAACAAACAGTATGTAGAGCCACTTGATAAACTTTTTCTCCAAATGCAATTCACTATGAACTGCTACTTATTCACCGAGGACTGTTCAGAGTTTAAATTACTTATAGAAGAATTTTTGCCTCATAAAAAATGGATCATTGATATTTTGGATACAATTATTGAAGCAGTTTTCAAGGATGTAGCCACTCAACTTTATTCAGTAGATATCTGCACAACTTTAGCCACATATGACCGTTTTATACCTTTACTTTCTGAAAATTTGGAACCAGATCACACAGTTCAGAATAATTCTTCATAATGATTCTTCTCTTTTTTATCTTGAAAATTTGCCCCCATTTTTAAATTTTGGAGTTGAAGATATCGTAATAAAAGATTATAATCATGAAATAAATGAAACTTCTGGCGATAACGCAGTTTTGAATTTAGATCATTTGAACAATGACTGTAATCTCAGTGTGGACGATGACAAAGGACCAACAAAAATTACTGAGCAGGCGACAGACCTACAAAATGATAATAACTTGGATACCTCAAATGTGACGGAAATTAGTATAACAAACATAAATGCAACAAATGTTGAAAGCGAAGATGAACTAATGACGCCTGAGACAAGCGAAATGTTTATGCAAGTAACACAAGTAATACAAGTAACACGAAAGCTGGTCTCTCAAGAATTCGTAAGAAGTATCTTAAGCCAAAGGAGACAAGAAAAAATTATTTGAAGCAAAAACAAATTAAAGAACATCCGGTGAAACCTCCTTGTGATTGCAAGTTTAAATGCAAAGAACATTACTGAGCATAATCGGAACAAAATTAATTTTAAATACTGGCATATGAGTTTTAAAGAGAAGAAAGTACTCCTTTCAACTTATGTTCAGAGATGTGAAATTATTAGAAGAAGGTCAATAAATATGAAGAAGGAAAATAACACGAAAAACAACACCAACAAATATTATTTGAACGACAAAAATAATGAGAGGTTTCGGGTCTGTAAAAAATTTTTCTTAGCTACTTTGGGTTATAATGAGAGAAGTGACACAATTCTGAGAAAATTTTGTAGCCCACCAAAAGATCACAGGGGATCCTATGAGAGATGTAACAAAATTGATAAAGAAATGCTGAAAAACCATATAAAGTTATTCTCACCGTGCGTATCCCATTATAGAAGGGAACATGCCCCAAACAGGCTTTATCTGCCCAGCGATATCACAATAATCGATATGTTTGACGATTTAAAAAAAAAAACCCTTCCATTAAAATTTCTTATGAATCATACCGCAAAATTGTATCAAAAGACCTTAACATTTCTTTTACAAAGCTAGGGCATGAGCAATGTGAAAAATGTGAAGCATTTACTTTACACCACAAGGATCATAACAAAAACAATATTGAAAACTATCCTGATTGTGAAGATTGTTGTAAATGGAAAAATCATATAAAAAATGCAAATGAATCTAGACAGGCATATCGGAATGATGCAAATGATGTGAATCGACCAAATGACACAATTGTCTTTTCAGCTGATATGCAAAAAATTATTATGTTACCAAGAATAGACATGTTCAAGCAAGTAGTTTTCACGCCTCGAATTATAGTTTTTAACCAGTCTTTTGTCCCTACTGGAAAAATTTCAAAAAATAACAAGCCTTTCGCGGTTTTATGGCATGAAGCTGTGTCCGGTAGGAAGAAAGAAGACGTTGTAAGTGCCTACAATTCGTTTTTAACTCTACATGCCCGTGATTTCAAAAACGTTGTCATTTGGGTTGATAATTGCACTGGGCAGAATAAAAACTGGTGTTTTTTAAGTTATTTAGTCCACATTATAAACTCGAAAGAAATTGCTGCGGATACAATAACAATAAAATATTTTGAAGTGGGCCATACTTATATGTCTGCTGACAGTTTTCATCATTCGGTGGAACAGGGGTTACGAAAAAACCCAAAATGCTACGATTTCCAAGATTTCGTGGAAGTGGTGAAAAACTGTAGGGCTCTCACCTCAGTTAAAGAAATGACCTTCAATGATGTGTGGAACCTGCACCTCTGGGATCACTAATAAAACACCTGGAATAAAATGTTGCGGCACATGTGACCGATTTTATCATGGCAAATGTGTGGGCTTGAGTAAACCGGACATGGCGAGGTTTGTACAACCGGATACCTACTGGTTTTGCGCTGCATGCCGTCCTGTTGCACCCAAGCGAACGTCGATTGTCGGAGCACTGGCGGCCCGTTCTGGTAGCGTCGATGAAGGGGATAGGGAGTCAGCAGACCCCTCGACTACAAATGTTTTATTAAGGGAAATCAAGGAGGAACTGAAGTCCCTGCATGCGAAATATGATAATGTATTATTAAATATAAGCTTTTGCACCGACCGGATTGGTTCATTCGAGGGAACGATAAAAAAAATTTGATGACAAACTCAAGCAAATGCAAATTATTGCAGACCACAATATAGGTCTTAAAAATCAAGTAATCTCTCTGACTGCAAGAATTGAAAGATTAGAATATGATGCAAGAGCAAACAGCTTGGAAATTCAGGGAATTCAAGAAAAAGCAAATGAGAATCTGCACTCGGTCTTGGAAGTGATTGGTAGTGACATTGGATGCTCTGTTGCTGGATCTGATGTAGATCGCGCTTTTCGTGCATATCATAAGATGGGAGAACGTCCTAGGTCGGTAATCGTCAAGTTTTCCAGTAGAAACAAACGGGACGAGTTTTTGGCGGCAGCGAAGACTAGGAGAAATTCATCATCGAATCGGGCTGCTGGATTGACGATTGCTAATGTCTCAGATAGCCTATTTATAAATGAACACCTCACAACTGCAACGAAGTCGATGCTTAGACAGGCAAAGGAGACTGCTAGGAGGAGCAATTTTAAATACGTCTGGGTTAGAGATGGTCGGATTTTTGCAAGAAAGTCTGACAGATCTCCGATTATCAGGATCACATCGGAAGAAGATTTAAAGAAGATTAACTGAAACGCGTGTGCGGTGTAACATACTGCTGTATTGCTTTTGCAGTTGATTGAATGGATATATCATTTTTTTATCAGAACGTTCGTGGACTTAAGTCCAAGCTAACCGAAACTTACCAAAATTCTTTTCTGTCTAATCATAATGTGATATGTTTGACAGAGACGTGGTTGAATGAATCAGTGTATAGTTCAGAGGTAATTTGTGAAAGATACAATGTTTATCGTCGAGATCGGGAGCAGAGTTCATCAGTGAAGTCAGAGGGTGGTGGATGTCTCATTGCAGTTGATAAAACAATGGTTAGTTTTTCTCAGGAGTCATGGTTTTCCGAGGCGGAGGATATCTGGGTCACTATAGTCCCTGGAAATGGTAATGTTAAGTGTCATGTGGGTTGTGTTTATTTACCGCCGGGTGATTTTGTAGCTCTAAGATTATTTTGCACAAAGCTTAATGATTTATTTGTAAGGAATTCCAATGATTTAATAGTCCTCTGTGGAGACTTCAACCTTCCTCAGATCAAATGGATTTATGATGATATTAATAAAAACTGTAAACCTAGTAACTATTCAGATCCTAACTCTGGCTTGCTGATTGATAGTACATCATTCATAAATTTGTATCAATTCTGTACTCATAGAAATCAAGCTGGAAATATCTTGGATCTAATTTTTTGTAATAAATTCGATATTAGTAGTGTAGATATATGTGCCACGCCATTGGTCCGTGAGGATAGGTGTCATTGCACATTGGAATTCTGTATTGAAGTTGGGGAGAACAATATGAAGCCTGTACGACAATATTGTTCGAGAGTTTTCAATTTTAGTGAGGCAAATTTTGCGGCAATCAACGAAAGTTTGTTAAAGACAAATTGGGGTGAATTATTTTTTAGGTGCAATGTCGAAAAATGTACATCGGTGTTCTATGCCATTGTTAATAACTTGATTGAGTGTCATGTTCCAAAGAAACGAAAAAAATACCATGGCTTTCCGTCGTGGTTTAGCAAAAGTACGATTAACGCAATTAGGGAAAAAAGGAGACTACATACAAGGTGGAAAAAATATAATAATGAGATTGATTATTTGTCATTTAAAGTTCTGAGAGGGCGTTCCAAGCATCTAATTAACCTAGACTACAAGGATTATATCGCTTATTCCGAATCTAATCTGATTAATAATCCAAAAAAATTCTGGCACTTCGTCAATAATAAGAAGAGGGCAAAAAACTCTCTCGATTCAATTATTTATGATAATAAAGTATATACCGATTGCCAGGATGTGTGCGACGCCTTCTCGGAATTTTTTTCCTTGTCATTTGAGAGCTCAGATAAAAAATATAATCCTGAAATTGCAGATGAAGGCAGTAATTTGATATATGCGATCACAATGGATGAGGAGGTGATTGGGGAGAGAATATCAGCACTAAAGAGTGCATCACCTGGTCCCGATGGTATCCCTTCTGTCTTCATAAAGGCTTGTAAAGAGGGTTTGTTGCAACCCTTGTCTCTTATCTTCAACAAATCATTACAGGAGGGTGTATTTCCTCAGGTATGGAAACAGGCATTCATACTGCCTATTCCAAAGTCGGGAAATAGCAAGTTAATTACTAACTTCAGGCCTATTTCCAAACTATCGATAATATCGAAAATTTTTGAGAGTATAGTTCGGGATCACTTATACTTTAAGGTTAAGGAGTTGTTAAATATTGAGCAGCATGGATTTGTCAAATGTAGATCTGTGGAAAGTAACTTATTTTTGTATTCAGAGTATGTTTTAAGACATCTAAATGAAGGTACTCAGGTAGATGCTGTGTATACGGACTTTAGCAAGGCGTTTGATAAGATAAGTCATAATATATTGCTAGAGCGGCTTGCTGGGACCGGTGTCCACGGCAGTCTTCTGAGATGGTTTGCTTCATATCTGTCTAACAGGTCACAGGCTATAAGACTGGGCAACTGTACATCGTCTTTTCGCGTAGTTACTTCTGGCGTTCCACAAGGATCCCATCTGGGACCCTTATTGTTTAATATTTATATAGACAAAATTTCAGAATGCTTTAAATTTGCTAAATTTCTAATGTATGCTGATGATTTAAAAATTTTTCATTCGATAAAATGTTTTGAGGATAGTACCCTAATACAGCAAGATATCAAACGATTAGAAACATTCTGTGAAAAAAACCGTTTGCCTTTAAATTTAAAAAAATGTCAGCACATCACCTTTTCACGCAATAAATTTATAATAGAAAATAGCTATGCAATAGGTCAGACCAAGCTTGATAGGGTTAATAGTATAAAGGACCTTGGTATTATTTTTGACTCCAAAATGATGTTTGATCAGCACATATATTATGTCTCAAAAAAAGCTAACAGAATGCTGGGTTTTATAACACGGGCCTCTTATGGTTTCAGGGATCCTTTTGCTTTACGCTCTTTGTATATGGCTTTTGTTAATAGCTTATTGGGCTATTGCTCGATTATATGGAGTCCATGCTATTCTATCTACATAGATAAACTAAATTCTATACAGAATCGGTTTGTAAAAATTGTCAAAAAAAGATGTTTTAATAATATGGGTGATCAAAACTCGATAGTGAAAAAACTTGCTTTGTATTCACTTGAAGATCGCCGGAAGCTTTCGGAAGCCAAGTTTATTTCAAAAATTATTAATAATTTGGTTGATTCTCCTGACATTACTGCATTTCTGCACTATACAGTACCCATGCATAACACTAGAATTAAGAACGTGTTTTATTTGAATGCATCTGCCACAAATTATTATCAGAACTCTCCTCTAAATCGCTGCCTGAGAACTTGCAATACATTATGTGGTCTCTCTGGGGCGGATGTTTTCGCCCTCTCACCTTCTCAACTCGATCGTGCATTGAAGCACTACATAAAAAATGTTTGAGTAGGTATAATTGATGCAATAATTTATTATTGTGTCAATTTGTTTCGTTTAAATGGGTTTTTTTGGGTAACACATTAACGGTACTTGTTATTGTATGTCAGTTTAATTTGTTATAATTATGTTTATATTAGTTATTAAATAATTGATTAATGTTGTTATGTTTATGAAAGTAATTTCACATCAATTAGCAATAGTGAATACTATTTTGGGTTTGTCCCGTTTGTATTCCATTTTATATAAATAAAATAAATAAAATAAAATAAAAATAAATGATTTCAAAGATTGGCCAACTCTCACTTCAGCCTATCACCTTTCAAAACTAAACAGAGCTGATAAGCCGTTACTAAGAACTATTTCTGTAATTACAGCCAAAAGAGGATTCACACATCTATTCTACAAGGAATCTTTCAGTGGAGATGAAAAAGAATTACATTTTATTCCAAAAAAGTCAAAAATTGCATTAGATTATAAACCAAAAGCTAAGATATGCAACAGGGGAATCACCGAAAAAAGAAAATCTACTATAATAAGAAATTTATCGGCAGTAATTCCTAATCATAAACTTCAATTTTGGGAAAACTTGACGGTTAATGATAATGTAAAAGACCTGACTGAAAATATTGAAGATGATTGAAATTTGCTCTTAAGCAGCACATTATCTGTTATTGTTTCATGATCAAGCATTAGAATAATATTATTTGCTTTGTAATATTATACGTATTATTCAACTGAATAAAGCATATATTTTTATTTTGTATGAGTGGTTTCCTCCTCCCTAAATCTTATAATACTGAGATACTATTTACAGTTTACATACAGTTATTGGTTATTTTACGTTTCAAAAATGCTTGCAAGTCTTTCTGATTTTTGCGGACAATGTTTGAAAGTTTCTAAACAAAAAATATACAATATTTTTCAAACTCACAGCTACAATCAGAGCCTCATTCCAAATAATGCAAGAAACCCTCCTTTGAAAGTATTATTATTAGATTACCTATGTCTGATATATCAAGTAATCTTCAGAAACCACTAGAGAAAAACACCATATGTAAGATGTCAGTTGCTTCATACGGTATTTATGTCTATTATTACGGTCAAAATCAGCTTATTCAAAACACCGCGTGAGTATTATAATTCCGTCGGGTTGTACTTACGTCGTTTATGTGTAGTAAGTAAGTTATTTCTATATCTCATTTAATAACTAGGAGGAGTAAACTGCAAAGTATCATTTACACCACTAAAAGTCACCAGATTTTTTTGGCGGCAAATTTGAATTGAAACAATAATTATTAATAAGGAAGATAGGACTTGTTTTCGGTGTAGGAAGTTTACTTTTCAGGAGAGACTCTACAGCAGTATCACAAATCATTGTGATTTGCATATATCAGTATTATAGTGCTGAATGATTTTCTGAATATAAATAGAATGAAATTGAATAATTTATAGATATTTCGAAGAATATTAAGGATAATAATTATTAACATTCATATTAAATTGATTGAAAGTACTTTATTTTAGGCAATATACTTATGTGACAAATTTAATGTAACATATAAATAATATATTTTATGTATGTATTATATGACACATAACATCGTAGATAAAGTTTTTATTTTACATTTATTTTAATAATATATAATTTGTGGATAAGTCAATTTTTTCAAACAGTATGTATTATAAACAGCATTTTTCAGTTTTTGTAGGACCAGATTCAAAGTGTGTTGTTGAAACTAACTTTATCACATACAGCAGTCCCTGTTTGGTCTAAATCCGCACCTTGTTCGATTGGAATATGTTCTTCAATTATTGGTGAAGTACGCATATAGAGTAGTTTTTCCAAAATCTTGTAGGTGACACTCTTTTCTTCCCGTTTCTTTGGAGGAGACATCCTCTCACTTGTACTTGATGTAGGATTATCCATAATGGCACTTGAAACCGTTTGCAGGATGAAAATGGAAAGCCAAAAATAATTTCAAAATTCTGAAAAGGATGTCTGTTCTCTAAAAAGAACTGAATGGGCTTTAAAAAGAACTTATTTGGTTTTGAAATAGCTTTTAAAGAACTTATTTAGAACAACTTATAGGGTTTTGGAAATAACTGATTATAAAACTGATGTGTCACATTCGACGCTGACATTGTAAACAATAATAACATAACAATAAAAAAACAAGCGTATACGTAGTGTTGAGCGTTGCATAGATTCAATTTCCTGTACAAGTTTTGCTGGGTGTAATTTTGCCTATGAATTGACCAATGAGAAGCATCTTTTTTTGGCGGTTTATTTAAATTTACTCCTCCTAGTTATTAAATGAAGTATAGTCTATAAAAATGCCGTAGGTGAACGTTTTGGGATAAAAATAATATAACGGCTTATTGTACGTTTACGAAAAAAAATCCATGTCAAATAAGGTCTTCTAGGAGGAAGGTAATAAAAAAAATCTGATTAAAATCGACCTTTTGATTTTGAAAATGTCAGCGTTTAAAAGTGTAAAAACTTTGAAAGCTGATTTCTCGAAACTATCTAACCTGCACATACGGTGTTTTTCCATTGCACGGCAGTGTAGTTGTTCGTAAAATAATTTTTTGCTGCGAACTGGTTTATTTTGTGCAAAAAATTCAAGATACATTTTTTGTTTATAATGAAACAGGCTATCGGAAATAAATTTTTAAATGGTAAACAAATAATAAGACAAAAAGTTGCATTGGAAATAAATTTTAGGGGTTGCGTTTTTCACCCCTTACAACCATGGGGTAAACCAAATAAATTACTGGCCAAGTGTCTTTTTTGGTAGTAGAAAATGTCAGGTTAGTTTCAATATTGTAACTTTTTTAGTGCTTGTGAAAAAAATTGTTAAACAAATTTTATGTACCCCCTTTAAGGGGCTGTATCTTAACAAGGGATGCTCCAATGAAGTTTCATTATATGAAAAAATCCTATCTTTTTTCCGATGAGGAATCACCCCCTTAAATGTTTTACACTTATTTAGTTACACCCTGTATTTTATTTCTAGAGCTTTCGACCGTATTTGGCATGATGGACTGTTGGCAAAACTGCAGGCCTATGGCATGCCCGAGAAATTCTGCTTGTGGCTTGCGAGTTATCTCGGAGATCGTTCATTGCAGGTGGCAGTCGATGGAGTTCTTTCTGAGACCTTTTCCATCAATGCCGGTGTGCCTCAGGGATCCATTTTATCTCCGACTCTCTTTCTAATATTTATAAACGACCTGCTTGAAACAACAAAAAATCCAATATACAGTTTTGCCGACGACAGTACCCTCATATCTTCTTATACGTTAGATGCGCGAACATCTGCCATCGACGCACAGACTCGCAGGGAGCAAGAAGTTGCCATACTTAACAATGACTTGCAGGACATTCTAACTTGGGGCGATAGAAACCAAGTCCAATTTAATGCTGGAAAAACCAAAGCAGCCATCTTCTCAAAAAAGACCAACGTTTTGGAGCCAGATATGATGATGGCGGGACATTCTCTTACCCCAACGTCATATCTTCGTTTACTTGGAGTGAGCCTTGGAGCGAACATGTCTTGGCATGATCATGTTGCAGGTCTGGCGAAGAGTGCTTCTCAAAAACTTTGAACACTCTTCCGCACGAAGAAATTTTATACACCACAACAGCTTCTCCTGTTATACAAGGCTCAAATCCGACCATCCTTGGAGTACTGCTCCTTTGGATGTTTGTATATTTGGAGCTCAGCTCCTAAACATACGCTGAGACTACTCGACTCTATTCAGAAAAGAGCCATCCGCTTGATTGGGGATTCAGATTGGACAAAAAATTTAGACACTCTCGAACATGGAAGAAGAGTAGCTGACCTGAGTCTGTTTTACAGATATTTTAATGGAAAGTGTTCAAAAGACATGGCCCGCTTGATCCCACCAAGAACAAGACCGGGCAGAAATACACGTCGAGCCGCAGACGCTCATCCGTATTAGGTTCAGCTCGTTACACCTCGTACCACCCTATTTCAGACTTCTTTTATGTATAGAACCGCATCACTTTGGAATAGCATTCCAAAGGGCGTGTTTCCCGAAGTATACAACCTACAGAGATTCAAGGCCAACATGAATCGATATCTCCGCTCATGCACCGCTCCCAGAGCGTCATAGGGATTTCCCTGCAGTGCATGTGCATTTTCAATAAAAAAAAAAACCTGTATACAGGGTGTCCCAGCTTATTCGAAGCGGTCTCTGTAGGCCAAACGATGGAATTTTTCTAAAAAAATTTTGCAAATTCAAGTACAGGATCACAATGGCCATAATTTAAAATTATTTTGGAGTATACAGAGTGTCCCATATGAGAGTGGCATATCAAAGTTATTTTTTTTTTTAATTGAATGCTCCTATGTTATTGCATTTTTAGATTGTCTGAGAAGAAAAAATAAGATTGGCTTTTAGAGTTGGTGTTTAAATTCAGAAGTTGTTGAGTTATAAACAAGTGAAAATCGTCATTTTTCAAGTTCAAGGCCCTGTACAACGAAAACGGTTCAAGATAGAGAAAAACGGCTTACATGTCCCTATTTTACTTTTTCATGTACTATTCTATGGTATAGAAACATTTGTACTTTCTTTGATTTTTTTATTTGGCGACGCGTGGAGAAATCTCAGAATTTTTCAAATTTTTTATCACCCTGTATAAACATTTTATCTACATCATGGGATAGTACATGAAAAGTTAAAATAGGGACATGTAAGCCGTTTTTCTCTATCTTGAACCGTTTTCAATGTACAGGGCCTTGAACTTGAAAAATGACGATTTTCACTTGTTTATAACTCACAAACTTCTGAATTTAAACACCAACTGTAAAAGCCAATCTTATTTCCTCTTCTCAGATAATCTAAAACTGCAATAACATGGGAGCATTCCATTTAAAAAAAACATAACTTTGATATGCTACTGTCATATGGGACACTCTGTATACTCCAAAGTAATTTTAAATTATGGCCAATGTGATTCTGTACTTGAATTTTCAAAAAGTTTTTTGAAAAAGTCCATCGTTTGGCCTACAGAGACCGCTTCGAATGAGCTGGGACACCCTGTATTGTCAATGAAGTTTGTACAGATAGCAAAAAGTGGTTGGGTAGGATCACTGTACAGTATTAATGTTTTCATGCCATAAGCCTGCAGTTTTTCCAACAATCCATCATGTCAGACAAGGTCGAAAGCTCTAGAAATATCAAGAAGAAGTATTTCTCCCCAACAAATTTTCATGAGCATTTGCAGGGTGTGCCGTTTCACAATCTCGTGTATGAAGACGACATCGACTTAAAACTTGACTTATTTAACCATTATATCTTGTCGATATTTGACAGACATGCACCCTTCATTCAGTCTAGAATTACCAAGCGAATTGCTCCTTGGCTGACTCCCACAATTCGAGACATGATGAAGCTAAGAGATAGGGCTCGGGATAGGGCTTTGTCAAGGTATAACGCCGCGTCCTAGCTGCATCCGGGGACTGCGTTGCGTGCGTTGCGTGCGGGGAACGATTAAAATAAAACACATGCAAAGCAATGGGAGTGTCCTCAGTAGACGCGTTTGCCCGCAAAGTCGTACGATAAAACGACACCGCAACGCACGCATTGTTTTAAATTGAAATATTTAGTTTTTTCATCTGTCAAAATCTTGCGATTTTTGCGGCGGGCAGGAAATTTTTTTAATTTCGATTGCCTTCGTGCCAAAGCGAAACATTTTGTGCAATAAGAGAAATCTATTTTACAAGAACAAGAGTCAAGGTACACTGGGAATGTGAAAATGTCTCGAATTTAGGCTTTTTAAAGTAAGTATGAGGTCTATTAACTTCTATTGTAGACCTATTTTTATTTAACTTACCTGCTATTTATCTATCTATCAAATCTATACCTATTTCTATAGATTACTTGCGTCTTATTGTTTCTTTCTCTTAAGTAACATGTTTCTTTCTGTGATTTTCAAGTCTTTCAAGCTCCAACAACCTACTGGTTTCCAAATTAAAACGTATTTAATCTGAAGCTGCACCAGAAATAGTTGGATTGGAAACCATTTTCTCGCCCGCACCGCACGCATTCAGTTAGGACACACTCAAAATTTCTCGTGCGAGTTTGCGTTGCGTGCGTTCCCCGCATCGCACGCAACGCATTACCCGGATGCAGCTAGGACACGGCGTAAGGCTACGAAAGATATTGCTGATTATATCTATTATAAGGACCTTAGAAATACAGTCACTGGTGCTGTCAGACGAGAAAAATCTGCCTATTTTGCTTATCAGTGAAGTCGTTAAATATAACAAAGGCGGAGTCTAATAATCTTATTCCTGATGGTCTCATGGATCCGGACCGATTCATGTCAAGATAGCACAGATTATTATGTTATGGTTACTGATATTGTTACATTGTTATATTGTTATATTGTTAGAATATGTCGCTTTGACAAGGGATATTGGGAGTACTTCAGAATACGATATCGGTCGTGAGCGAATGTTCATGTTGTAATACTTTATATCTTATTAAAGACTACGTTCCATTTTGAGTAGTGTTTTGGAATTATAAGTCATCGATTGGGAGCTAGTCGTAACATCAGAAGTGGGGATTAGAATTTCCACGAGCCTTTGTAAGTGTCACCCAAATTGATTAATAAATAATCGGTGCCTAAATAAAGTGAAAATGAGTGAAGATGGATGCTAGAGAAGCATATTGAACGAAAGATACGTGAAGCCCTGAAAAGAACATGCAGTCAGCGCAATCCTAATATAGAACCTAACGACGTGGAAGTTGAATCAACAGAAGGTTATTCGTCAATTGTTTGTGGTGAGATTATACCTACCTTTGATCCGGATGACAAGACTTCAACAGTGACAAGTTGGTTACAAAAAATTGACCAACTTGGTGAAATACATGGTTGGAATGACTATCAGAAATCAGTCTTCATGCAACAAAAATTGAAAGGTTCAGCACGAAATTGGTTTAATCGTTTGGAAGATTATAAAAAGAATTGGATCGAATGGAAACTCGCATTAACCAGATAATTTTTTTGGTACAGATTACGTAAATGTTTAGAAGAACTAATTGCAAGAAAGAAAATATCAGTATTCTTCACCAGATGAGCTTTATATGCTGAACTGAATTCAACTTATCATGTGACTAGTTCGCTAAGAGCTTTTGGTGGAGCAATTATAAGAGCAGAGAAGGCTACAAACTTCACTTTAATAATTGATGATGTTGAAATAGCAACGTCTGCTTTCATAACTGATGCGAACATGGAGAACTTGGAGATGATTGTTGGACAACCTGTCATCAACACCGAAGGCGTCTCACTTGTTGTATGTGCAGGAAGGACGAAGCTCACAAGAGATGATCAAGAAATTCTACGTGAGATAACCTTAGAAACGGACGAGGCACGTCCAGAAATCATTCTCGACAGAGACGTCACATTACACCCTCATTCAACATCGATGGTCAGTGTCAAGATAAATGATGTCCGTGAAGATGAAGAAGTTTATATGGATTGCAAACGTTTCCAGCTAGGCAGAATTTTGATATGTATCCCGAGTATGGTACTAAGAGGCAGAACTAGCAAGATACCAGTTTCGAACACGGGTGACAAAGAGGTAAACTGGAAGGAGGGAAAGCTAATTGGTAGAGGTAGTAGGTGTGACAATTCATCGGTCTTAGATGAATTCAGGGTGAGTTTATTGGAGAAAAATATTGATTTTAGAGATATTCTAATAGATGGAGTAGATATAAATAGGGATCTGGATATTGCTACTAAAAGTAATCTTTTGAGTGTCTTAAATAAATGGAAACACTGTTTTGCAGATAGTTCAGCTCAACTGGGAACAGTTAAAGGTTGTGAGATAGAAATAAAGCTGACAAATGAATCCAAACCAGTGTGTTATAGACCTTATAGATTGTCTATGACGGAAAGAGATGTAGTAAGAGGAAAAGTAACAGAGTTGTTGAGTTCAGGTATTGTCAGGGAGTCAGATTCTAGCTTCGCGAGTCCCATTGTACTCGTTAAAAAGAAAAATAATGAATTTCGGTTGTGTGTATATTACAGAGCACTGAATAAGTTAACAATGAAAGATGTCTGTCCAATGCCAAATATAGAAGAACAATTGAATATGCTGGAGGGGAAAATTTATTTCACTACCCTATACTGTAACCAAGGTTTCCATCAGATATCTGTAGCACCAAATTCAATTTCAAAAACAGCTTTTGTGACTCCAGATGGTCACTATGAGTATTTGAAAATGCCTTTCGGTCTTGTCAATGCGCCTTCTGTTTTTCAAAGAGCTATCAATAATGCTTTAGGTCATTTACGTTACGAACAAGTTTTAGTTTATATGGATGATTTATTACTACCGTCGGCATCTATAAAGGATGGCTTAGATTTACTTGAAACTGTGTTGAAACTTTTAGATGACGCTGGATTTAAATTGAACTTACAAAAATGTTCATTTTTGAAAAGCACAATTCACTTTTTAGGTCATGAGATTGGGTCTGAAGGTATATCGCCAGGTACAGCTAAAGTTTAAGCTGTTAAAAACTTCAAACAGCAGTCGAATGTTCACGAAGTTCGACAATTTCTTGGTTTAGCTGGATACTTTCGTAAATTCATTCACAATTTCGCTACTATTGCATCACCACTAACCAAATTGACTAAAAAGAAGATACCTTTTGACTGGGGAGAAAATCAATCTAATTCGTTTTCAGAACTTAAAAACCACTTAATCGCAAAACCTATTTTGATGCCATATAATCCGCTTCTACCCACAGAAATACATACAGATGCTAATTCAAAAGGTTTGGGAGGTATTTTTCTTCAAGTTCAGCAAAACAGTCAATTAAAACCCGTTGCTTATTTCAGTCGAGTTACCACTCCAGCTGAGCAGGTATAACACAGCTATGAATTGGAAACTTTGGTGATTGTCGAAAGTCTAAAACGTTTTAGAATCTACTTGACTGATCATCATCTCAAAATCATTACCGATTGTTCAGCTGTTCGATATACCTTTTCAAAGCGTGACTTGATTCCCAGAATTGCCAGGTGTGGTGACTTTCGGTTCAGGATTTCGATTTCGAAATTGAACATAAACCAGGTTCAAGTATGAAACACGTGGACGCACTAAGTAGAAATCCACTAAACGTTTTACAAATTAGCCCCGAAGACTGGTTCTTAACTATACAGTTACAAGATGATAGTCTTCAAAACATTGTGCAACGAATTAAAGAAAATTCAGATCAATATTTGAAACGTGAATTTGTTTATAAAAATAATCGATTGTATAGGAAAACAATTAATGGTGAGAGGCTGGTTATACCAAAATTTGCCAGGTTTCAGTTGTTAAGAAAATATCACGATGACATAACCCCGGTTTTGGACGTTGTTTAGACTTAATTAAAAATGAATTCTGGTTTGTAAAAATGTCTAAATTTACTAAAAAATATGTTCTTGCTTGCAGTGTGGGTACGCTAAAGGCAACTATGGCAAAACCGAAGGAGAGTTACATCCGATTCCGAAACCTACTACACCCATGCACACTATACATGTAGATCATGTGGGACCGTTTCCGAAAAGCAAAACTAGATTCTCATATATACTCACTGTTGTTGATTCTTTTACGAAATATGTAGTCGTTAAACCATCTAGAACTTTGGGTTCTGCAGAATGTATTAAAAACCTACGGGAGATTTTTGGTGGATTTTTAGGATATCCGAAAAGAATAATTAGTGACAACGGTGTTGCTTTTACTAGCAGATATTTCAAAGAATTTTTTGTGAATGATAAACAAGTTAAACATATAATGACAGCTACTGCTACTCCAAGGGCAAATGGCCAGGTAGAGAGATATCATAGAACATTGTTAAACGCGATGAGAACTACATGTAGTGATGATGATAGATCTTGGGATGAAAAAATTCCTGATATTGTATGGGGAATGAATAATACACGTAACAGTAGTACAAAGTATTCACCTTTCGAGCTTCTCTTTGGTTATAAAGGCAATTTATTCAATAATATAACACAGTCAGACTCTGTTGAGTTTTCGAAAAGGAGGGAAAATGCGAGCAAACATTTGAAAAGAGTGGCAGATAAAATGAAAATTCAATATGATCGTAAAAGAAAGCCACCAAAGAAATATAAGAAAGGTGACTTATAGGTTTGTGGAAAGGAGGGGTCTCTTGTAATGAGAAAGGTGTTATTAAAAAGTTAAATAAGCAATATTCTGGTCCTTATAAAGTTCAGAAAATATTCGAAGGTGATAGATATAAAATAAGAAGTGTAAAAGGTATGAGAGGATACAAAAATTTCATTACTTTAGTTGCTGCTGACTCCCTACGACCTTACCGAAGTTGTGTTAAAGACAGTGTTTCATCTTATAGTAGTGACTCAGAGAACGACATAAGAGATAGACATGATTTAATTGATTTATTAGAGAGCTGAGAAATATTTAAGAAAGTCGGACAGGACGACTATAAAGGTAGCCTGTGATCCTTTGAAGCATTTTCTTCACTACTTATCGCGTTTGAGAAGTCGGACAGGACGACTATAAAGGTAACCTGTGAAGTATTTTGTTTATTTGTTGTGGTTCGGCAGTCGGACAGGACGACTATAAAGGTAACCTGTGAAGTATTTTGCTTATTTTTTGTGGTTCGGCAGTCGGACAGGACGACTATAAAGGTAACCTGTGAAGTATTTTGCTTATTTTTTGTGGTTCGGCAGTCGGACAGGACGACTATAAAGGTAACCTGTGAAGTATTTTGCTTATTTTTTGTGGTTCGGCAGTCGGACAGGACGACTATAAAGGTAACCTGTGAAGTATTTTGTTCATTTGTTGTGGTTCGACAGTCGGACAGGACGACTATAAAGGTAGCCTGTGACTTTGCTATAAGAACTTCTACGTACTGTATTTTCAGCAGTCGGACAGGACGACTATAAAGGTAACCTGGGTACCGTTCTACTTTATATTGATTGCCTGTGTGGAATCTTGATATATTCAAATAATGTACTCGTAAGAATAAGATGATTCCAGATTTGAAAATATGATGCAATTATAAGACAGAAGTTTTAAAGAATAAAAATTTACCTATTCTGTGTGGTATAGTCTTGGAAAGGTGCTCTGGCCAAGTGCTCTTTCTTAGACCAGTAAATTCAAAAGTAAGAAGAAATATGATTGCATATTCAACACGTAAATCTGTGTGGTGTAACTTAACGTAATGATGTCACATCTGGAATAATCCGACGTAAGACTCACATACTGCCAGCAATTTTTCTGTTTGATTTCAGCTACCCTGGTTAAATGAAATATTTAGCAGTTTCTGGAAGAATTTCCGAGGACAGAAATTATAAAGGATGGCCGAATGTTATGGTTACTGATATTGTTACATTGTTATATTGTTATATTGTTAGAATATGTCGCTTTGACAAGGGATATTGGGAGTACTTCAGAATACGATATCGGTCGTGAGCGAATGTTCATGTTGTAATACTTTATATCTTATTAAAGACTACGTTCCATTTTGAGTAGTGTTTTGGAATTATAAGTCATCGATTGGGAGCTAGTCGTAACAATTATAGTAAGCAGAAATTCAAGACAGGTATTAGTTTTTCTTTCAGATTGGTTTCTTCAGACGAAGTTAAGCAAGTGGTGATGGATTTGCGGTCGAATGCAGTAGGTAACGATCATATTTCGGCAAAAATGTTCCAGCTTTCTTCGAGTGTCACACTGCCTTTTATCACACATAATATAGTGAATAGATATTTGGTGATCGGATATTTTCCGCGGGACTGAAAGTACTCCCTAGTTAGACCACTTTCGAAAGTTAAAAGACCAGAAACTATTCAGGACTTTCGTCCCATAAGTATCCTACCTTGTATGTCTAAAGTCCTCGAAAGAATTATAAGTAAACAAATTTATAATTTAATAACCACAAATGATATAATCACTTCCAGGCAATCAGGGTTTCGTAAAAATTTTAGTACAACTTCTCTTTTGCTGGATTTATCTGACGATATTCTGAGGTCTCTTGACAAGGGTCACGACTCACGGTACAATTCTGACCCAACTAGATTTTTCCAAGGCATTTGATACACTGGATCATAAGCTGCTGTGCGCTAAATTACAATATTATGGCTTTGACAAGGTCTCTGTGGGTTTCTTCAGGTCCTATCTTGACTGTAGGTATCAAAGTGTCATGATATGCAACCATTCTTCTGGGTTTTCACGTGTTACTTCCGGAGTCCCTCAGGGATCTGTCCTTGGACCGTTACTTTTCTTGATCTATACAGCAGATTTATGTAAGACTGTGGATTCCGTAAGCCTTCACTCCTTCGCGGATGACACCAAGGTGTACTACTCATTTGATCTGTCTATGCTATCGAGTGCTGTGGATAGTTTAAATTCAGATCTATGTAATATATCGGAATACTCTAAGTCACATAACCTAAGACTGAATGGCTCCAAATGCCTTGCAGTCTGCTTCTTTCCTAATAATAACAGGGATTGGGATCCCAATAGCGTCATCTTAAAGATTGATGATCATGCCATCCTCATCAAGGGAGTATCCAAGAAACTTGGAGTGGTCTTTGATTGCCGACTTAGGTTTGATGAGCATGTTACCCTCTTGATACAGAAGTCTTACCTCGTTCTGAGACATTTATACAGAAATCGACATTTTTTTAATTTGACTCTGCGAAAGCTCCTGTGCGAATCACTGGTCTTGTCAATTTTAAATTATGGCCTCGTGCTTTATTACCCCTGCTTGGACCATGCTGCAAAAAAAATCCAGAACGCCTGTTGCAGGTTTATATATGGGCTGAAAAAATTCGAATATCACGGAAAATAAATTGCCTTAAATGGCTTAAAATCGAGAATATTTTCAGATATCATGTGGCAACAATAGTATTCCGAATTCTGACTTCTTCGATGCCCTCTTACTTGAGAGATAAGTTAGTGTTTCGCGGGGAAGTTCATGATGTATACATCAGGCATCCTTTTACATTCATGCTACCCAAGTATAATTTGGCTATATTTTGCCGTTCTTTCACCTATAATGCAGTCACTGTACAATGGTTTATAATGTATACAATGGTTTACCTGTGAAAATGAAAATGCATTCTATTCGCCACTACAGAGAAAAGCTCAGGCTGTTTCTTCTGGATAGACAGTGAAACGCAAGCTTGCGAATACCTTGAGGGGGGAGGGGGGATTGTAATCATATTTATGTATACTGATTGTTACGTGGAAACAGTGTATTCGTATTCGTAACCATAACATGGTAACATAGAACTATTAAGTCGACATTCAGTCGGTACGGGTCCCCAATTAAGGGTATAAATTATCACTAAATAATAACATTGTTAAATGCAACAAGTGTTAAAATAATAAACAGTTAAAATATTATACTATATACTCGTGTCTTCATTTTCTCTGTTACCTACACACCACTGATAGTAGTAGTGGTTAGTAGTGTATAGAAGGTCGGGAATATATTGTAAAAAAAAAATTGGGACTAAATTTACATAAAATGGGGTGGGTACTGCTGGGAGTGCTACTGGGTTTGACATGAACCGGGTGGGCATTTAAGAATGAACAGCGGCCATATCTTGGGAAATATTGATCGTACAGTTTCAAAATGAAAATTTTCCTGACATAAGTGACTATGCGAAATGCAATGAAAATATTTTCAAGATGGTCGCACTTCCGGAAATACCGGAAGTTGACACCTACTTCGTTATTTTAACGGGGACACCCAGTAAAATATTTTATTTTTTAAATGTCTGAAGAAATCGAATACAGGTGGTTTTCACCACAGGAATTTAGATTGAGCGGTTTATGAGTTATAAACAAGTGAAAATCGCAATTTTCCAACTTCAAAGCAGTGTAGAACTAGAACGGCTCAATATATCTAGAAACGGCTTACATGTCCCTATCTTAACTTTTTACAAGGTATTATATTATGTAGTTTAGATTTTTCTACAGGGTGATGAAAAATCTGGTAATTTTCATCACCCTGTATAAAAATTCAAACCACATGGTATGATACCTTGTAAAAAGTTAAGATAGGGACATGTAAGCCGTTTTTAGATATATTGAGCCGTTCTAGTTCTACACTGCTTTGAAGTTGGAAAATTGCGATTTTCACTTGTTTATAACTCATAAACCGCTCAATCTAAATTCCTGTGGTGAAAACCACCTGTATTCGATTTCTTCAGACATTTAAAAAATAAAATATTTTACTGGGTGTCCCCGTTAAAATAACGAAGTAGGTGTCAACTTCCGGTATTTCCAGAAGTGCGACCATCTTGAAAATATTTTCATTGCATTTCGCATAGTCTTTTATGTCAGGAAAATTTTCATTTTGAAACTGTAGGATCAATATTTCCCAAGATATGGCCGCTGTTCATTCTTAAATGCCCACCCGGTACTGCGTGACATTTTCTGTTTGTGAGGTTTCTCTTTTCTCTTTTTTTTTTAACTCGCGAGTTAGCTGTTCGCCGGGGGAAGTTTATGTTTGATTATTTATGTTACCTATTATAATTTTACTACTGTTGTGATCTAGGTTAAGATTGATAATTGCAGTGTCTATAGTTTAGTTAAAATTATTAGATTTATAATTATTTTTATTGAACCACTTATTTGATTATATAATATATTTGATGAATTTTATTGGGATTTAGGTTCTAATTTAAATTTGCCACTAAAGATTCTTTACAGAACAAAATTTTATTCTGTAAAGAATCTTTAGTGGCAAATTTAAATTAGAACCTAAATCCCAATAAAATTCATCAAATATATTATATAGTTAAAATTATTGTGATGGACATTGATAAATTCTGTATATTTTCTTGTTAATTAGAGAGGTTAAGTGGAGTAGCTTTAAGCTAGACTTCGCCTCTTCATGTGAACCAGTATTGTATATGACGATACTTACAAATAAAGGCTCTTATTATTATTATTATTATTATTATAAATGCTTCACTGAGACTGAGATTATTGAATTACTTATTATGCCTAAGGCATGACTGTGGTGCAGGTGTTCCAAGATTTCCAGGGAATAAAAACTGAAAACCTGTGCCGGTGGTCTCGACCTTCGGGCGAATGTGGTGGGATGGGTTCATCATAATCGGTTAACGTTTCAGGGAAGGGCGAACTACCGAGTTATAGGTTATAGATCTATTTACATCTCATGGCACAGACACAGGTCAGGTATTTTCAACGTGGACGTGCATTTTATTAATAAATGTATTTTCTTATTTATGGATTTATGGATGTCCAGATTGAACACTGAGCCCAAACACAAACGTTTGTACCTTTAGATGTAAATAGACCTTTACCATGTAACAATGTAAAGGTAATTCTCATAAACATCTTGGAAATTTGAAATCTTGAATTATTATACTCCCTGCATTTGAAGCGTAACGAGGAACAGAAATTTGATAATTGTTTATTCTTTATTCTTTAGCAAATAATATATTTAGGTAGGTACTATTATTTATTTATTTTTTATTTACCACTAAAACGGTTAACCGGTTAACTGACCGAAAATTTTTCGGTTAAACGGTTAGTAATAATTCGTAAAAAGGACAGCCCTACTGCATTTTATCTATGGCCATTACTATAGAATGGTTACTAAATTAATTTAGGTTATGTCGAATAGTTGAGATGTCATTTTATTTCAAAATTTAAAATCCGAAAAACTATAAACGCAATTTTTAGAGGTAAATTGGAAAATCTTAGAGACATTTGTCAGTGTAAGTACCTAGCTATTTACTCTTATAAATCTTAATTATGTGACCTTCCTTCTTAGTTTTCTGTAAAAATGTTGAAAATTGAAGATGTCGTATTGACAAATAGAGGTACTTACATCATTCAATCATTTTTTAAGAAATTCTTGAGGAATATTTCAAGGAGTCTGAATAACAGCATTTTTGTTTGATTTGAATATAAAAATCTTCCAATTATTATTGTTCACGGCATTCAATTAATCATTCTTTTCTTTCTTTTGAAATAAATTTGCCTGCCTCAGCATTTAAATAATTTTGAATTTAATAATTCAGTTTGTCAATTTGACAACTTCCACTTTTCAAGTTCCTTGACGTTTCGCTGTGACTAGAGTACCGACTCAGGGACCATACCTAGTTTTTGCAAAACGTCATTAGAAATAGTCATGCCGAACAACAGTTGAATTGATCCCCAAAAAATTATTAACTATACTAAAAAAGAAGTTTTCAAAGAAAATAGAGTTAGATAATCTTCTAATTTTCGTTTTATAGCAGTGCAACAAGGAAACATGTTTTGCAGGTGACGTCATAGCCTATACACGAATCGGGGAGTGTTGCCGTGACTCTAGTCACAACGTAAATGTTTTTGCCAAGGTCAATAAAACAGGCTACCATTCGACAATATGAAAATTACTGTTTAAAGATTGCACAGGCTACCAACTAGACAACTGTTTGACAAGTCTATCCAAATAAAAAATAAACTATAGGTACCTACAGTGAGAATAAGGAATTAAAGGAATGACTAATAACTTCTCAATTCCCCTGTGACAATGAGGTGTTTATATTTATAGTGTGATTTTCAATCTAAAATTACTCGAAAATTACGTACCAATGATTTCATAGTTGTCAGGTAAGCAGTAAAACTTCAAAGTCTGCAAGTTAAGGAAAACGTGATGACTTTCTGCTACAGAGTGAGTGTATGCATGAGTGTTCGTCCCTCGGCCCTGGAAGTACTTTCCACACACCAAACAGGCGTAAACGTTTATGCGAGTCAAAGAAACAGAACACAGTTTTTCAAAGTCGAAGTCCAAGTATTGTCTGTTGATAGTGTCCAGGTAGGGACACTGTCTGGGCGTTCTTGTATCTGAAAGTTAACAGAAGGGCTATGAAACATCTAAGTACTAGGATAATAAACCCAAGTGTAACAAGAAGTAATAATTTGTATACTAACAAATAGGTGGGCACCTACCTATAATAGGTGGGGAAGATGAGTCTTCTTCAACCTTTACTTTCTTGTGAGGTGGTGAAAACGGCATGCTGAGCTTTTTCTAAAAATTGGTGATTTTGATTCCCTACCTATTTTTTGTACCTATTACTACAGCACTATGGGTACACTTAATTAAAATTATTTATTAACCTTGAATACTGCTGTAAGATTTATTAAAAGTAAGTACTTAAACTGCAACTGGAAGTTAGCAAAACTGCTCAAATATGAATCTCTGATGAATCTCACTCAAACCTCAAACCAAGCACAACAAAACTACAAAACAAATCATAATCTTAACCTTATAATCCTTCTTCTTCTTCTTCTTCTTTTCCCTCTGGACTCGGCCCGAGAGGGAGGGGTTAGCCGCGCTCGTAGGCTACTTGGCCAGTCCGCCCAAGGGGTACGTTCATAATAAACGCCGTGTGCACACGGCGACGCCCTAAACCGTTCATAATAGGTTTGTTCCAACACGCTATTTTTGTACGGTTCCGGAACCGTCACAGAACCGGTTAGATCGATTTTGTGCGCAAGCGCTAATATTGCACGGTTTCGTAACCGTGCTAAGGTACCCCAGTGGAAAAAATATATTGGTGCTATATTGGCTGAATATTGGTCGATATTGGTTAAATATTGATTACCTATATTGGGCCAATATCGAAGTGTTAACATTTTACAATAATTAGCCAATATTGTTTTTCAATATTGGGCCAATTCTTCAAACCAATATTGGATACATATTGTACTGCCAATATTGGATAATTATAGGATTTTTAATATTGGATACATATTGTACTGTCAATATTGGATAACTATAGGACTTTAATATTGGACACATATTGTATTGCCAATATTGGATAATTATAGGACTTTAATATTGGATCCATATTTTACTGCCAATTTTGGATAAGATCCCCCCCAGAGAATCAACATTATAGACTAATAAAAACATAATACTGCGTATAAAATGATGCGCTTTAATCGTCAATAAATTTAGCATACCTAAGTTATAAGTACATTGTAATTATTGTAAAAAATAATTCCAAAATGTAGACACTATTTACAAAAACTAGACATTTTCTTCACGGTGGGCCCTCTTTAACACTCTTTCTCTCCGTCCACCTTCTCGATCGCCAGCAGTAGAAAAGCCAAGCTAACTCCCACTGACTTAAAAATGTTCGCCTCGGTTGCATCTTGAAACTTAACTTCTGAAAGAATATCACATGCATTAATTCAGGACATAATATTCATATAAAAAAAAAATGCCTACTTATGATACGTTTTGCCATATGGTTCGAGCTTTTTGGCGGGCACTGTATAATTTTTATAAAATTATTTGATAAATTTAATATTTATTATAAATATCCAAAATTTTTTATAAAAAGGATAGATTAAAATATAAAACTTGAAGTTAAATAAGATGTCAAAAAGTGTCATCAACGCTTCAGAAAATATAACAAGGGATAGGACCTACAGCTTGAAGAAAGAAAACATTCATTTATCAATAATTTTGAGCGTACCTAAGTATAAAGTTAGCACCGACATGTTTGGTTATCAGTTAACAAGGGACGTGCTGCAATGTGGCAAGGTGACAATATGCTGCACTGCCTGATGCGTTTAGAAAAATAGTCCGGGGGCATGGTTTTTGGTTTTTATGTAGCAACTTTTTCTAATATTAACTGTAATAAACATTTTTGCAATCTCCAAAGTTACCTACGACTTTATATAAAAAAATGTAGAAATGCATTGAACTCATGAAAACCAAACCCATGAACTCACGTAACTCGACAATTATTAATAATAGAATAATTAAAATAAATACTTACTTATAGTTCCAATTGGCACTGGATTCTTATTAGAATCTGCTCTCTAGTATAGTTAACAAAAATATTATAACACAGTATCACAGTAACACAAGAAGTCAAGTAACTGATTGACTGAACTGAGCTGAGACTGAAATATGAATATTATGATTATGATGCATTTATGCATAGAGTGCCTGAAACAGATCACCAGATGCTGAGTTGATCTTATAAGGGTGTAAGGGAAGGGAAGAAGTGAGAAGGATGCAAGATGCAAGATGCAACGGCAAAGAACAAAGAAGAAAGAAATAAGATGATGGAATCATTTGTTCACGTGAAGGGCGCATGTGGTTACCTACCTTGTAGGTATGGAATTTGATATTATTGAACTCTAAAATTATGAACTAAAAATTTTGAAGACGACAAAAATAGTAGGACACGTATTTTAAAGTTTCCAAGTTTCAACTTTTCACTATGATACCTACCTATATTAATAAAAATAAACTTCGTCTATTTTTAATGTCATTATTTAATAGCAAAAATGCATTCATGTCAAATTTTTGTTGAAAAAAATTCAAAGATTATATCTGGCCCACATATAGGTATACATACCTATAAGCAAAAGTAATAATCGTTAAGAAATGAGGAATATTGAATAGAATTCAAAAATAATATTGGTCCAATATTACACCAATAATAGCGAGTTTAGATGTTGCAAAATCAATATTGGGGCAAGATTGATTTGCCAATATACGTTATATATCTAGAGAAGACATATAGCACCAATATTTAATTGCCAATATTGGCATCCAATTTCACTTTCTATATTGCGCCAATATAGTATAGGGATTGGTAATATTGGCCCAACCGATCAATATAGTACCAATATTTAGCCAATTTCTAGCCAATATTTATTTATTCTACTAGGGTAGGCACGCGTTGGAACGGTTTTTGTGTACGCATCTGAGAGATCATCATCTTGAAACTAACCTTACTTTTTAATTTGCGTTTGTTATTGTTTTTCATTTTTGTTGCTTTCTACCAAACACCAAACTAAAAACAATTCTTCTACAATCAATTTGAAATGGAAGAAGATATAGGTATGCTTACATTTAAAATTGGTCTTTATTATTAGTTGATAATCAGAGGAGAATATATGATGCAGGTATCACTAAGGTAACTTTTACACTTTTTATAATCTCATAATTATACTGTTTTATAAGCAAAATGCCATAAAAATTGATGTTTTTGACAAAACAATGTATTTTTAACATCATTTATAAACAGTAAAATTTTATAAAACAGTAAAAGTTTGAGATTAGGTAGGTACAATAAATGTATCAAATGTATTTTTACACACTTTGTAATCTCAAAATTTACTGTTTTATAAATTAAAATAATGTCACAAATACATTGTTATTTTGTCAAAAACATCAATTTTTATGGTATTTTGCTTATAAAACTGTAATTTTGAAATTACAAAATGTCTAAAAATTACCTTAGTGATACCTGCATCATATTCTCCTGATTATCAACTAATAACAAAGACCAATTTTAAATGTAAGCAGCACACCTATATCTTCTTTTATCTTATATTTCGTTTTTACAATACCTACCTTTAAAAAAAGAAATTGCGTTTATATATTTTTTATTAATAAAAAACCATTCATTTCCTTATGCTGCCCGTGTTAAATTTCAGCTTTTTGCCTACAATGGTAGCTATCTCTGTCATTTGCTTTGGCTTCTCAATTTCGCCGTCTCTCTTTAATGTTGTCACCACTTGAAAGCACAATTTAGTGTAGCGAGATTTTATCCAGTAGTACTACTATAAAATCTATGACAGAAACAGAGAACTAACCTAAAACAAATCCCAAAATCTAACAAACGGACTAATGCGCAAGTCAGTCCATAGCGTACGAAGCTTGAAGCGAGTATCGATATGACCGTACGAAAATCGATCCGCGAATGGTCCCTAACTCTGTTGGAACGCCAACAGGATCGTCCAGTAAATCGTCACGAGTTCGTTGGAACGCTTTTCTCTTTCTGCGCATGATCTGGACGGTACAATGTACGGTTTTCGCGTATGTTGGAACAAACCTAATAACATTGGGTAAACAGTTACACCGTTCAGAATGAACGCCGTGTGATCGCACGGTAGACAACTTTTCATCCCAAGAAATTATATGGATGAAAAACGCCCGTCATGCGCAGTAGCAAAAAAGGATCGGTTCGTGATTTATTAAATATGAAATTATGAAATATTATTAGGTTAGAAATTATTGGAGAATGGAGATGTAGAAATATAATCTGATTCAAGTTCGATTTGATAATTAGGTATTGTTTGTTCCACCGTCCGTTTTTGGTTTTAATTAGGTATATTATTTGTTGTGTGGATAGTTTTGTTAAAATACCTATCAACCTAAATAAATGGAAAACATAAAATATAAGCCTCTAATGAGTACAGAGTCACATTCATCATCACTATCTTCGAAGTCATCATAAAAATCTGATATATTATAATAATTATAAACGAAGCTACAATTGCTACCTTTTTTAATATTCAGATCAATTTTAATTTCCTGACCGAAAGCTGTTATATATAAATTAAAATAAATTATAACATCAACATTCAATGACGAACGAGAAATTACGACTCGCGTGATTGAAAAAGTATTTATTACTGATTTGTTAATGAAAAAATTAGGTTACGTACAACTACTATCGAAAACTTCTCTGAGAGCGTTCACTTTAAAACAACACACCAGAGGAACGCTCGATAATTCGCCCGGTAGGTTGTTTATCATTCACACGGCGTTTATTATGAACGCACTCCTGGAGTTTGGGTCGGTGTTGATTGGAATGTTGAGAAATTTGTCCAGGGAAGCCTCAATTAAGAGGGTCGAAGGCTTTTCCTCTCCTCCCTCGGACCTGTAGATTACCTATTTAATGATTGATTTGTTCATTATGTTTGTTATGGTTTAACTTCGGCTAAGAGTGAGTGGGAGGATTGTGATTTGGTTTAGATTTCTATGTTAGCTGAATTAATGAAATTTGTTATGGAGGAAATAGAGTTTGAAGAGACATGTTCAAAGAAAAGGGAATGAAGCCCAAAGGGGTTTTGAGAAAACGTAGGAGCAATTTTGTTGTGAAATTGTTTAATCTTGTTTTCTATGTTCTTACAAGTAAAAAAGTAGTGAAAGACATCCCCTATTTCTCCACAGCTACATCTATCTGAGGCGGAGGCACGGTGGTAGAAGTATAGGTGAGCCGACTGCCGTCTTATAAGCAGGCCTCTCGCTGTCCTCAAACCTGTAACAGCTCACGTGCGAGAGAGAACGCGCAGAACGGCCCAGATCTCCCAGTCTAGTGCACTGTGCTGAATATGCTGAACGTTGCTCTTCGTTGCATTTTGATGATTTTTTATAGTTTTCTGTTTTATTTCGTGATCTGTTGTTCGTGATATTTCAACATGGGATGGAAATGCTGTGTTCCTAATTGTAATTCGGGTTATAAAAGCTGCAAAGAATATCCATAATCCATAAATAGCAATCGTTCTAACTGTTATTGCTATTTAATTGTTTTTATTTAATTAAAGCCTTCTGATTAGTTTTTTGATATTTCTTTTAAGCGATTTTGATTTTATTAATCTCGATGCATTGAAAAAAAAGTCGAATTTTTTCGGTCATTTTAGCACCATATTACAGTTTTTTATCGCTGGCGCCCGAACTAATTTTTATTTATGAAACTGATTATACCATTCCGTGGTATAATATAATATCAATTACACAAATCCTCTAAGTTTCAATTTTTTATCTTTAAAATTAACCTCTATTTCGGGGGTGGACACGAGTGATGGACCAGCCTGTAGAGATGATGTCATATACCTAGGCATGCAACTTTTTATTTCATAAAATTGTTATTAGATTAATACATAAATATTATACCTATACAATAGATGGGTAGATAGGTATTTATTATAATTATTGCCAATAAACGATTATTATGTAGACTAATTAGGTAACGAGTTTCTTTAAAAAACACCTTCAAAGAATTCCCTATCGACGGACGCGCTGCTATAGTTTATGCGTTCATTTTCTCTGGCATATTTGGCATGTATTTATTTAATAGAGAAAAAATATCTTACAAGTATCATATCTAGAATTATTATAATGAAGAATGACATAGTTCCTTTCCATAAAAAAACTCGTGAACATTAAGGCTGAAAATTGTCAAAAATAATCAAAATACAACACAGCATTCCATTGCAGCTGTAGGTAGATACAGTGCGCTAGACTGAACCGATCGGCCGCTTGACGCTTTCTCTGTCGCACAGTAGTAGCGTTGCACGTTCGAGGACAATTTCACAGCAGCGTTGGAGTACCTGTGTATCTTTTACCGTGGGCGGAGGCCTTGATTTTGTGTAGGTGGTAAGGGACAGCGCAGTAGTTATGTTGTTACAACTAATGTATTTCGCAGTACATTTGGTTGCTAGCCATTTCCTTCTGAAATGTAATGGAATTTGACCACTTTCCGATATTTAATGTCTTAACCTAACCCCTAACCTAATGAGTTCTTCTTCTTCTTCTTCTCTCCTGTAGCCAACACCACCTAAACAATAGCCATA
This sequence comes from Malachius bipustulatus, assembly GCA_910589415.1. Lineage (NCBI taxonomy): Eukaryota > Metazoa > Arthropoda > Insecta > Coleoptera > Melyridae > Malachius > Malachius bipustulatus. The sequence goes on from OU342633.1 coordinate 8,612,403, forward strand.
TAGATCTAGGAAATATAATGGACCGATTGTTGTCAATGCCTTTACTGTACTAAATTTGTTGCCAGTGTATGGTAGGCAACCAACATTTCTTGTAAGGGCAAAAATACCTACTAAATATTATGGAGAAATAATACGAAATTATTTTTTGTTTTGTTTTTATTACACATATTTTATAGTAAGAACATGGTTATTTTTAAAAATTATAAGAAAATAAATGCATAAAAAATAATAATAACAGTAATAACACTTTATTACTTGTTTTTTGTTTTTATTGGGAAATCCTCATACAATCATGATACCTATCTATTTTTGTAACAATTATTATTATCATTATTCTGCAAACAAAACATTTTTCTTTATCGGATGTCAAGAACAAAAAAAGTTAAATTAAATTCCAACCTATAGATAGTTCGAATTTATTTTGTTTCCTATACGTGGTTTTCATAGTAACCGTCCAGTTTGTCTAAACACTCCATCCCGCATAAATAAGTATATACGTCAACATTGGTTTTGAATGAGAATTAAATGCACAGCACAGAGGTTTAGAATGTCATTACGTGAATAAATTTTATATGTAGTTGTCAGTGGCTCTCAAACTGACGTAAGCGGTTCAATTCATTGTTTGAATGATTCCTTCAATAATTTACGCTCGTTCACAACTTGACAATTAATTGTTTGACATTTTCTGGTGAAATTAAAAATATTAATTCGGACGGTTAGTGTGACGTCACATCTGACTTTTTAAAGTTAATCCTACTATACAAAAATATACAATTGTTTACTGATTTTTAAATAAAATTAATTTTGTAAATTTGTGACGAATACGTATACATCTTCTTAATTTCTATTCTTATTTAAATAATGAATTCGTATTGTAAAATATATTTTTAAAATTATATGAATTAATTAACTGCACAAATGATTGTTCAAGGGATCTTGGTCTAAAATACAGGGTGTTAGTTAAGTACGGGGTCAAACTCCAAGGGGTGCTTCCTTGAGTGATTTTAAGAAGAAAAGTTCAAATAAACATGGGTCCGAAAATGCACATTTTTCAAGATACAACTCAATAAACTTTTATTTTTTTTTCTCGAAAACAAAGCAAGATATGAAAAAAACTCAAGCAAGAGATAAAATAGTTGTATTTCTAGTTGCTTAATTCGAAAAAAATAGAAAATTTAAAAAAAGTCAGTGGCGCCCAATTTTTTAATCAAAAATATTAGTTAGACTGTTTTCCGGGACGCCACTGGAATTAATAATTTTAATCTAATTGGGGCTAAACCCTCTTGTTATTACAAACAGAACTGCCAAATTTCAACAAAATTGATTGGAAGAGTTTAGATATTCACGAACATTCGAATTTTTTTTAAGTTTGACACCCTGTATCTTGAAAAATATGCATTTTCGGACCCATGTTTATTTGAACTTTTCTTCTTAAAATCACTCAAGGAAGCACCCCTTGGAGTTTGGCCCCGTACTTAACTAACACCCTGTATATGCAGATTTAAACTCTGAAAAAGTTTAGTCGAATCATCAATAATTATCTTTTTTGCTAAAATTTTTAATTAATAATATTTTTGGTCTCATGATTTTGGAACAATCACTCTAAAAACTTTTTCTGCAATGCTACAAATTACATAGACGTCATTATGTGGTATAATACAATCCTCCTCGGTTTTTCCTAGTGATCAGACGACAATTAATTGTAATTATTATTAATTTCAACAACTGACAACAAAAACAGCTACGGCAAGATTGGCAATGGATAACACTAAGTATATTCTTCATTACAAATCCCGAGATGTAACTTATTACATTATTAATTATAATTAAAGTGTTTGTTATCAATTTAAAATTAAATTATTTAAAAATTCTTCATTTAAATATATATCATCTTGATTTTACAATTAAATCATTTATTTTTGATTTATTTGTGCTAGGCACTGATAACATGCTTAGGCTCTTGAGATGTGCAATTAGCCGAAGATGATGTTGCTTTCGAATTTTATTTTATTTCTTCATCAGGGCTATATAGAAGTCGAAATTAAAATCTAAGTTCTTATAAATTGTTAATCATATAAGACTTGTAAATTCAACAGCAATAAAAACGATATAATAATAAATCATAGTAATTAAATTTTCATTCTAATTTGAGCCAAAATGATGAAAATTTTCATAAGTTTTTTCTAATATTGTCCCGTATCGTTATGTTCAAATTTTTTGAGCATATAGTAGGCTTAATTTTGAGCCCAATAAACCCAAATCTGGCAGGTCTATCTTTACTCGTTACGAAGTTACAGGCCTAAGAAAATTATGACTAGTAAATAACAATGATTAATAATAATAATAATAATAATAATAATAATAACATGTCTTTATTCCACAAAATTCCACATACAAAATAATCCATGCAAAATGAAAAAAAAAATCAAATTAGTGGATAAGGCGAAGGCCAGATAGCATATCAAGAATTGATATGCCCCTGCTCTCCTTGACCTTGATTCAAATGCCTTGTAAAAAGATGTGATCAATAAAATAAGCTTTATGTGGTTTTCAAAGTTAAATCTAGTATTTACTAGACATTATTTTCTTAGGCCTCTAACTTATTCGTAATGAATGCAGATAGACCTGCCACTTTTGGGTTTTTTAGGCTTAGGAATAAGCCTACTATATGCTCACAAGATTTGAACATAACGATACGGGACACCCTAGTATATTAGTTCAAAAAATTTTCTAAAACGACTGCATTTCCAAATAATTCCTAATATCATTAAAAAATATTACATAATAGATAACTATTTATTACAATTACAGAGATAAAATGTTTTACTTAGCTACGAAAAGAATATATCTGTTAATTTTAATACACACGATTTACACAATTATTATAAGCTGCACCCCAGCAAACACAGTTACATAATCGCAATAAAATAATTATATACCCTTGCGACCAACTTGATCTCTGGGATATACTATGTAACGTCAATGTAAATTGCCAGTGACTCACAATGTCCCACTCGATGCGCACATTTATAGTATATACTTGTTACGTTATCAAAGGATGTTGGTAGTATATTACGAGATTATGTTCTATGTATGTTCAATGTAGTCTTGTAGAGATGTCACGGATAGGTAACAGTGATGAATATAGTATATTTATTTTGACATTTCCATTATATATACAGTCAATATTAGATATGTATCACATGGTCATTCACAGTTTATTGAAAGTTTCATACCAGTGATGCAAAATTTGTATTGCATGGATTTCACATTTTATAGTAAATAATCGGGGCTATGATGTATCAACTTATGTAATTTATACACATTATCTAATCACAAAATTATACTGTTTTATAAATGAAATGTCATAAAAGTTAGTGTTTTTTTTTATACAAAATAACAATATGTAGTTTTGACATGTTCGTTATTAAAGTAGTATAATTTAAAGATTATATTAATGTGTAAAAATTACATAAATTGATACATCATAGCCCTGAATATCTCTGCGATACCTATAATACCTGCCCACTATCACTGAATTAATTTTAGCCCTTATTTGTGGGATATAGGTCTCTTAACAATATTAAAAAAATTGATATTACACCAAGTTTCAGCTCTGATTCGAGCCGATGTTCACCTGAAGTTTTATTTGAAAAATTTATGTCATTTGATTGTTAATTAGGTATGAAAAAAAAGAACTTTCAAATAATAAAACTCACAGTTAACAACGCTCGACTCAGGAGTCAAAATGTACTCAATTTTAAGTCTTGTTAATTTTTAATATTCTTAAGTAAACCTTAAATCCATAAATAAAAACTAAAATTATATAAGAGAAATTTGTTCAAGAAATACAGGCACCTCTTAAATAATATAAAATATATCAATTTCATAGATAGGTATACAAATCAATTAAAGAATGGAATGAAAAAAATCACATTTTATTAAATTAAAGGTACATTAAATTAAAGAACAAACATTGTAAATAAACTATAAAAAAATATTAGTCTTATAAAAAATAAATAAATGCATGAATCTCTTACATAAGAAAACAATGCATATCCTCTTGTAAAATCCTCTTAAAAAAAAACAAATAGATGTTTTAACAGAAATACATAATTCTCTTGTAATAATATATTTTGTTATATGATGAGATATTTAAAAGTGCATTTTTTAAGGATTTCCCTGCTCAGTATTTTTTTTTATTTTCTCTATCTTCCCTTTGTTTGGCATGTCTGAACCAGTCCGCACAGACCGCTTCGAATTCCTTTTCGCTCAGATTATGGTAGATTGAGAGTATTGTATCTACAAAACTTCAAATTAAGGTAAATATTATTCTATGAAGAAAACATTCTCCCTTTACAGGGAATAAGTACCATAGGGCCGGTCTCATAACAATGTTAAAAGTCGCTTCAAAGTATTGTTAAAATCAATCCTAACCAAGATTAAATTGAAATTTTAAAGAGACTCTAATTTTATTACGATAATGGCCACTACATTAGACTATACTTACTATTAGTAGGTATAATAATAGGTATTATGCATTGACGACTGTAAAGTAACTTACGACCTCTCATTGGCAGGTACGCTAAACTCATCGTTAACCTTTAACATAAACATCTTTAAAATATGAAATTAACTGTAACCGTGAGAGAGTTATTATTAATTTCAATCCGTTTGTGATGATTCAATTTTTTTATTTCGTCACATAATTCACAGTAAACGACGGAGGACGCACGCCACCCCATTCACCAAACACCAACGCCATAACGACGCCATGACGCCAAGCCACGCCAAGCCAACCGGACCAAACAACACAACACAACACCACCACCACCACCACCATAACAAGCGCGTGCGCGAGTCGCCTCGCCAGCGTAGTATTTTTTTATTTTTATTTTTTTAAACTAAATAATTTTCTTATAATAAACCTACCACTATTTTGGTGACTTTTTCATGTATTATTATTGGTTAGGTTATATAATATAATTGTTATGTAAATGTAGCCAAAAAGTCGCCGCTAAGTTATTGCAGGAATATAAGTTTTGATACATAACTGATATATAAAAATTTGTGATGTGATTTTGCTTCCTAGATGGGAGGTAGATGTGATGTTCAGAAATTACAATCACTCAACATCAAGGGTACATCAAGGAGATTAGAAAGTTTTGTTGAGGTTATATAAAATATCAATGTCCCTGCAACGTCTTCGATACATATGGCTTGAAACCCTATTGTCCCACTTCCATCTATGTTGTATCATTAAGATATATCGCAATGTAATTCAAACGGTACATCGCTGGTATGTTAAAATCACAAGTGTGTTTGTTGGGACAAGACTTGACCATCATTAATATTAAATTTTAAATCAACAGAGGGTATTCAAAGTGATGAGCAGTGGGAGGAGTAATTAACTGGATCGGTTTTAATTACACAATCAATTTATTAGATAAACGGAACGTATCATTACATTACAACTATGCGCCATTTGTACAACAGTAAACCGCCCGATGTAGATCATGTCGGTTATACTACCGCGCACACACACATGCGCTGTTGTATCTCATGATTTTATTGTAGTTCAACACAAAGTAAATATAAATGCACTGTTAACCAGTATATGGATATTAAATTCAGATTTAATTTGTTATACACCTTGTTCTACCGCTCAAAAAACACCAAGAATGCGGAATTCTTGTATCCATCAAGCAAGTTCCCGCTTAAATGTTTTAAATTTCCGCCTCTTTGCCCTTAGTATGTATGGTTGCCTAACTTTGGTTGGCAACAAATTTCAGTCTGAAGAGTTAGTCCATTTATATTTCCTAGGTAAGAGCTCATCGGCCGCACCCTAACGGTAACTCAGCCAGTTCAGCACTTATAGGTTGTGGGTTGTGGCACTTGTGGCTTGTGCTTGGCCACTGGCCAGGGATTGGAAAAATTAAGAAAAATAAAAAGCCTTCTTGCGCATCAATCGCAGAAATAGTGTATTTTTATGCGATTCAATAATAAATATTTTCTTCCTATTTCTTTTTATAATGAATATACCTAATGAAAAAATAATCCGATTTTTTTGGGAAAACTCCACCTATACCCACCTAAAAAAAGTGATCCTCTCGTGGATTCGAACACCGCACCATCAGTTTGCTAGGCAAGAGCGTAACGAATGGAGCCACGGTGGGATTTAAATTTGTAGCGCTGATTGGGTATATGTATTACGTCAGGTACATTATACCACCAACACATTTTTTTTTTAAACTGGTCAAATCTTCGTTATTAAGAGACCAATTTGAATACTTTTTTCACCTGCATGTAGGTGATTTAATTGTCGTTGCGATTGCTCTTCTAATTTTCAGAACCATTCATAATTGAATGTGAAAAAAAATAAAAAAGAAATTGCGAACCATTTCATCGCGATTTAATAATTTTAAATAAGCGTAAGCTAATTTACAACCAGCGAGAAACTTTTTTATTTTTCGTTTAAAGTGCTACATTAATTTGTAGCGAATTGAAGCTAAGACTTCAAATTATAATTTTAAAGAAAAAAAAAATGGAAAATTTCGCTTCACAATTTCTTCAAAAATGGACTCATAACCGTTATAGAAATTTACACGTTTTTACGATTTTCCTACCCACGACACTGGCTTATTAATGGAAAATACGTTAATTTTATTGCATTAACTCAAATTTCCAATAATTTTCTTCAAATCCTGTTAATTTGATTTCAAAGTTTTTTTGCCATCTTGCTCATATACTTAGGAGTTCAAAAAATAGTCAATTTTCCGTCAATTTTCAAAAAATTCAAATGGCCGCCATTTTGAAACGGCTCGGCCGATTTTGCTCAAGTGCAATACCAGACCACTCCTTGTGGATTTCTTACTCCCACAAAAATTTCAGCCTCCTAGATTCAAAACTGCGACCTGAAATGAGATGACAAAAACCGGATTTCTGGAACTTTGAAGGGACACCCTGTAGAAGTGATGGGACTTTTGGAAATTTTTTCAACGAAAATCTAACGTCATTCCAAAGCTTTACAAGAATCCAAAATTTTGTTCACTATAATCTTGAAAGATAAAGCTACACGAGCGTTTTAAAAATCGAAATTTCGCGATTTTGGAGAAATATATAAATATATATTATAAAATATTGATAATTATATTGGGATAGCAGCCAATTACACACGCAGAGGCTTTCTCTTTTTTCTTTTTAATTACCCCAAGCTTTCGAGCTTTTCTTTAGCTCTTCGTCAGGCGGGGTACTGAAAAGATTAACAATAAATTACAATAACAATTGTAAGTATACATGAAAAATTAGAAACTAAAAAATTACATAATACTTACAGAAATTGAGTAAAAATTGATGATGTTACAATGTCATTTTCATGGGTAAGTAGAGGATAAAAACGTACAAATATGAAACCAATAAACCAAATAAAAATTAAATAACATAGGTAAGTTAATGTATCCCGTTACCAGTAATCCTGTATATCGTGGGCAGGTGAATTTTGGAAAACCACTTTTTCGTGATCTGGGGGTCATGATCGGTGGACATTTGATGAGTTTGGGTGATTTTCGAAAAGTGATGTCGTCCTCAATAAATTTAATAAAAAAATACACTAAAACAGAAATTAAGGCATTTTCCGAGCAGGAACCGCGCATTTATTATGGCTACCTATACCTACCGGACCATTATAATAACAAAAGCGGGGACGATGAGCGACCGAGCCCGGCTTCGACTGGTCAAGACACGAGTCGTCGCCGGCAAAATGTAGGGAACGTATTAATTGATAATTTCTTAAAATTGTCATCTTCGTTATTAAAAGACCAATGTGGATAATTTTTTCACAATCATTTTGGTGAATTAATTGTCGTTGCGACTGTCCTTCTAATTTTCCCAATGGTGCATAAAGAATATGACAAAAAAAATAGCATTAATTTATCGATTTTTTAATAAAAATAAGATAATAAGCTAATTTTCGAGCAGCGAGGCAATATTTTATTTTTCGTTTAAAGTACCAACATAATCGAGATGAACTGAAGCCAAGACTTCAAATTATATGTTGAAGACAGAAAAATGGAAAAAGATTTCATGATTATGAAAATACAGAGAGATACAATTGACCGGGCGGTAAACAGTCGAAATGACCTACCGAAGTTTTTCCTGATTTTGACAGTTCTTACAACGGTTAGGAAAAAAACTACATATATCTTTTTTGTAGGTAAGGAACGTCTCTATCATAGTGTTTTGTTATTTTTTCGATCGGTTGACAATATTTCGAAAAAAAATTGAAAGCATGCGTTAAAGAGCAGCATTTGATCAATTGTTTTTTTAAAGAAACGATTCCCGCTCAAAAACCGGGAATTTTTCGGGAAAATGTTTCATATAGTTAAATAGTATTTGAAGAAATACTAAAAAAAGGTCTGATTTGATTTTTCGCTAGGATGCACTGTTTTCGAATGTTTTTTTGTGATTTTTAGAAAAAAGAACAGATTTTTTTGTTTTTTGAATAAGTCGCTTTTGCCGAATTTTGACGTAAAAATCATAATTATCTTTTTTGTAGACAATGAACGGTTCTATCTCACTGTTTTGTTGTTTTTTCGATTGGTGGAATAAATTTCGAAAAAAATTCGAAAAAATCGAAAAATCATGCGAAAACAGTATGTTCCATTTTTTGAGGGCCGATTACCACTCACCTAATTATTTTTTCGAAAAACCATCTTTACAAAGTTGTACGTCCATTCTTTCTCTAAATAACTGTACTAGCAGAATCTGTCCGCAATGTACCGTTACCGAGAAAAAGTCCTATATGTGGGACGTCGCAAAAAAAAAGTACGGCCCTGAAAGGGGGCCTTAAAATTCTCGGAACCGGCCCATTTTCAATAGGTCGTATTTAGGGGTCCCGAGCTTCGTCCCTACAAGTTTCATCCCGATCGGTGCAACTTTCGGATACTTAGAGTGTTTCCTAGGTCGTTCCCGAAAAAAACCGAAATTCCCGAAAAAAAGACACTTCCCAGTAACGGATCCCACTCATTTTCAATAGGCATCGTAGGACCGTGCGAAATTTAAAAGGAGCAAAATTTCAAGTCTCTACGACGAAAAATGGCGCCTCTAGAGTGTTTCCTAGCAAAACGCACAGATACACAGACAGACCGACATTTTCAGGGCACAAAGGGCGCACATAGTTCCGAGAACATCGGCTTTGCCGGTCTCGGAAACCGGTTGAAGATATCGAAAAACTGCAAATTATAAAAAAGAAAGCTTGACTAATTTCCTAATAAAACGTCCTTTTCTATGTTATTTTTAATATCCATAAGTTTTAGAGAAAATCACAGTCGAAAAAATTGCAAAATTTAATTTTTTGGGCTTGATTTTTTATTATTCGAACTGTTGCTGAAAAAGCTTTTTTTTACTTAACGATAGAGTAGTTAGTAGTTATACGACTGAGCAGAGAAAATGTTCCAAAGGTAAAAGTTAAAAGAAAAAGAAAAGTCTGCTTTGGTATGACTTTTATTGAAGCTATAAACTGAGTGCCCTACGTGTTTTGAGTAAAATGACATCTTCAGGGGCTTAGAACTTGTTTGCGCTTCCAGTTTTTCTGGGAAGTGGTATCAACTTTTCATTTTTTATTACTTTCTATATTGTCTGAGAAAATAAACTAAAATAAGTTTTGCGCAATTGGAATTTAAAATTAAAAATGTATGAAGTTATAAGCAAATGAAAATCGCCTTTTTTCGAATTTCTATTCTCGAAGTCAAATAATTTTATTATTTTAACGTTCCAAGTGCGAAGAAGCTGAGGTCAAAGAGGAAAAACCTTCATGGGATAGATCAAAATGCTCAAAATTTAACTTTTTTTTCTTCAAGTTTTATGTTTATTAGCAGATTAATAAGTGCAGTTAATTAAGTAATTTATTAGATATCATAATTAATTTTTTTTTAATAATGTTTCCATTATTTAAGCGTGGAATAAAATATTGGCTTTCTTTAATGGTAATAATTTCTGGTTTCCTTAATTTTTTTTGTACCTATATGCCGTATGACATAGGTACAATCATTGACAGAATTAATAGCACAATTTTCTTATGATCGCCATATTGGTTTTTCATCTCAGTCTGTAGGTATCACGGTGTATATATCTTACACCGTGGTAGGTATACAGAAATCAAGGAAACAATTTATTCTTAAAAAAATTATTCCTTTGTGAAAAAAAAAAAATTATTGGATGTTATAGAAAAATTAAAAAATTATAAGGCGAGCAATACATTACTTCATATTGACGTCATCGGCGAAAAAACTTAGTTTTTTTTTCGAAAATTTTTTTATTTTCATTTATTAGATTTACAGTTCTCTTGATTTTTTGATACCGATGACATAAAAAAAAAACAATATGGCAGAACTACTTTTTGGGAAAAAACTGAGGATGAGGCTTCATTTTAATCAAGAATTTTTTGAATTTTTCTGCTTTTATTTATGTTTTATTTGAAAGTGTTGACTCATGATTGTCTGGTTTATCTTTGGTTTATTTTTTTAAGTTAGTTTGCCAGTAAGTGTTGAGTAAATGAATGAATAAAAAAATAAACAAATTTAATAAACAGAAAATAAGTTTATTTATGAATAAGTAGGTTATGTACATATTTTTCACAATTTCCATAAAATGAAAATTATAAATCTTAAAAATTAGATTTTTTACAATAATTTTACAATTCCTAGTATCAAAATTTGGACTTTTAAACAGTGACATCTTTATTTTTATATAAAAATTTTTATGCTAAAATACTAGGTACCCTAATTACCTAATACCCTAATTAAAATACTAAAAAAAAACTAATTGAGCTCGTCCCTCTATATAATAATGTACAGTGTAGGAAATTCGAATAGGTAAATCAAAACAAATGAAATTTCAAAAAGGAATCACAAATTCCTAGCCGAGCTTCAATTTTTCCAACTGTTGATTCAGTGGTTCCTCCTCTCTCGAAGTTGACGGCAGTTCATTCTGTCTCGATTTTGTCGGCACTTTCTTCACTCCCTTCCCCTTGCAGCTTTCTCGCTTATAATGAGACTCCAGAAATAATCGATCCCTCTCATCGTGAAGCACCCCAACGTTGAATGGTTCATCAGGGGAACATATCTCAGGAAACATAAAGCTGAAACAGAGGAACAAGCAGATTAGACAACGTGAAAAAAATACAAATTAATTAGACAAGTCTTACTTCTCGAAATCTTTCCCGATCCTCGGCTTCATGTATAATGAAGCCACACTCGAGTGGCCGATTTGGCAAAGTTTTCGACCATCAAATAAGTGGCAGCCTCGATGAAGTCGTAAAACTCCACCGCTTTCAGGGTAGAAAATAATTCCACGTCGAAAGGATCGGCTTCCGGATAGGCACGGAACCGATGCCCGTGCAACTTCTCCCCCGCCGTTAATTTCTCGTCGTCCTCTTCATTGAAGGGTTTGGGGTCGTTGCGGTGCTTGTCGCACCACTCGATCAGAACGAGGAGGCTTTTTGTGGTGACGTGCTTCAATATCGTCGGCTCTTTGGAGGAATCATCCGGGCACAGATCCATCAGGTCCCGGATCAAAGATGAGCAGTGGTACAAACCGCTCGAGGGGGTGACTGTGTAGGTGTAACCTTCCGATGAAGATACCACCATCGAGCCTTCGGTGGAGGGTTCCTGGAAGATATGTAACGTTTAGTTTGATGTTGATATCGATTTATTTAGAAAATATTTTGAATGCGCCTAAAAAAGTTTCAAGGGAAAATATTTCAAAGAACCCTTCGATAATAATTATTGTTTCTGCTGTAAAAACGTATGTGTTTTCGGAAAAAAGATAAAAAAATAAAGAAAATTCACAAAAAGTTATTGGTACGACGACTTTTTCGATTTCCCCAATTTTTTCAGTGAAGATGTGCATTAACACGCGACGATCGCTATTTTATAATGAAAATGAAGCGACATGACGTCATCATTTTTAGGAAAAAATTAAAAATCGACAAAACTCCAGTTTTTTGCCTGAACGGTGCAGGGGAAAGAATCTATTTTGGATTTTTTCATAAGAGATGGAGGATCTTAAGGGTTCCGGGAACACCTACTCTTAAGCAAACCTGTATTTTCAGGAAAAAAACTTAAAAAACATTTTTTTCGTTTTTTCACAAAAAGAAAAATCGTGTCTACTATGGTAAGACGAGCTAATTTTTTCATGAAAGAATTGCATGGACATGACGATCTCTATACAGTTATGTGCAAATGAAAGTGATCTGACGTTACCATTTAATTAAGAAAATAAAATAAATTAAATTAAATAAAAAAGTTTTTCCTGGGAATCAGGGATAAGAATCGATTTTTGATTTTTTTTCACGAGAGATATGATCCTTGAAGGTATATTTTCGAAAAGAAAGAAATCACATTTTTTCACAAAAAAGGCGCGTTTCGGGAAAGATACATGGCATTGACACGGCGGCCGATATTATGTGAAAATGAAACCGATCTCACGCGAACATTTTCATAAAAAAATTAAAAATCACAAAAATTAAAATTTTTGCCAGAACGCCGGTGAAGTGTTTAGAATCAATTTTCGATACTTTTTTATAAGTCCTTGAAAAGATACATGATATTCCGAAAAAACCTGCCCCTATATAAAAATGTCTGCATTTTCTGGGTATAGCGGGGGGAGGAACTTCCTAAAATCGCATTTTTCTTGCTGATGGAAGGACCGGCTTTTCGAAAATTAAAATCAAAAAATTTCTGTTTTTTTTTGCCTGGACGATTCGAGACGTGGAAATCAATTTTTTGAAAAGCGGTTTCTGAGGGGATAATTTTTTCCGCGAAAACTACCCTTAACGTCTACGTTTTCTGGAAAAAAATAAAAACCATTAATTTTCAGTTATTATAGAGGCAGGTTCATCAGGAATAGGTATTAAAGTACCTTTTCAAAGATCATCTCTAAAAAAAAAAGTATCAAAAAAGCGGTAGGTAATACTCTGGATGTAAAAGGTAACTTTAAATTAAAATTCCGGGTGTTGGTGGTTGGTGGTCTGTAGAATTGTCAAAATAGAAAAAAAAAACTCACAAATAGAATACAAAAACTCACCCCATTGCCTGCTGAGTTATTTTTCTGGTAATTCTGGTTCAAAAACTCGCCGATATTCATCATGTTTATTATTTTTTGTTCTTGTGCAAAATTGAAAAATATTCAAATAACAGAAAGTTATTATTCAATAAGCAACACTGTCGCTATTGATGACTCGCAAAAAATACTCTTAGCGAAAACACTACACTTCTCTTCGAGACAAAAAAATAAACAAGAAAACAAGAAAAATAAACGGAACAGACAGAAGTCAAATTTAACGAAGGGCACTTGTTGCAATGCAGGAACAGAACGAACTGAAGAAGGTAAGAAAGTTCTACCTATTATAGACATATAATTCGCCATTATAAAGTGCTTAAGGTCCTAATAATGGCTTTTGTATTGATGGGTGCTATATTGTAGGGAGTAGGTAATGACTCTGGAACTTCCTAATCCCTTAATTAATTCTCTTGCAAATGTGCTCGTAACGAAAGATGACTGACACAAAGGTAACAGTAGATAAATTTCTTTGAAATTTATAAAGAAATCTATTCCAGGTTTTTTTATGTATAATATAGACTGTAATCGAGGTACCTATACTTTGTGAAAATGTAACAATAATTTTTTTCCATATTTTATTAGGTCTCATATAACTTGCCCCTGTACCTTAAAGACCTGCATATGTTAGGAAAGAAGTTTAGAATAGTCTGCTACGACCTCATGTTTCGAATTTATTGGTCCTCTTCAGCAAAAAATAGTTCAGCTTTAAAGAATAAGCACAATGTATAAATGTCTATCTGACATTTTTGGTCGCCGCGTTTTCACCAAAAGATTTTTATATTAGTCTTCTATAAGTTTTTTTTTGAATAAAAATGTAAAATTTAAAATTGCAAAGCAGTGTTGCCACGTTTTGCAAAGTTCTGGTGTTCTTAATTTTTTTCAGGATTTAAATCAATTTTTTTCACAACGCGTATACGTCCATATACTAATGAAATTATTGCACATACTTCAGAAACTTGATACAAAAAAGCACCCAGTAATGTTTCAATTATCATGTAGGCAGGTAATGATTAAAAATTGCATACCTACTCCAAGGATCAAATACTAACATACGAGTATCTTATAGGGATATTTTATATTTTTCAGAATAGCCAAATGAGAGTCGCGAGTAATGCCTTTATTTTGACACCGCCAAAAATAATTCAACCACGATTTATACCGTCACCATAATGACATTCGGTAAAAAGAAAAACAATTTTTGTCAATATTCTTGAATTTGACGTTTAAAAAAATGACAGTTACAGTTATCCGGGATAGCTCTTGCACCAATATATTATTGCTGCACACTTCATCACCTTTACGACGATACCAAAATCTGACCGCCATCTTGATTCTTCGATTTTAATTAAGGTCTTTAGTGTGAAAAAACTCGTTTTTTTCAACTTTTCGATTTTGACGTTTCAAAAGTGTCAGTTAGATTTGGTTATTCGAAAATATTTCACATAACTGTAGTGGCCGAGAGTCTTTTCGTTACGTTAAAATTACAAAATGGCCGCCATCTGGATTCTTCGAATCGGAAAAAATTATTTCCTTCGGTGGCGTTTACGGAATTTCCGCATACGTAATATGACATTATAACGTTCTTTACTCTATTTTTCACGGTGAATTTTTCAAATTTTGAAAATAATTATCAGTCCAAATTATTAGTTAAAAATAGTACAGCGCAATTGATATTTTAAAAACAATTTTTTACATAATGCATAAGAAAAACCTTCTTGCGCATCAATCGCAGAAATAGTGTATTTTTATGCGTTGATTCAATTATGAATATTTTCACTGCTTTTTAAATTGGCTTTCTGAAATTTTCCATAGTCACGTCATATTCGCGTAGTGGCTTACTGTGAAAATTGCATTTCATTTTGTTTGAAAACGTGCCTTAGAATGGATTTTTAATTATAACAAAACAACAAAAAATTGACAAATTTAACAATTTTGCCCCTTTTCCTATGCCCACCACTGGCTAACTTAATTAAAAAATACTATTTTTTACACTACCTTTAATAGTACGGAAAAAGTGAAAGGGGAGCTTTGAAAACCGAAAATTTGAAATTTTATAGAGGAATAAACATCATGTAAAAATATTCGAATATCTCCGCCATTTTAATGATCTGCTTCTTGAGATTTTTCATAGTTAAGGATTATTAGTAGTTGTCTACTGGAAAATATTTTGTTAAATTTCTTCAAAAATGTGTTCATAAAGCCTTTTTTCCCTTGTCTTACCGACGCCACTGGCTTGATAATGAAAATATTGCAAATTTTATCGCAATATTTTAACTCAATATTTTTATAACTCAAATTTAGAATAATCTTCTTCCAATAATGCTAATTTCATTTAAAAGTTTTTGTTTCTAACTTATTGCTTATTTAGGGCTTCAAATCTATCAATTTTTCCTAAAATTGAAAAGGCCGCCATTTTGGAACGGCTCTTCCGATTTAATTGAAATACAGTACCAGACGCCTACTTGCAGCTATCTTACTACCAAAAAAATTTCAGCCCCCTCAATTGAAAACTGCGACCAGAAACCGTGCCTCATACCCGTTTTTTTTTTTTTGGAAATTTGCAGGGACACTCTGTAAAAGTAATACAATTTTAGGAAAATGTTTTTTACGAAAATCAAACGTTATCCCTAAGTTTCACAAGAGTAAAAAAATTCGTTCATTAATCTTGAAAGATGAAGCTACAGGAGCGTTCTTAAAATTTTAGAGAAATAAACATCATGTAAAAAAAACCTTCTTGCGCATCAATCGCATAAATAGTGTATTTTTATGCGATTCATTTATGAAAATTTTTGCCGCCTTTTAAATTGGCTTTCTGAATTTTTCAATAGTCAGGTCGAATTTGCGTAGTGGTTTACTGTGAAAATTTCATTTCATTTCGTTTGAAAGCGTGCCATAAAATAGATTTTTACATATAATAAACCAAAAAAAAATTGGCAAAATTTAACAATTTCGTCTCTTTTCCTATACCCGCCACTGACTAACTTTAAAAAGTTACAGGCGAGTTCTGAAAATCGAACATTTGAAATTGTAGAGAAATAAACATCATGTAAAAAAATTCGAATAACTCCGCCATTTCTCTTATTTGCTTCTTGAAATTTTTAGAGTTAAAGGTTATTATTAGTGTAGTTATCTACTCTGAAATGTGCTCATAATCAGTTAAAGAAATTTAGCCATTTTTACCATTTTCTTACCCACGCCACTAGCTTATTAATGAAAATAAATAAAATTTTATTGCATTAATTCAAATTTCAAATCATTTTAATCCAATCTTGTTAATACAGGTATGTAGGAGTTTTTATTTTCTGCAATTGGGGTTGGCAGGAGCAGGCATGCGCATATCTGCATGGGTGGTCCCGCCCGAGCCGAAAGCGATGAAAACGGTGCGCTGGTGCTGGTGCTAGTTTTAAATCAAGTAGTCCCGGGTCTGAATATTAGAAGGGTACACGACGCATCGCTGGGGTTTATTAAAGGGGGACAATTAAAGGCTTGTTTAATAGTTATTAAACTATTAAACAAGCCTTTAATTGTCATCCTCATTATTTTGTTGTGAAAAGTTTTCTTTCTATATTGCTTATGCAGGGACAAAAAAATAGCCTTTTTCCCTAAAATTCAAAAAGCCGCCATTTTGAAATGGCTCGTTCGATTTTGCTCAAAAAATCCAATACCAGACCATTACTTGTGGATAATGTCTTCCTCCCATAAAAATTTCAGCCTCCTAGATTGAAAACTGCGACCAGAAAACCGTGCCACATGGACCGGATGTTTCAAAATTTTAAAGCACACCCTGTAGAAGTAACGCGACTTTTGAAAATGTTTTCAACGAAAATTTAACGTCATCCCAAAGTTTCACAAGAGTAAAAAATTTCTTTCACTAATCTTGAAAGATGAAGCTACTAAGAGCGTTTTTAAAATTTTAGAGAAATTTACATCATGTAAAATAAATTTGAATATCTCCGCCATTTTTTTTATTTGATCATTGAAGATTAAAGAGTATTAGTATAGTTGTCTACTGTAAAAATTTTAGTTCAATTCCTTCAAAAATGTGCTCAAAAACGGTTATAGGAATTTAGTCATTTTTACCCTTTTCCTACCCACGCCACTGGCTTATCAATAGAAATAATGCAAATTTTATTGCATTGACTCAAATTTCAAATAATTTTCTTCCAATCCTGTTAATTTGATTGCAAAGTTATTTTACCATCTTGCTCATACACGGGTTCAAAAAATAGTAAATTTTCCGAAAATTCAAATGGTCGCCATTTTGAAACGGCTTTGCCGATTTTGCTCAAGTGCCATACCAGACCACTCCTTATGGACATCTTACTCTCACAAAAATTTCAGCCCCCTAGATTGAAAACTGCGGCCAAAAACCGTGCCTCAAGGACCGGATTTTTGGAACTTTGAAAGGACATCCTGTAGAAGTAACGTGACTTTTGGTATTTTGTTCAACTAAAATCTAACTTGATTCCAAAGTTTTACAAGAATCCAAAATTTCGTTCACTAATCTGGAAAGATAAAGCTACAGGAGCGTTTTTAAAATCGAAAAATCGTGATTTTGGAGAAATAAATACATATACAGGGTGTCTTGCTAAGGTTGGCCACCGGTCATATCTCGGAAACTAATGGGCCTATAACCTCAAAATAAAAAATTTCAAGACATAAGTGATCAAGAGAAATCCAATGAAAATATTTTCAAGATGACCGCACTTCCGGAAATACCGGAAGTTAACACCTACTTCGTTATTTTAACGGAAACACCCTGTAAAATAGGGCGATACCGAATTGGGCGAAGGATTATGTTATTCACTAATCCCAGGGCTCAATTGGGCGAGAAACGAGAAACTAGGGGATTATAAGAGATAACTTGACAGACAAAGAAATACATGTGTGGCCTTGCCCATATATATAGCAGTGTTGCCAGATTTATTTTCAATAACTGCTACTTGTTCGACACTAAAGGGTGGCTAATGAGAGAAGTTTTTTATCATTTACTATATTCAAGGGATTGTTGAATAGTATTAACGAACTATGATTTATGTTTAGTAACAAAATGATGACCTTTCGTGTTTTCCATATTTTCTACTGAAAACTCACCATGTTTTTAAATCTAAGCAATTCCAATGCCAAATATCTCTGGAATTTACTACTTCTAATCAATAAAATCACAACTTGCTATTATTTCTATCCTTCCGGTGGAGTACCTTATAGGTACTAGGTAGGTATGTCATTGCAATGGTATTTTTTCACAGCACTTTCAGATGTGTAAACAAAAAATAAGAAATTTGAAACAGACTGAATGACTTCTGCAAATAAATACTTTTCTAAAGTATAATTATTGCAACATGAAATTGACAACATCGTGAAAATTTATCATGATTTTCTCAAAGGCAATAACCTAGTCAATTGAAAATTATGATAAATTTATGATAAATCAATTTTATTATTCAAGCAATCAAGTAATTGATTGCTTTTTATGGATTATTTGAGTAGGTATAGGAACGACGTTTACTTTTCTATTAATGTTTCATGTTTCTGCTGTATAGGTAAGTATAATGTAAAATAATTGTAAATGCACTAAGGGCTTGATGTATTTGATAGAACTTAAAAAAATAATACATCAAATATTAATATTATTTATTTATTTTTTTCAGTTTTATTTAATGTAGAAAATCGGAATTTCTGTAAAATCTGGCAACGTAGCCACATTAAAGCATGCAAATAACTCAACGGTATTTAAAAATTCCTTCGCCCAATTGAGCTGTAGGATTATAGGCCCCCCCGTGGTGCCGAAGGGTCACTCAGGTAGTTTCGCCCAATTGAGAAACGCCGGTAAAATATTATAATTTTTAAATTTCTGAAGAAATGGCATACAGGTGGTTTTCACCAATGGAATTTAGATTGAGCGGTTTATGAGTTATAAACAAGTGAAAATCGAAAATTTTCTACTTCAAAGCAGTCTAGAATTAGAACGGCTCAAGATATCTAAAAACGGTTTATATGTCCCTAATATTCTACCTTTTCATGGTTTATCCCACTATAGCCCGTATTCATCAATAAATATAACGCCTGGGGTTAAATTTTGGAACATGTCATTAGTTCAAAATTCGTAGCGTTCGTAGGGTTTGAGCATTAGACCAATCAGCTGTCAGAAAATTCAAAATATAACCCCAGAGTTATATTTTGAAGTTTGATGAATACGGACATAATATGTGGAGTAAATTTTAATACAGGGTGATGAAAATAATCCGATTTTTCATCACCCTGTATTAAAATTTAAACCCCATAGTAGGATACTATGTGAAAATAGTTAAGGTAGGGACATGTAAACCGTTTTTAGATATCTTGAGCCGTTTTAGTTCTACACTGCTTTGAAGTTGAAAATTTTCGATTTTCAATAATTGTCAACACTGCTTTGCCATTTTAAATTTTACATTTTTATTAAAAAAAAATATAAAGAAGACTAATATAAAAATCTTTTGGTGAAAACGGCGTCCAAAAATGTCAGATAGCCATTTATACATGGTGCTTCTTTTAGGCTGAACTATTTTTGCTGAAGAGGACCAATACATTCGAAACATATGAGGTCGTAGACTATTCTAAACTTTTTTCCTAACATATGCAGGTCTTTAAGGTACAGGAGCAAGGTATATTATGAGACCTAATTATAGAAGACTTCTTAGCTTAATAATAATACACTCTTCTTTAAATGGTGATATATTTCCCGAATAATATAAATTGATTCTAATTCTAATACTTCTAATATTCATTCATATCATAATCTTAACGTAACATAACATAATAATAATTGAACTGCCCCCTGTCACAGTCACCAACGCAATGCGTGCGTCTCACCCAGTCTTGCCAACCTACTACTGCCAGGAAGTGAGTAGCAACGGCGGCAAATTCAAATTTAAAATTTTACTACTACAGTTCGGCCTAACCTGACTACTGATCGTCTCGATCATACAAATAGAAGCTATAAGTATAGTTACATTTTCATAATTCAAAAGATTTTCTCTAACATAGGATACAACCCAAATTCATCTAATTCTAACATAATTTTACGACGGCATAATAGTCAACACAATACATAAGTACTAAATCACAACTTGATTGGTACACATAATAATCCAATTACATAATGGTTATACATAATACATAATGTTATTACACATAATACAATTTGCCATAATTCTAACATAATTTCATCATAATTCAAAAATAGCTTTTATAAGTAGATAATGTACAATAGTCATTAATTGGTAATCATTTTATACTAATCGGTACTGATAACTATAAAAATCTAGAAATTGTCAAATAATGGAAACTTGTTAAAATAGGAAAAATAAGTAAATTTAATGCAACCACAATTTCATATTATCAGGACTGCAAATTCCTTCAAAAGGTCTCTGAGTTATTTGGAAGTTTTCAACATCGGTAATAAAATAACGATCATTTCCCAGAATTTTTTTGATTTCATAAGGACCTCTGTATTTAGGGATTAGCTTTTTATTAACACCTGGTGTTACGTCTACGTTCTTTATCATAACATAATCGCCCACTTCATATTTATGTGGTATCTTGTGTTTCTCATCAAAATATCTTTTATTATATTCTTGAACTTTTAGATTTTGTTCTTGAGCTTTCTGCCTAACTTCGTCTAAATCTCTATTACTTTCAAATTCTGACTCTAAATATACTCGTAATTGATCATTTTTGTCTCTCTGACTAACACCAAATAGTAAGACGGAAGGACAATTACCAATAGATCTACAATAGGTGTTGTTAATTGTGTACTCGACTTCAGGTAAGTATTTATTCCACTTATTTTTGAATTCTGCCAACTTCGACAGCATTGGAGTTAAATCACGATTTGTCCTTTCAATTTGACCGTTGGACTTTGGTGAAGCGGTGGCTATTTTAATGTGAATGATACCATTTTCCTTACAGAATTCCTCAAACTCAACTGCAGTGAAACTACTGCCTCTATCACTGACAATGCGTAAAGGCCTACTATAATTTTGAAAGTATTCTTGAAGTTTATGTATAACTTCGCAAGTCTTCGTAGATTTTACATCATAAAGTTTAACATATTTTGTGAAACTGTCAATAACTTCGAAAACATATTTTTTATGAGTTGGCGTTTTTTCAAGAGGTCCATAATGGTCCACATGTAGAGTGATGAAAGGCTTATCTCCTTTCGGAATATTATGCAGGACTCCTTCTGTTTTACCACCAGAAGAGTAGCAAATACATTTTATACAGTTCTGAATGTAGTTTCTAATTTTATTTTTAAAATCAGGGAACCAGTATACTCTTGACAGATACTCACATGTCTTATTGATACCTACATGGCCTAACGTATCGTGACAGTTAAATATGACTTTGTCTTCCATGGTTTTCGGAACGTAAAATAAAGTTTTCTTTTGGTCCTTCAATTTTTTGTAAACTAAACCATTCCTAAGTTCAAAGTTTTTATTTTCTGAAACCAAAAGTTCATTCTTAATATTTCTTATATCAGAATCCAAATTCTGAGCGATAGACAAATTTTGTTCAAAAGTATTTTCTTCGAGAATCAATACACTATTTGCACGACTCAAAGCGTCTACGTGTCTCATACGAGTATTATCTCGGTGCTCTAATTCATAGTCATAGTTTTGTAGGGTAAATGCCCATCGATTAATACGACGATTAATTTCTTTCTTGTTAAGGGCTAATTTTATTGAATTACAATCGGTAACAATCTTGAAATGTATCCCTTGCAAATATATTCGAAATCGTTCTAAAGCGTTTACAATTGCCAGAAGTTCTAATTCATAACTATGCATTTTTGATTCGGTGTCAGTGGTACGTTTACTAAAATAAAAGACAGGTCTGAATAAGTTGTCCTTTTGTTTTTGCAATAATATTGCTCCATAACCTGAACAAGAAGCATCACAGTGTAACTCTGTCTGCAAGTTCGGTGAATAAATGGCTAAAATAGGTGCCTCTGTTAACATAGTTTTCAACTTGTTAAAAGTGAAAAGTTCCTGTTGACCAAATTTAAACTGAGAATCTTTTTTTATTAAATCATAAAGAGGTTTTGCCTCTAGAGAAAATGATTTTATGAAACGTCTAAAGTAGGAAGCAAGTCCAAGAAATCTTTGCACCTGTTTTTTATCGCTATTCAAATTAAATTCAAATTCAAATTAAATTCAAATTTAAAATTTTACTACTACATAATAAAATATGGAAAAAAATTATTGTTACATTTTCACAAAGTAGGTACCTCGATTACAGTCTATATTATACAGGGTGTATTATAACGTCCGCATAATATTAGCACCACGCGATTCTACATCAAAAACAGAACATAAAGTTTTAATACCGTTTAGCTCTTAGACCTCAAAAAATAACGAAGTTATCGACCACTGTATAGTTTAAATTTGAAATTTTTTAATACTAAAAAATATTGCTTAGTATTATTAAAAAATTCTTAAGTAAGAAGTAAAATAGCCAAATTATCCAAAATTTTAGATTTTTTTTTTGGTAAAAATGGTTTTAATTAACATTTCAAAACTAGGAATTATTTGATTTCCTGAGTTTCAATCAATATTGCAACTGCGCGTTTTAACTGTTGAATAAAAAATTTAAAAAAATAAAAAATCTGTAAAAAATTGCATCATTGAGTGACACGTCGCAGCATGACATTTGTCTTGTTGCACCTTTTTTCGATTACATAGCAACGGCACACCATACCAGTTAGGTGACTTCACGTCTAAGTTATCTTAATTTGTACCTATACCAGCGCCAGTTGCAAAATTTAAGAACATTAAATTGTCCATATCTTAAAATCTGTGTACATCAAGTAAAAACTGTTAAGGACTTTTTTGTTCTGTTTTTGATGTAGAATCGCGTGGTGCTAATATTATGCGGACGTTATAATACACCCTGTCGATAAAAAAACCTGGAATAGATTTCTTTATAAATTTCAAAGAAATTTATTATCTACTACTGTTACCTTATTGTATCACTGTCATCTTTCGTTACGAGCACATTTGCAAGAGAATTGAGGGATAAGGAAGTTCCAGAGTCATTACTCCCTATAATACAGCATCCAATACAAAAGCCATTATTAGGACCTTAAGCACTTTTGTAATGGCTAATTATATGTCTATAATAGGTAGAACTTTCTTACCTTCTTCAGTTCGTTCACTTCGTTCTGTTCCTGCATTGCAACAAGTGCCCTTCGTTAAATTTGACTTCTGTCTGTTCCGTTTATTTTTCTTGTTTTCTTGTTTATTTTTTTGTCTCGAAGAGAAGTGTAGTGTTTTCGCTAAGAGTATTTTTTGCGAGTCATCAATAGCGACAGTGTTGCTTATTGAATAATAACTTTCTGTTATTTGAATATTTTTCAATTTTGCACAAGAACAAAAAATAATAAACATGATGAATATCGGCGAGTTTTTGGACCAGAATTACCAGAAATATAACTCAGCAGGCAATGGGGTGAGTTTTTGTATTCTATTTGTGAGTTTTTTTTTCTATTTTGACAATTCTACAGACCACCAACACCCGGAATTTTAATTTAAAGTGACCTTTTACATCCAGAGTATTAGTTACCGCTTTTTTGATACTTTTTTTTTTAATTTTTTTTATGAGAGATGATCTTTGAAAAGGTACTTAATACCTATTCCTGATGAACCTGCCTCTATAATAACTGAAAATTAATGGTTTTTATTTTTTTTCTCGAAAATGTAGACGTTAAGGGTATAGTTTTCGCGGAAAAAATTATCCCCTCAGAAACCGTTTTTCAAAAAATTGATTTCCACGTCTCGAATCATCCAGGCAAAAAAAAAACAGAAATTTTTTGATTTTAATTTTCGAGAAGCCGGTCCTTCCATCAGCAAGAAAAATACGATTTTAGGAAGTTCCTCCCCCCGCTATACCCCGAAAATGCAGACATTTTTAGGAGCAGGTTTTTTCGGAATATCATGTATCTTTTCAAGGAGTTATAAAAAAAAAGTATCGAAAATTCATTCTAAACACTTCACCGTTCTGGCAAAAATTGTAATTTTTGTGATTTTTAATTTTTTTATAAAAATGTTCGCGTGAGATCGGTTTAATTTTCACATAATATCGGCCGCCGTGTCAATGTATCTTTCCCGAAACGCGCCTTTTTTTGTGAAAAAATGTGATTTCTTTCTTTTCGAAAATATATACCTTCAAGGATCATATCTCTCGTGAAAAAATATCAAAAATCAATTCTTATCCCTGATCTCCAGGAAAAAACTTTTTTATTTAATTTAATTTATTTTATTTTCTTAATAAAATGGTAACGTCAGATCACTTTCATTTGCAGAGATCGTCATGTCCATGCAATTATTTCATGAAAAAATTAGCTCGTCTTATACCAGTAAACACGATTTTTTTTGTGAAAAAAAGAAAAAATATTTTTTAAGTTTTTTATTCCGAAAATACAGGCCTGCTTAAGAGTAGGTTCTCCCGGAATATGATGTACCCTTTCAAGATCCTGCATTTCTTATGAAAAAATCCAAAATCGATTCTTTCCCCTGCACCGTTCAGGCAAAAAACTGGAGTTTTGTCGATTGTTAATTTTTTCCTAAAAATGATGACGTCATGTCGCTTCATTTTCATTATAAAATAGCGATTAATTATTATCGAAGGATTCTTTGAAATATTTTCCCTTGAAACTTTTTTAGGCGCATTCAAAATATTTTCTAAATAAATCGATATCAACATCAAACTAAACGTTACATATCTTCCAGGAACCCTCCACCGAAGGCTCGATGGTGGTATCTTCATCGGAAGGTTACACCTACACAGTCACCCCCTCGAGCGGTTTGTACCACTGCTCATCTTTGATCCGGGACCTGATGGATCTGTGCCCGGATGATTCCTCCAAAGAGCCGACGATATTGAAGCACGTCACCACAAAAAGCCTCCTCGTTCTGATCGAGTGGTGCGACAAGCACCGCAACGACCCCAAACCCTTCAATGAAGAGGACGACGAGAAATTAACGGCGGGGGAGAAGTTGCACGGGCATCGGTTCCGTGCCTATCCGGAAGCCGATCCTTTCGACGTGGAATTATTTTCTACCCTGAAAGCGGTGGAGTTTTACGACTTCATCGAGGCTGCCACTTATTTGATGGTCGAAAACTTTGCCAAATCGGCCACTCGAGTGTGGCTTCATTATACATGAAGCCGAGGATCGGGAAAGATTTCGAGAAGTAAGACTTGTCTAATTAATTTGTATTTTTTTCACGTTGTCTAATCTGCTTGTTCCTCTGTTTCAGCTTTATGTTTCCTGAGATATGTTCCCCTGATGAACCATTCAACGTTGGGGTGCTTCACGATGAGAGGGATCGATTATTTCTGGAGTCTCATTATAAGCGAGAAAGCTGCGAGGGGAAGGGAGTGAAGAAAGTGACGACAAAATCGAGACAGAATGAACTGCCGTCAACTTCGAGAGAGGAGGAACCACTGAATCAACAGTTGGAAAAATTGAAGCTCGGCTAGGGATTTGTGATTCCTTTTTGAAATTTCATTTGTTTTGATTTATTCGAATTTCCTACACATTATTATATAGAGGGATGAGCTCAATTATTATTTTTTAGTATTTTAATTAGGGTATTAGGTAATTAGGGTACCTAGTATTTTAGCATAAAAATTTTTATATAAAAATAAAGATGTCACTGTTTAAAAGTCAAAATTTTGAAACTAGGAATTGTAAAATTATTGTAAAAAATTGTTTTTTGTTTTTAACTTTATCTAATTTTTAAGATTCATAATTTTCATTTTATGGAAATTGTGAAAAATATGTACATAACCTACTTATTCCTAAATAAACCTATTTTCTGTTTATTAAATTTGTTTATTTTTTTATTCATTCATTTACTCAACACTTACTGGAAAACTAACTTAAAAAAATAAACCAAAGATAAACCAGACAATCATGAATCAACACTTTCAAATAAAACATAAATAATAAAAGCAGAAAAATTTTAAAAATTCTTGATTAAAATCAAGCCTCATCCTCAGTTCTTTCCCAAAAAGTAGTTCTGCCATATTGGTTTTTTTTATGTCATCGGTATCAAAAAATCAAGAGAACTGTAAATCTAATAAATGAAAATAAAAAAAATAAATATTTTTTTCGAAAAAAAAATAAGTTTTTTCGCCGATGACGTCAATATGAAGTAATGTATTTTTAATTTTTCTATAACATCCAATAAAACTTTTTTTTTAATTTTCAAAGAATTAAGGAATAAAATTTTGAAGAATAATAATCTTTCCTTAATTAATTTCTTTATACCTACAGACTGAGATGAAAAACCAATATGGCGATCATAAGAAAATTGTGCTATTAATTCTGTCAATGATCTTTTCATGTCATACGGTATAGGTACAAAAAAAATCAAGGAAACCAGAAATTATTAACATTAAAGAAAGCAATATTTTATTCCACGCTCAAAAAATAGAAACATTATTAAAAAAAAATAATTATGATATCTAATAAATTACTTAATTCATTAACACAACTTCATACATTTTTAATTTTAAATTCCAATTGCGCAAAACTTATTTTAGTTTATTTTCTCAGACAATATAGAAAGTAATAAAAAATGAAAAGTTGATACCACTTCCCAGAAAAACTGGAAGCGCAAACAAGTCTAAGCCCCTGAAGATGTCATTTTACTCAAAACACGTAGGGCACTCAGTTTATAGCTTCAATAAAAGTCATACCAAAGCAGACTTTTCTTTTTCTTTTAACTTTTACCTTTGGAACATTTTCTCTGATCAGTCGTATAACTCCGAGTATAACTCTAACTACTCTATCGTTAAGTAAAAAAAACGCTTTTTCAGCAAAAGTTCGAATATAGGACTTTTTCTCGGTAACGGTACATCGCGGACAGATTCTCTAGTACAGTTATTTAGAAAAAGAATGGACGTACAAACTTTGTAGAGATTGTTTTTCGAAAAAATAATTGGGTGAGTGGTAATCGGCCCTCGCAAAATGGAACATACTGTTTTCGAATGATTTTTCGATTTTTTCGATTTTTTTTCAAAATTTATTCCACCAATCGAAAAAACAGTGAGATAGAACCGTTCGTTTATCTACAAAAAAGATAATTATGATTTTTACGTCAAAAGTCGGCAAAAGCGACTTATTCAAAAAACAAAAAAATCTGTTCTTTTTTCTAAAAATCGCAAAAAAAAATTTTTTTCGACAACAGTGCATCCTAGCGAAAAATCAAATCAGACCTTTTTTTAGTATTTCTTCAAATACTATTTAACTATATGAAACATTTTCCCGAAAAATTCCCGGTTTTTGAGCGGGAATCGTTTCTTTAAAAAAAACAATTGATCAAATGCTGCTCTTTAACGCATGCTTTCAAATTTTTTTCGAAATATTGTCAACCGATCGAAAAAAAAAACACTATGATAGAGACGTTCCTTACCTACAAAAAAGATATAAATAGTTTTTTTCCTAACCGTTGTAAAAACTGTCAAAATCAGGAAAAACTTCGGTAGGTCATTTCAACTGTTTACCGCCCGGTCATTTGTATCTCCCTGTATTTTCATAATCGTGAAATCTTTTTTCATTTTTTTTTCTTCAGCATATAATTTGAAGTCTTGGTTTCAGTTCATCTCGATTATGTTGGTACTTTAAACGAAAAATAAAAAATTTCCTCGTTGCTCGAAAATTAGCTTACACTCTTATTTTTATTAAAAAATCGATAAATTAATGCTATTTTTTTTTGTCATATTCTTTATGCACCATTGGGAAAATTAAAAGGACAGTCGCAACGACAATTAATTCACCAAAATGATTGTGAAAAAATTATCCACATTGGTCTTTTAATATCGAAGATATGACAATTTTAAGAAATTGTCAATAATACGTTCCCTGCATTTTGCCGGCGACGACTCATGTCTTGACCCGTCGAAGCCGGGCTCGGTCGCTCATCGTCCCCGCTTTTGTTATTATAATGGTCCGGTAGGTATAGGTAGCCATAATAAATGCGCGGTTCCTGCTCGGGAAATGCCTTAATTTCTGTTTTAGTGTATTTTTTTATTAAATTTATATACAGGGTGAATTATAAAAAACGCCCCAAGCGATAACTCCGTTAATCTTGAAGATATGACAAAACTTTTTTATACAAAGTGGCGCCGTTTATCATCATCTATATTTTGAGATAAACGCTCGATCAACACAACTTCCTGTTTAACCGGAAGTAACATCAACTTTGGGTTTTTAAATAGAACACCCTGTAAAACTTTATATTTTTTAAATGTCTGAAAAAATCTAATACAGGTGGTTTTCACCATTGGAATTTAGATTGAGCGGTTTATGAGTTATAAACAAGTGAAGATCGAAAATTTTCAACTTCAAAGCAGCGTAGAACTAGAACGGCTCAAGATATCTAAAAACGGTTTACATGTCCCTATCTTAACTTTTCATGTTTTATCCTACTATGTGGAGTAAATTTGAATACAGGGTGATGAAAAATCGGATAATTTTCATCACCCTGTATTAAAATTTACTCCACATAGTAGGATAAAACATGAAAAGTTAAGATAGGGACATGTAAACCGTTTTTAGATATCTTGAGCCGTTCTAGTTCTACGCTGCTTTGAAGTTGAAAATTTTCGATCTTCACTTGTTTATAACTCATAAACCGCTCAATCTAAATTCCAATGGTGAAAACCACCTGTATTAGATTTCTTCAGACATTTAAAAAATATAAAGTTTTACAGGGTGTTCTATTTAAAAACCCGAAGTTGATGTTACTTCCGGTTAAACAGGAAGTTGTGTTGATCGAGCGTTTATCTCAACGTGTAGATGATGATAAACGGCGCCACTTTGTATAAAAAAGTTTTGTCATATCTTCAAAATTAACGGAGTTATCGCTTGGGGCGTTTTTTATAATTCACCCTGTATTTATCACATTTTTCACAGCAATCTGAAACTCTAAATTAAGGATTTGATGTATCACCTTCCTCCTAGTTCTCTCTATATGGTTCAATAAACGACATGGCACAGGCAGGAGAGACGGAGAGAACTAGGAGGAAGGTGATCTGAGCTCATCTAAAATCATGGCGGATCTCTATGCACCGAGTAGATGCGCGAACTCGGTATTTTTATTGAAGTTTATATTCTGATTCGTTATAGTATTCTGTGACAGAGCACTATTTCAATGCTCAAATCTTTACATAATCTAATTATTCAACATCTTTTTTCGCACAGTCAATGCCTTTACTTATTATTATAATTATTATCATTATTAACTAACTCTCAAGGAATAAATTCATTTCAACCGGTCTTAGATATACTTACCTATAAATAATACATTTTGTGCAGTAAAACTGATTATACTATAATGTTGTTATGAATTTATTCACAAAAGCTATCAAGTTCACATGAAACTTTATAAAAGAATTATAAATTAATAAAGTTAAATATAATGCATATCCATAAAGTCTCTCATTTATCCACTCCTCACATCTCCCCAAATAAATAGAAGAGATACGGAAAGGACAGGAGAAATCGAAAGAGACATATTAAGTAGGGTAAAGTTTCTGACTCATGTCATTCAATAGGCTATTTTTTATATTGAGAAATTGGTGCGATGGGGGATGGGGTACATCCCCAAGCAACGAGCGCTTCTGATAGTTTGAACTGCATTTGTAGTCGTATTTTTCTTTGCTATGATGGCACACATTACAACCCTTATTCCTTCATACTTAGGACAAAAGTCTTTTTGTCAGTGCATGGCGAGGCCAGTCAAACCCCCATGCAGTGCCTAGTACCACTAGCTACATTAGGTAAAGGTATACATATATACCTTCACTGTAATTTAATATATGTTATTTGAATATGTTAACACAGACAGTTTTGCCATCCAAACTCGTCTGGAGTAAGTCTGCAAGTGGTACATATAATATACCATATACGTCAAGCAATTGCGACGTCACACGACGTCGTTCGGTGATAAAATTTTCTTTCTTTTATAAAAAAAAGAAGAAAGTTTCTAAGAATTTTTTTTGAATGTGATAGACTTTTGGTTTGCTTTTTTTTTAAATACAGAATGACATGAAAATCCAATATGGGGCCATAAGAAAACAAAAGTTAATTGTGAAAACTCTGGGATCTAGTGCAGCGTGCCTTGCACGCTACGTTTTCTTTTTCAAAATTTTAATTCTCGATTTGGAATATTTTTATAAAGTTCAGAAGAGTTATGATTGACTGTACATTTTTGCTGGTGTAAGAGGCTGTATTAGGCAAAGATCGCGAACGAACATCTGGCGGTCGTTAAGAAATTCTTGCTTTTGTTATTTAAGTAAGACGTAGAAAACATGTCTGGTCAATTTTCTGTCCCGGTTCTGGGTTTTCAGAGTTTGAAAAGTATATCATCTTATGCGAATTAATTTTCCGCGTCTAACGAGACCACTCTCATCTTGCTACTCTAGATTTCCGATTAGTTATCCAGATAAAACCTAAAATATTATTTCTTTGGGTGTGGGTTAAAAAACATGAAAAGATAGTTGAGGAAACCCATAAAGAAACATATAAAAAACTTGCGTTTTGTTCTGAGACACGACAGGCCTCGAGTATATGCGGATTCACGATTGTGAAGTTTAAGTTTGAATAGAGGGAGAACGGGAGAGGTTGGTCGTACTGCCGAAGGTGTGTCAAAGTATATGAGAGTCGATCCGACACCGTCGCGTGCGAGTTTTAAGTGTTGCATACCGTCAATGATAAGGTTTGGGTTTGAAAGTGGGTCAACAAGTTCGGTCAGACGGCAGTTAGTGCGCTTGAGTAGCGTCATGTCAGAAAAATTATAAGTAGAGATGGAGGACGCATCAGGTTCATTTTTCGGTCTAAATTCGGCAGATCATGTAGTTGGTCTAAAATTCGTGAATTAATATTAGTCCCTTGTGTAAGCACACATAGATATTATTATGGTGAAGTTGTTTCTGTGAAAGATGCAGTCTTACGTGAGTAATCTTTTGAATTTAATTTTGGTCATTATAACTAATGTTCGTTTTCCTGTCTTTACAGACAAGGGACGAAGTTTTGGACGTAGTTTTGAACTTTAGTTTCGACTTACTTTTGAGTTTCAAGTTCTAGAGTGTTAGGTCCCGACTTCCAGTTTCAATTTTTAACTACTAATTTCCGATTTCCAGTTTTTGATCCCGAACTTTGAATTTCTAAGTTTTAACTTTTGATTCCTGAATTTTAATTTCGAACTTCTAGTTTCTGAGTTTTGAGTTCCAACTTTCGAACTTCTGATTCACATGAAAGTTTACATAAAGATTCGAACATGTGGAGGCTTATGTAGGTAGGTACCTACCTAGGTAGGTATACTAACCTGTGTGAAGGGTTATATTTGAAGAAGCTTGAAGAAATAAAGAAGAGTGGTGGAGTTTAGTTTGGAGGCATGATAGGTTTCATCAGGCAGAGGTCCTAGTACTTTGATATATGGTCGTCACAAGGTAGCAGGGGAAGCAGTCCAGCTCATCCGGCACCTGGAGCACCAACCAGGGGGTGCTAACACCAGTACAAAGGCAGCTCCAGTAACCATGCCGGCCTATTCTTTGATCATCGCGCTTAGGTTAGAGGAACCTTAGTTTGTCAATTTTGGAATGGAGTTTTGAATAATAAGGTATGTCTTTATGAGTGAATAAACTTTTGCTATTTTCCAACAACCAAGAAAATTAAATAAATTCAAGTACAGTGTTTAATTGATTTCATCACCTATGACTTTCTAAGTGAATCTGATTTTTGATAATATGTTATGAACTTTTATTGTGGTCAACAAGTGACTAATGTAATGGTTATGTGTAAAAATAATTTATTAAATTTATCGTGTGTGTTTAGGATTTTGAGTTAGAGATGATCATCTTGTAAATTAAATTTTGAATTTCAGATTTTGTAGGTAGATACCTGTTTTTATATTGAAACTTTTGCTTAAGATAAATTTAAATTTTTGATAAATAACTTCTGATCTAACTCTGAGTTCTATTCAGAACCATACCTATGTGTTATAGTTTAGAAATTGTTTAATAGAATATGAGCTTTAGAAATTTTTATCTGAACTATTGAAATGATATAGGTACCTATCTTGAATTTTAATCATGTAAGTTTGATATCATTGGTAATAAGGTAATATTTATGTTTGAATATTTGAGTCAGGATTACTGATTTTAATTATTAAATTGATTGTTTATATGTAAGATCTATTGGTGATTGCCAGTCTATTGTACTGATGATGAAATTGATTTTAATAAATCTTTGTATTAAAATTCAACAATTTTAGAGTTTTGAGAATCAACCCTCCTCATGTTCTTTTAAAACATCTATTCAATAAGTAGAGTAACATCAAGAATAGGGTGATTATTCTGGTATATTTTGGTGGGGTTTATCAATTTTTTTTGTTATTGTTTGTAAAATTGTTAGGAGTTACTACGGGTCCAGTCTGGTTCGGTGAATGCTGGATTTTCCAGAGGAAGGCCACATTTATCTGTCCCGGGCTGGATAATCACAACGAACATTTTGATTAAGTTTGGTTTTGGATTTGATACTTTGGGAAATTTAGACGATCACTTTTCAAAATTTAAAGTTTATTTTTGTTTCGACATTTAGAATATTTGGGTGGGGCATTCCAAATTTGATATGTTCCACTCGACAGGCCAATGTGGCTAATGTTACCAATTTGCCTAGTCACATTGAGATCTGTCAATAGCCACCTCCTTCCTTTCGGGGTTAAGGTAAGTGAATTATTTTTTTTTATTGTTCAACTTTTTGAGTGGGAGTAAGCGAGGGGGAGGAAGGCTCCACTAGTTGGCTTTCGAAATTCTCGAAATGTCAGATGGATAGCTATTAGCTGCTTATGTAAGCCTACAGAAAATTATTTATTAATCTCCAATAATAAAAAAGATATGGCAAAAATAAGAAATGTGAATTTTTCAGTTTTTTTAGGAAATTATCTATGTCTCGACGGATTCGATATTGCCACAAAATAGAGCAACGTGTTGCTCTAATTTAACGGAACCTGTATCTCTTAGCGTTTAGGAGATACCCATGGTTATATTCTCGAAAAAAAGGACAGCCTGTATATTCTGAATCAGAGTTACCATTACTACCAGAAAAAATCATCAGCTCATCGCTTTCGAAAAATTATTTATTTTTTTTAAATAAACAAAGGGTCCCCCTTTGAAATTTTTTATTACGTCCGGACGTGTTTTTGAACGAAATGCTGGTCCCTAATATTTTAACCCACTACGAATCTGAAAGCAAAATCTGTTTTTTAATTGGGGCCATCGTTTCAGGGATATGAATTTTTAAAATTCGTAATTTCGATTCTTGATTCTCGATGGGGCTCGATTTGAGAATTGGAATTTTCAAGTTATATAAGACACTGATGTTTCATATAGACATATTGCGTTTAGTTTACCTAATAGTCACCTTCACCTTTTCAAAATTGTCAAAGCTTAAAGTTTGATTATCATAAATAGGAAAATAAGGTGATGACGATAATTATTATTTCAGTTTCCATTACTTAAGGAATTATTTTAGATAGGTATCTACTAATAATAGATATAATGAATGGTCATATGAATTAAAAAAACATCATTTAGGTATTGAATATTATGTAATTAAAAAAACTCATCAGGTGACCATAGAAAATGGTAAACAAATTGTTATTAAAAAGAGAGTTCACTATGTTAACAGTAAAACGATAAACAGGTGAACAAATTACAGATAAAGTAAAATAACCAAGTAAAAAAATTCTATAAGAGAAGTTACTTTATACAGAACGATTCGTATAGAGCCTATTGCCTATACAGGTAGGATAATAATTATTGTTTTGTGGAAATTGGTTCCCTAAAAATAAATGATTTAAAAACTCAACATTACAAAAAAGTATTTAACATGGTAACTGCGCAAAATTAGACTTTAACTATTGCTTTTCCAAAATTCCCTCCTTTCAACATATCAGTGAAAGCCTCAAACATGTTATCAAATCCATTTGTTACCGTTTCTCTATATTTCAATTTGCCTTCTTTGATCCATTGTGTATTTTGTTGAATACCTTCCAACCATCTGTCCAACCATCTAGTGACAATGAACCCTTCCATTTTCAACTGTTTCATAACTATTGGTCCCTGCACAACGGTTGCTAAAATATAATAAGATATTGATTAATAAGTAATTAATTTCGTTATTGCTATTAATGCATATATGTAGGTATTAGTCGATGCAAAAATAAAGGGAAAATAATGCCATAAAAAATGGTCAAAAAATTATATCAAATCATTATTGTTAGCTGAAAAATCAAAGTTTATTTCGTGAATAGCAACTAAAAACACAACTCTCATAATTATAGGAATGGAAATGTAAAAACTAATTCCCAAAATTACCCAAAAAAGTCGTACTCTATTATGATTTCGAATATTAGGTATTGTTTAATAGCCTTTGTCTGAATCACCCTACTTTTTTTAACCAACCTTTCGGTAGAGATGTATCGTTATATCCTGATATTGCTCCACATACTGAAATTCTTCCAAACGGGTTCATTCGATACAATACATCTGAACTCATTTCACCTCCCACCTAAATGATAAAACAAAAAAAAAAGGTTAAACAAAATATTATATAAAAATGTGTTCATATTATTGCTATACTAACATTATCGAAATAACAATCTATTCCTTTTGGAGCTAATCTACTCAATTCTTTTTTTAGATCTGCAGTCTTATAGTTGATGAAATGATCAAACTTCAGCTCATCGACAAGCCATTTTCCCTTTTCATCAGATCCTGTAATGCCAATTACTTTGCAGCCTTTTATTTTTGCTATTTGCCCAACAATACTGCCGACTGCTCCAGCTGCTCCAGAAATCACCACGGTCTCTCCTGTTTTTGGTTGACAAAGTTCAAGAAAACCGAAATATGCTGTATTCCTGTAATGCAAAACAAAAATATAGTACCTATTTATGTCTAATACAAATATCTAATACAAAATAAAATATATATTTCGAATATGTATAGGTATAGGTAGTATATATCTTTAATTATTGTATACATAGTAAAATTTTTAAGGGTCATACTAAGTAGGTATACTGATAGCTACGTGCTATGTATATTTAAAGCAAAGTTTTTGTCTTTAAAAAGAGCCTGTAAGTAAGTATAACTTAATTATTTTTACAAGTTACTCACCCTGGCATTCCTAATACGCCCAAAGCTAAGGATAATGGTAGACCCTTAAGATCAGGTATGATAAAAGGTTTCTGTGCCATTGTTTCATCAATTTCACCGTTCGAAATTGTATGAGACCTCCAACCAAACTGGGCAACAACATGTTTTCCAACAGGGTAGCTGGCATTCTTGGATTCAATTATTCTTCAACAATAAAGAAAACAGTTAAGTACCTACAATTCTATTTCAAAGCAATTACAAATATAGTACTTACTTTGCCACTTGTGCTCCAATGAATGTTCCGCCTGTACCTAATCTAGGAGCATAAGCTCGCATATATGGATCTACACTTAAAAATACAGCTTCGGCCAAAAATTCTGCGAAACAATAATAATTAACGATATTAATTTGACTTACTAATTAATCTATGCTGAACCGTTAATATTAACTATATAGAACTAGAAATTCTAAAAATCTCGCTACTGCATATAATACGTAATAAAAAACATTTAATAAAAACAACTTCATAAACTAGGGTGCATATACCTATAGGGTATGTACCTACTGGAATAGCTGGAATAGCGAATGCTTCACCATGATATCAACAACTCATCCTTATATTCTACAAACCGTTCTACCCCCCACAATGATGAAAATTCTACAATATTGTACTTATAAATCATATCCACATCATCCTTCTAATTTAAAATGTAATAATTCATACGAAATATATATAGGTATATATGTACCTACTTTACGTATGGTGGGTTTTTATTATGGTTTTTTAATTTTATTGTTGATAACGTAGGAAAACTATTAAAGACTATTTAAAAATAAAAGCGGCTTTACCTTTAAAATTGTGCTCTAAAACTTTCGTTTTTAGTGGAACTGAAGAAATTTATGGCTTTAAATTAAAAAAATTCCATAACTATGCCACTGCTTTTTTTATTTCTTTGTAGGTTTACATTTATATACTTACAACAAACCATGTCTGTAATAATCTATACCAATAAATTTGAAGAAAAAAAATCTCGATAGGTATACATATAATTTAGATGTTGCAAAAAATTTATATTTACTGTTTCTATTAAAAAAAATTGCAAATTCAAGTAGGTAGGTGCCTACAGGTTCACAAATGGCAGTAATTTAAAATTATTTTGGACTTTGTCCCATATGAGAGTGGCATATCAAAGAGTTTTTTTTTTTTTTATTGAGTATGCTCCTATGTTATTGCATTTTGAGATTGTCTGAGAAGCAAAAAAATTGGACAACTACTGTTGTAAGAATTGCCTCAATTATTTCATTTAGGTACACTGCTGGTGCGGTTATATCGAGTATAACGTACAAGATGAAATATTCTATAGATAAAAGGTCAGTTACATTATATTTGACATTACAACAAATAGAAGAATTATTGTTTGAGCCAAATTACATGAGTAAAAAGAATGAAAGGTGGGTTCTCGGGTTCATGTTCATCTCTGATCTAATGCCAAGGACAAGAAAAACACTGCGGAAGACATAGATGACCCATCAACAAGTTAATTTCCCGTCTTTTTTTATTTGAAATCATATCTGCATTCGTACATTGATAGGTTGATAGGTTCATATTAAATTTACCTGAAGCTATTAAACTAAGGTAGCTATAATTTGGGCGTTAATATAAAACAGGAAATTATTACAAAAATAAGTTAAAATACGAACCTCCATCTTTTATAGCGGGTAGTTCTTCTTCAACTAATTCCAGGTCAGTCTTTTTCGGAAAACCTTCAAACTGATGTTTGAAAACAAAACGTTTCGCTTTACCCATTGTTCTGCAATTAATGACTCTAAAAATTATTCGATTCGCCTATTTCAACACATTATATAATACTCATCAGCATTACAAGTTATTAAAACACTCAAGGTCATAATCATTTGGTATTTTTTTATGATATCGATTCATCGTTTAGATATAGGTACATACCTTACGAATTTGTTCATATAGTTACTCCAAAAATAATGTGAAACTTTGTGACACTTTATTAGCAGTCTTGCGATAAAGTAGTTAAGTATAGGTTTAAGAAATTTTTTCACCGGCGAAAATACTGAACTGACTGCTGTTTGTCAAGAAAACAATTAACTTGTATCTCAACTTGGAACTATTTATGTTTTCACTTTGGTTGTTTATCAGAGAACTAAAATGATAAAGAATCAATTTTGATGTAGGAGCGTGAATTCACTACTATTATAGGTAGGTACCTACTTGATCTTTTACCTCATGTTGACTAGCAAGTTTTGTTGTCTAAATATTAATTCATATTCACTTTCAAGATATGTAACGTAACGTTAGTTGCATGTTTTATTTGCCTAATCACTTTTTGATACCTATTATTAGCTGGTATACTCATCGGAACAGTGTATAAGGTTTAACTGGTTTTGTTTACACGTTTATTATTTGTTTATAGGCATAGATGTGCAGTCAGGGTCAAATGCAAAATGTAACTGTTATATTATGAAACTTTATGTTATACAGGGTGTATCTAAATAACACCGAAAAAAATTAAGGGGTGATTCTGTGATGAAAATTAAGGGGGTATTTGGTATAGAATTTTTCGAAAAAACTCTCCCCGAAAAAGTTACACCCCTTCGAAGAATTAAGAAAAAATGGTTTTTATTTTTTATTTTCCCTATATATTAAGCTAAAGACACGAAAATTGGTAAATATTAATTGTCAATGAAACTACATATTTTGAATTTTTTTCAACCCTGAAGTATGCTTAGAAGGGATTGAAATAGTCAACCCCTAAGATATTTTACCATACAATTTTTTTTTTTTATATTAAAAATTTTCTCTAAAACAACACGGCTGAATAGCTCAATGGAATCTACAAACTTTTTTATCTTCACAAGTTGTTTCGAAAACTTAAGCATTTACGAGAAAAAAAATAAATGAAATGCATTTTCACTAAGATGAGCTAACGCGAGGATATTTTGCCTTAAGGTCTAGTGGTCTGTGCTTTGCAGTGACATTCATAAAAACAATAGCATTATTATTGTATTGTTGACCTTCGACAGTTTCTTTTTTCATTCTTTGCTTACTATTGTTTTAGTTGTAAGAATCTTTGCCTAATTTTTTGGTTGGCTATTGTTCAATAAAACACTATTTATAACATGAGCTTGCGATACATTTATTTTTTTCTCTTAAGTGCGCAAGTTTAAGAAAAACTTATGGAGATAAAAAAGTTTGTAGATTAATTGAGCTATTCAGCCGTGTTTTTTTTAAAGAAAAATTTTAATCTAAAAAAAATTGTAAGGTAAAATATCTTAGGGGTTGACTATTTCAATCCCTTCTAAGCATACTTCAGGGTTGAAAAAAATTCAAAATTTTCAAATTCAAAAATTTTTTCAAAAATTCAAAAGTTTCGTTGACAATTAATATTTACCAATTTTCTTGTCTTTAGCTTAATATACAGGGAAAATAAAAAATAAAAACCATTTTTTTTTAATTCTTCGGAGGGGTGTAACTTTTTCGGGGAGAGTTTTTTCGAAAAATTCTATACCAAATACCCCCCTTAATTTTCATCACAGAATCACCCCCTAATTTTTTTCGGTGTTATTTAGATACACCCTATGTATACAAGGTGTTTCTAAATGGAGTACCATAAATTGGAGGACTTGTAGATAAAGTTAAAAAAATACGAAAATGTAGGAAAAATTTTTTTCGAAAAGGCTTTATTGATGAGATACAGGTGTTAAAGAGTCGACCGACAGACCACTCTTTTGTTAATATTTGTTGAAACAATAACCCAACTGAGACAATTTTTTGTGTGTAACAACAAGTTATAAAGAGCAATAATCAGACAAATTTTCGGTTTATTGCAATAAGCCACTGGCGTAGAAAAAGGGATCGTTTGACACTTTTCACTCTTTAAAAAAGTAAGGGCTAGGTTTTTTGATGTCTTATTACTTTTTTCTGAATCAACGGTCTTTTTACAATAAAAAAGTCATACTTGTTTAATTTGCCCAGAGGCGTCCGTTTTTGAGATATTTGCAATTTTGTGTCAAAAAAAAAAAAAAAAAATGCATTTGAACGATTATCAAATCAACCAAAAATAATGTTTTCGTTGGAGCAGCGTTTAAATGCATGTGTACGTGCAAACGGAGGACACTTCGAGCAATATTATATAATCATTAGGTAATTTTATGTTAGGTATGTTTTGTTCAATTACTTATGTTTTGTTATGTGTTGAATAGATTTCTTGACAATAAATATTATTTAATTTTCACTTCGGATATGAAATGTCAAACTGACAAGTAAGTCCAAAAATTAGTTTATTTAAATTTCAAAGCTACCTTCACAATTTTAATAAATGAAATTTTTAAGTGTATTTTACATAAAGCGACTGACGTCCTGATACAAAATTGCAAATATCTCAAAAACGGACGCCTCTGGGCAAATTAAACAAGTATGGCTTTTTTATTGTAAAAAGACCGTTGATTCAGAAAAAAGTAATAAGACATCAAAAAACCTAGCCCTTACTTGTTTAAAGAGTGAAAAGTGTCAAACGACCCCTGTTTCTACGCCACTGGCTTATTGAAATAAACCGAAAATTTGTCTGATTATTGCTCTTTATAACTTGTTGTTACACACAAAAAATTGTCTCAGTTGGGTTATTGTTTCAACAAATATTAACAAAAGAGTGGTCTGTCGGTCGACTCTTTAACACCCTGTATCTCATCAATAAAGCCTTTTCGAAAAAATTTTTTCCTGCATTTTCGTATTTTTTTAACTTTATCTACAAGTCCTCCAATTTATGGTACTCCATTTAGAAACACCTTGTATGTATAATTATGTAAATATAAAACTCTAGTCTAGACACTTCTTTGTAGCAGAAATTGAAATATTTTAATATTTTTGTTTCCATCGTTACGTTAATTTTTATTATTATTTGATTTAATAAAAGCCAATGTTATTTAAATTTAAAATACTGTATCTAATTTTATTGTTTATCGTGTTTTTTTTTACAGCTGCAACAATTATTAGGACTTCTGGAGTTCAGGGTCTTATTCTGATAAATCTGATATGACTTTATTTAAGTTATATCTTGTAACACGCCGCCCCCCTACCCGCTCATTTCCGATAAAAGTTGGCCTTGAGATCGTCTAGCTTTGGATGTAGAACCTAACGTTGTGTTTCGTAGTTTCGAGATTCGTAATTGAGGTATGCGGGTATGCCGGAAGCAAGGGAGGAGTTAAGGATTTTGCTTTCTGACGTTTGACTAAATTTCTTGATTTCGATTTTTACAAAATAATAAACAAATTAATTGTAGGATGGGGGAATCAATTTCATATCATGTTTCACACTCAGGGATTACCCCCATCGTTACAATCCTTTATCCATTACTTTATAAATTGTTGTTTAAGCGTTTCCTTAAACATTGTGTAGGAAGGATAAGGAATATTTTAAATAATATTGCGCAGAATAAGCTTAGAACGCATTTAATGTTATTCGCACAAGAGCTACAAGGTTACTGTTTTGTCTGTCGGTATTTGCATATTTCCGAGATTGGGCCTCTACCCATTTAGTTAATCATCATCGCTCAGCGGCAGCCGGAGTTGTCGATGTTTCAAGGACAGCGCTATGCTGTGATGCCAGGACTGAGAGGCCCTGGTCATTCTGGTCCTTTTATTGCTCACAATTGTGTTTTGAGTCAACGATACTCGAGTTCGAATATAAAGGGTCCCTTCTGGCAGCTGGGAGAACCGCTTTTACTTTCATTCTTTCTTTGAGGCAATGTGCGGCGTTGCCGCTTCCCATACAGCACGTCCAA
Source organism: Malachius bipustulatus (assembly GCA_910589415.1). Classification (NCBI taxonomy): domain Eukaryota; kingdom Metazoa; phylum Arthropoda; class Insecta; order Coleoptera; family Melyridae; genus Malachius; species Malachius bipustulatus. The sequence continues at coordinate 8,653,536 of OU342633.1, forward strand.
ATAAAATTACGTCTCTACAAGATAAACACTTGAGGAACAAAAGACGTTAATGTGGATCGAATTATTGATCTAGTAATGACATACACAAATGAGATACACCTATTTTTATATCGATATAATTATGTGATACAGTGTCTAATCATTGTATACTGTATGCAATTAAGATTCAAAACATTTTTATATGACGTAAAAAATAACTATTTAAATGATGAAATTTGACGTCCGTACATGATACCCACAACGTATAAGTCATATGTATGTGTGATGCTTTAAATATTATTTGTGCCTACTGTACGCACCATGTAAAAATGCGTCGTATACACATAATACAAAGCACCATATATACACTCCTTAGTTGTGTTTCGTTGTGTCTACATTCGAGCAGATTGGTGTATGCATACTGACTGTGTATCTTGTGTCTACTGCACACACCCTGTAAACGTGCGACATTTACACATAATACAAAAAACAATATATACACTCCATAGTTGCGTGTATTGTTGTGTCTACATTGGTGCTCAAACATGCGCGCGCATAAGAGTCATCGTATGCACACCGACCATGTGTTCACGCATTTCTATAAAAGAGTGGTAAAGCAAAGCAGTGCCAGCAGCCATTTTAATTTCATTTCGAAGCTCGGAAGTGTTCTCTGTGTGAGTGTGCAGCTTGAAAAGGATTTTATGAGGTAAGTAAAGGTTTTTAAATACGTTATTACTCCTATATAGGATTATTATTATTGATGTTGAAACGTTTAATGTTTAATATTATTGTATGCTTTTTGTACCTAAAATTAATAACATTTTGATGAAACGATCTTTACGTTGTATAAACATTCGTTATTAGAATATTGTGATTTACCGTTCATACATCCATAGATACGCGTTGGATTATTACCTATAAGTTTTATGTACCTTAATTGTATTGGATTTTGGATTGTTAGAAATTTTAAATTTAACGACTTCCATACATTTTTCCAACAAAATTTCAGGCATATGGAGAGCCTATATAGCTATTAAATTTTGTGTAGACACCACGTAAAAGTAATAGCACTGTGCATAATATGTATAAACAATCTGCAAGTGATAGTGTTTCTGATGATTTATAACATAAATCCGGACTTTTTATTATTCCTTAAATTGCAGAAAATTAATGAAAATTCTCGTCCCTCAACACTGAAATATTTTGTATTTACAGGCGGTGACGATCGGGGAAAATTTAAAAAAAGAGGAGAATAGCTGAGAAGAGGGCTGCCGCAAAGACTGCCGATGTATAATACCTATATTTTTGCATTTTAACTATGTTGTTTTTGACAGATTTTGATATTTTTATAAAAGTTTTGTAATATTCCAGTGTTTTATTCCTACTTCTGTTTTTATTTGCATAAATAATAATGTTTTATACTAGTGTAACTATATAGGTACCTATAGAGTGAAATACAGAACTTCCATAAAGACATAACGACATAAGATATATTATATGCATGGAAGGAAAAATGGAACAATTTTAAAACTACCTTTCTTGAGCTAGCTAGATACTTCTGGAAAATAAAAGTTTCGCAGTCCGACCTTTCGTTCCCAAAATAACAAAGATAATAGGTAACAATCAATAAATTCATTGGTAAAATACGAATACGAAAAGTCCGGCTGCAAAACTTTTATTTCCCTGAAGTACCCTAGTTCATGAAAAGTATAGTTTTATGTAGAGTGTGTATACATGGGACGAAAGTGCTACATATACACGGTATAGTACATTTACATTCAAAATTAATAGGACAAATACAATGTGTATGCAGAGCAAGTATAATACACAATCACTGGTAGCATACGATGACACATTGTAGATCACTTACTTTGTGTATATATAAATGGAATACTGTGACTACATTGTGAGGCGGACGTTTAACCTTTGTGCATACCTATGTACCTAAGGTGTGTAAACGTAGCACGTTTACATCGTAAAATTGTGTCACCTTGTGTCTGCTTCTAGATACATTGTCACAATGCAAACACACCGTAATCGTTATTGGGTGTGCTGTATGGGTTGTACTAAACGTTAGAATAGTCGTAGTACTTAGGCTCGTTTAGCGCTTTTGGGTTTTGCTCAAGATATGCTTCTTTTATTTGTAACTCAGGTTTGTGAGACCTGTTTACATTAATTGTTTATTCGTAGATGTACTCTGAATTTGCATTGTTCGGGCGTAGCTTTGTTAGCAAGTAATATTTTATTACCTCCCAGCAATATTCAGGTATGTGATAGTCCTTGGACTAGAAATTTTGGTTTTTCGGATTTACTCTGAACTTGTATTACTCGGGCGTAGCTTGGTTAGCAAGTAATGTTTTATGCGTGGCCTAGTGGTACTCCGCTGGCTCACGAAGCCATAGATCGCGGGTTCGAAACTCACCTCGGCCCGCTTTACTTTTCAGATTCATTTTTGAATGTCTGTATAAAGTAAAACAAGCGATCGAAGGTTTTAAAGGCAAATATAATTTAAAAGTGTGTGTGGCTAAAGAGTTCGTGCTCAAAGCCAATTTACCAGAGTGGAGCGACTATGTCTTACCTACACAGTTAAGACCGATGCTCCCTCTTTTTAAAAAAAAAAAAAAAAAGTAATGTTTTATTACCTCCCGGCAAGATTCAGGTATGTGATAGTACTTTGACTAGAAGTTTTGATTTATTAATGAAAAATTCCTTTTTAATGGGATATTTTTCATTCTGCGATATTGAACACATCTCTCGAGCGTTTTCGACATTATTAACAGAATCATGATCACCTCTGATCGAATTACAGACCCCATTCCTTTATTATTGCTCAGACGCAATAATTAGAGTGTTGGAAAATTGGGCTAACCTACTCGTATAACCAGCATATTCGCGGGCGTAGCTTCTGATTCTGAAGCAAGTGACCAACAGCACCTCCCAGCCGTGTTATCGAGAATTACCTATCGAAAGGAATCGGGATAACCAAATCAGTTTAGTGATTACGTTTCTCGTTAATGCATCGTTGTTTGTGACTTGCAATTCAAGAAAAGCCTGAGCGCTGCTATGACTACTCTATCGTTTTATTTATGTTAGTTTGAGCTTCTCGCATCAAACTTTGGTTTTCACGCAATTTTCGTGAACCTTCCTGATTTATGGTTTGCTTTGACGATTTGACAACATGGGTTCGCCCGTCTACCTTTCAGGACACTTTACTACTTTTTACTACTTCTATTATTGGCCTTTAATAGATATTGCGGACTCGAGTCTCGTCGCTTCGTCAGAATACAAAGCTCCTTTGTGGTTTGTTTACACTACATAACAATACGCTACTCTACTCAGGCACTACTATTACCTTTTTACATCTACTTGATTTACTTGGTGGAGCAATAGGAAACTTCTTATTTGTGATCGATCACGTGTTTGCAAGAGAGCAGAGATTTATTTCTTTGCTTTATATTTTAACGTCGGTTTATAATTTTTCTTCATTCATGGTGTTACACAATAGCGAAGGCATTCCTCTAACTTTCTAAAGGTCGTATAATTTAAAGGGGCAGGTTCTTTTCTAATATCCGGTCGATCCTACATCTGTGCTAAATAAACTCGGACTCTTTTATAAATCGGATGATTTGTGTATTACGTTAGTGGTTAATTTCCTAACTTGGAGTATTTCTGATGATGGACCGTTTTATTTATTCACAGGTTATTAATTCCTGACCTGGGTTTATTTTCCTACTTTTCCTCCTAGCTCTATCTCGATTTCCTATACAGGGAATTTATTTCTTTACCTTATGTTTTAACGTCGGTTTATTAGTCGGGCGTTTATTTATCGGGGCCGGTCTTTCTTATTATGGTGCCGGCGATTGAGGCCGGTGTTTGAATCGGGGCTCTTTCTTTTGCGGTCGGCCATGGTTTTTTCTAGAGGCAGAAATTGTCCTTATGAATCATGGATCTCTCCTTGATTCTTAGCGAAACTAAATTTGAATCTTATGAATGGAGTGAATTAGAAATGCTTGTTGTGTCAGCGTATGAATTTCTCGCTACTTCGAATAATCCTAAGAGAAAATTCTAATTTTAGCAACGTGGACGAAAAATGAAAGGTGCCTAATCGACTTTTATTTAGCGATGAAAAGAGGAGCGGTGCGATACTCTCTAAGTAGTTTCCACCGTCAGGATGTAAAAAAGAATCGATGCGATACTCTCTAAGTAGTTTCCACCGGCAGGATGTAGAAAAGAATCCACCAAACACCCTGTATTGTGATTCATAATGCTTTTTATTGCAAATTTGCTTGTTTTGATTCTACATGCGAGCGAAATGCTCACTAGCGACCACTGATGTTACAATTCACATAGCAACAAATTCCGGGTTAAGCCATCCGATCCAAATCGCGATGCGGTCTCGTATCTAAACAATAAATTTCAAAAATCGCAAAAGAAAAATATTGCGAATGAATAGCAGTTTTGGGAACTGAAATAAATGCATTTTTGGCAGAACAGAGCGGAAGAAAGGAAGAATTAATATTGAATACACTAGGCGGCATTGCATAGGCGTGCATTATAATTAAGTAGTTTGCATATTATGCACTAAATAGAAATATTATTATATCGAAAAGTTAGGGATTTTATTGCTTTTTTTATTTTTAATAATTAACGAAGAATCCAAAACTGAAAGTCGTTCGTCGTTAGAAGCCGGTGTTCGGAAGTGACGTGAAAATTTCTCCACTATTTCACGATTTTTGAATTTAAGCTTTTGGTGAGAGCAGAGGTAGGTAACGTAGCCAAGTGTGTCGCCTAAAATGCCTAAAATGCGAAAACTTAAATATATTGATTGCCAATATTAGATACAACACAAGAAGAACGAAAATGTAAAGTGATTATTATTATTAATAAAAAAAATCTTATATCTGTGTTCGCGAGTCCGAGGCATTCCTTTTTGTTTTTGTCTACAGTTCGAACCTCTCGAACGTTCATTTAGGTAAATTTGTTGATATTTTAATAAATGTTCAAAATTTTACAAGTGTGTAATTGATTTGCTGCTTCGTATTGATAATTTCACAATATAGTGTGTCGACCAATGACGTCTAAAAAAATAGACCCAGCATTCCATTCATAAATAAGAAATAATCGAAATCCATCATCTAATTGTTATCTTCATGTGAGTGGGAAAAGGAGTGACCGATCGCATAAATAGAGGATTGCGGTGAAAATGGCAATGCTGTCAGAGACCTCCAGTGGTCTCTGTGCGACAGCCAGTGTCGCAGCGATATTTAAGATAACTATTATTTCCTGTTTTATTTAGGACGAAAAATAGCGAGTTTGGGTTACTTTGTATGATTAATGGAATACCATACTTATCTGTCTGTATGAAGATTAATCCTAATTTCCTTAGATGTATTGAAAGCCAAAGCAACCTCTTCTTCTGATTCACAGGAAAGCTAAGACAATACATAGGTACTTTAGCCTATTTAACTAGTAGATTACAAAAGACATTCATAATATTTTTTGTTATTTATTAGACCCTCAATAAAGGTGATTTGTGAAATTTTTGAGACAAATGTATATTATTTCTGATATAAATGATAGATTTTTCTAAATTAAACATAGGAACGCAAATCTTAGGAAGGAACTGGTGTAACAGTTGAAGTTGTAAAGTCATCCAATTTGCGAACATCTTCTGAGATAACTTTATTAGAGGATAATTATTAGTAAATTGTAAATATTGAACCAAATTGACGCCGATGATGTATATTAGGGATTATTTTGAAAATTGGGCTTTAGGTTCCGGCTTATTACTATTTTCGAAGTTACCAATCGGAAGTTTAACGTTTCAGAACTGATTAGTCCCTTGATCACAATTATTAATAATTATGTAAAATACAAATAAAAATTGAAAAGTAAAATTAAAATATAAAATATATGACATTTAGATTTGTCAAAATCTAAAACTTCTAAAATAGTAAGCCGGAACCTAAAGCCCAATAATTATCAAAACAATACTTAATAAACCTACTGGATAATTTTACTGGATTTGCCAAAGATTTTTCTCTGCGACGACTACAGCACTGATATGACATAGCCTTACTTACTAGTACTCACCTACGAAAACAAACTTCTGGGTTAAATCGTCTCTTTTCTTGCACATCAAGGAAGTTCGCACCAATAGCCGGGCATACACTAGCGAGTTAAACGGCGGTCTTGGAACGCCGTCCTTGATCGCGCTCCAGAATCGCGAGCCGGGAGCGCGATAAAAGAGCTAAAAGAAAATGACCCTGATGACTTTAAAAACTATTTGCGCATGAATAAAAATGATTTTAATCACTTGCTAGAATTGTTGAGACCCTTGCTGACAAGAAAAAACACAAAAATGCGAGAGTCAATTTCGGCTGAGGTAAAGCTTGCAGCTATCCTACGTTTTCTAGCAACCGGAAGAAACTACGAAGATTTAAAATTCAGTAGGTACTACTATTTCTGTTCAAGCTTTAGGGTATATTATACCGGAAACATGTAGAGTAATATTTGAAATCTTAAGTCGGAAATATATGAAGGTAAAGTAAACAAAAAAAAAAAAATACCAAAGCACGACTTTTTCCATTTCTTTAATTTAGGCAACTAAAATAAACTCAGTCTTCTTGAACAAAGCAAAATAAAATACACAATTCTCTAAAAAAATATTTCTTATATGTATACTTTAAAATTAGTTAAAGTTTTCAAAGTAATTCGTCAGATTCCTTGGATTATCACAAGGTGTATTCATTCCAGTTTCAGGTGGATCCATGTTTAAATAAGTACACGTAGACGTAGACGTAGAATTTGTTGACTGTGGATCAGTCTCCCTTATAGCAGTGGTCTTGGTTAGTTTTCCTAATAGTCCTTTATACAAGATCTGACTTATTATAGCATTTCAGCGTGAATTCGTTGCACGTCTGTCATTTTAGGTAATTTTTCTGCAACATTGATTCCAAAAGCTTCCTCTGCTGTAGTATCTCGTTTCAATTCGTCAGTGCACGCCTTTAGAAAATTATATTTTTCTTCTTTTTAGCAGCCAATTTTCGTTTATTATTAATTCTTGACACCGTGATAAATCTGTCTTCAACTTGTGAAACGTTAATGTTTTCCTAAAAAATAAATTGTTTTGCAGTTTCCGACAACAACAGAAGACTGGAAAGAAATTGCTAATGGTTTTAATGCAGCATGGAAAATACCTAATTGTGGGGGCGCAAAGTTGGAAAACACATAAAAATTATTACCCCTTCTGGTTCGGATGTCTTCTATTATAATTACAAACATTTTTATAGTGTAGTTTTAATGGCAATTGTTAATGCAAAGTATGAATTTATTTATGTTGATGTGGGAAAAAATGGCAGAATGTCAGATGGAAGTATCATAGAATATACTACATTTTATCAAAAATTAAGAATCAATAAATTGAACCTGCCAGGGGATTTTGAAAATACTGACAACCTCAATTTTGTGTTTTTAGCAGATGATGCTTTACAGAAACATATTTTGAAACCTTTTCTGCAAAAAGATCTTTCAAATAACAAAAGAATTTTCAATTATAGATTGTCCAGGGGGCGAAATGTTGTTGAGAATGCATTTGGTCTGAATATTGCTGCAAGATTTAGAATATTACATACAACCATTAATATTCTGTCTGAAAGGATCAAACTATGTTATTCTGGCAATATGTGTTTTGCGTAACTTTTTAAGTAAAAACAACTCAAACTATTCATCAAGAACCACATTCGACAGAGAAAATTCTAATCACGAAGTGATAGAGGGAGACGGTCCTATAGAGCGTAGAGAAAGTTTTCAGGTCTATGGTTTGCAAGCATCAACGAAACGAAATATTGAATGTGAATGATTCGTAAACTTATCACGTTCCAGGACGCCGTAGTTTTGTCGCGAATTCCTGGCGCTGTGCCTGCAAATATCCATACACCAACGGCCACGCGCGCGTTCCTGGAACGCGGCGTTCCAAGACCGCCGGTTAACTCGCTTAGTGTATGCCCTGCTATTGTCTATAGTTTATAATTTTAAATTGGTGAAAATAATAGCACGAAACACTTTAATTTCCACAAAACACTCGTCTAAAGAAATCAAAATAGGGACAACACCGTACTCGAAATAATGAAAGTCTTTGTAAAATTTGTAAAAATATCGTAGTCGCGTAAACATACGACGTTGCCAAGCATTTTGTGTTTCATTTCTTAACATTGAAAATTATATTCAAATATGATTTAAATCACGTCTATCCCATTATTGTGGTTCGAGTTTATTAGAAATAATCATTCTTTCTTCATTCGACCGTCGATGAGAACGGAGCCAAATTATCAGTCCTCTGATATGATAGTGATAACCCGCTTCAAATTATGGTGTTTTAATAGTATAAATTTATTACTAAAATAAATTCAAATTCAACAGTGTGAAATGTACTAAGAATAATTATTATTGTTGCGTTCGAATAATTCATCCCAAAATGTCCTGCAAAATTTGTCTGAAATCGCTGAGAGGACAGTCGGAAATAATGTGCAATGCCTGTAAAGGGAAATTCCATACATCATGTACGAAGTTGAAAGATGAAGATTTGAACTATTTGAGGAAAGACAAGAAGGATTGGTTTTGTGAACCATGTGTTAAAGGCAAGAGACTTAGCAGATCACTTGAAACCGGAGCCGAAACTGGAAATATTTCACTAAAAGATGTATTAGCAGTCATAAATGAATTGCGACAAGATGTAAAAAAAATGGATCGAGAATTAGGAACATCCGTCGATTTTTGTCATACAATGATAGCTGAAGTCAAGACGAAATTAGACACACAAGATAAAAGACTTGAAATCTGTCTAACGAAAATAGAGGAGCTAACAACAGAAAACTTAGGTCTTTAAAAGAAACTTGAAGAGATGCAGCATCGAATAGACGAAACAGAACAGAGTGCTAGATCCCACATGCTAGAAATATATGGAATGCCAGAAGTTCCGAACGAAGATGTAATACACACGATGGAAATAATTGGAAAAGGACTAGATTATCCTATAACACCACAAATGATTGATACATGCTATAGACCCAAAAAATCTCAAGCTACACAGGGACCAAGACCAATAATATGTGTACTCACTAGAAGGCTAGATAAAGAGGAAATCCTGAAAAAAAGACGTATCAAAAGAACCTTGTCTACTAGACACATGAACCTGAATAATGACTCGCCAGTATATATAAATGATTCTTTGTGCCCCGCAAGGAAAAAAGTCCTAGCAGCAGCAAAAGAGGCGAAGAAGAATAAAAATTATAAGTTCCTGTGGATTCGAAACGGAAAAATTCTAATACGAAAAAACTAAGGTAGTCCAGTAATTAATCTAAATACGATGGAAAACGTGAGTCAATTATCATAGTTCAAAATTACAAAAACTCGCAAGAAAATGTTAGATATTAAGTTTATTTGCAAGATTCTAGACCTTTTTTCTTTTTTGTTCATTGTTCGGTGTAGTTGGAAGAATATGTTTGATTTAAAAACAACAGGAGGTAAAAATAAACAAAGCAGAAAATGTCCCTCCTGTGGTAACAATTTCAGCTTATACTTATTAGGTAGAATAATAAACTTCTTATTTTCAAAGTTATATTTAGGAAAATTTATAGGGTTTTGTTATATCAAAAAGGAACAGAGAATTTTTTTGCTTTTATTTTCGGGTAAATGTAGAATGTACGTATTATTAGGTAAGGTAGGGAATTTTCTAGTTTTTGTTACTGTATTTGGAAAAAAATCGTATGTTTAGCTGTAGTATTAAGTACCGTATAATCTTTAGACAAAAACAATGACAGATAAAATAATCTGCATTCAGCAAAATATTAGAAGTATGAGAAAAAATTTTGAAATGTTTATGGCTGAGATAAATATAAATTACTCTGCGCCTCAAATGATAATTTTAACTGAAATTTGGATTTACGATGATGAAATAAGTAATTATCAAATAGATGGATATCAGATTATTGCAAACTGCAACTCAAAAAGTAGGTCTGGAGGAGTTCTTGTGTATACAGTGCTTCCCAAAAGTAACGGATAAATTCGATAAAACGGAGAGGGCTGTTTTTTTGAAAAAATAAAAAAACAAGTCGATTTTGTTTTTGAGTTGTTCAACTTTTGACATAATATTTGGGTATACAGGGTGATGCGCGAAAAAGTGGTGACGTCATCGGCATTTTTTTAAATGGCAACCCTTATTTTTTATTCCATTTTTTGATACTTCATTTAATTGCCAATATGGTAATGTAATCAATTTGTAACCTTAAATAAGGAAATTTCTGAGAAACAGCTTGTGTCGAAATTGTGCACTTTTTACTGATGTGAAAATCGGAACATTAACGATCAAAATAAAAAAATATCAAATAAAAATTACTGTTTCCATGGTAATTTTATAAGATCTGTCTATTAAATTAGGTCTATCAAGTTGAATCTGTTAAATTAAATTAAATTAAATCTATTAGATCTGTCGAAATTAAGTTATTTTCTCCGAAATTTCTTTTATAAACGTTACAAAATGATTACATTACCGTATTGGCAATTGGATGAAGTATCAAAAAATTTAATAAAAAATAAGGGTTGCCATTTAAAAAAATGCCGATGACGTCACCACTTTTTCGCGCATCACCCTGTCTTATGTCATCACCAAATATTATGTCAAAAGTTGAACAACTCAAAAACAAAATCGACCTGTTTTTTTATTTTTTTCAAAAAAACAGCCCTCTCCGTTTTATCGAATTTATCCGTTACTTTTGGGAAGCACTGTATATCAAATGAATTTGAAATAGTAAAAAAGGAATACATTAATATTAATTCTCTCAGCAGATTGTGTATTACTCGAATAAAAAATAAAAACATAGAGATTGCTATGCTAGCTATTTACAGACTTCAGGAATATTCGATGCATCTATTTCTCACAGAATTAGAAAATTATTTACCAAATGTAAACAATAAAATTTTAATGTTGACAGGGGACATGAATATTGATATTCTAGAAAACTCTTTCATAGTGGATAAATACAAGCTTCTTTTGCCTAGTTTTGGTTTGGAATCATTAATAAATACTCCAACCAGAGTAACAGAAAATACTGCAACATGCATCGACCATTTTTTTTGTGAGATTTCCTCAAGGAAACAAAAACGATATTACTTTCAATTGGCATGTCGAAAAAACTGGTATAACAGACCACGATATGATAACAGTAACAATGCTACATAAACATTTTAAACAGAACATTAACAAAGACAATCAAATAAAAGAAAAAATCAATTTTGAAAAGTTTAGTAATCTACTAGTTAATATGGATTGATCAGACGTATATAATGCTAAAGATGTAAACAAAGCATTCGATACGTTTGAAACTAGAATAAAATTTTCTCTAAATTTATCAATAGAGAAACAACAAATATCAGTACAAACTTATGTAGCCAAGAGAAAACCATGGATAACAGATAGTATAGTAAGCAAAATAGAAACAAAAAATAGACTTTATAAAAAATTACGACAGAGTCCGCAATATAATTTGAAAACATATTATAACACATACAGAAACAATCTACTTACAGAAATTAGAAAAGCAAAAGAACGATATTATACAAGTTTATTTGAAAATTGTAGTGGGAACAGGGAACAATGGAAAACTGTAAACAAACTATTAGGGTCAAGGGAAAAAAACAAAATATAAATGAGATAACAACAAGTGAGGGAATTAAAATAACAGACGAACAAAAAATAGCAGATAGTTTTAATGAATTCTTTTTACAAGTACCGAAAGACATAAAAAATAGTACAGAACAGTCACCATTAAACGTAGATCAAAAATACAAAAATTATTTCAGAGAAAGTCGAATTTGTAAGTCTATATCTATAGAATTGACTGACGTCAACGAAATACAAAGTATTATAAAACATTTAAGAAACGATAGTTCTGCAGGCTATGATGGAATAGGAGCTAAATTGATAAAATCGTCTTCGGTAGTAATCTCGGAACTTATGACACATATATGCAATGTAAGTATAGAGACAGGGACCTTTCCAAACGCACTCAAAAAAGGAATATGCGTGCCTATTCACAAATGTGGAGAAAAAACCTTGCTTAACAATTACAGACCAATAACGTTATTATCAATCTTCTCAAAATTTATAGAAAAAGTTATAAAAAAAGATTAGTGAAATTTCTTGAGAAAAACAATTATTTTAGTAACAACCAGTACGGATATAGAGAAGGGAAAAATTCTGAAAGTGCCCTACTGCAACTAACAAAAAATGTATATGACGGAATCAATGAAAGTAAACAGACTTCAGCAATGTTTATCGATATTCAGAAAGCTTTTGACACTGTAGATCATGACATTTTATTAGAGAAACTCAGTAAAGCAGGAATTAGAGGTATAGTGAATGAGTGGTTCAAAAGTTTCTTAAGTAATAGAAAACAACAAACAAAAATAAATAAAACTTTAAGTGACACTAAACTAATCACAACTGGGGTGCCTCAAGGGTCTACCTTATCAGCTGTTTTATTCCTAATCTATATAAATGAGTTGTGTGAAGGAGAATTCGAAGGAAAAATGATATCTTTTGCAGACGATACCGCACTTGTTTATGTTGCTGATTCTCTACGGGAAATTAAATCAGGGATGGAGCATGACTTAAGAAAATTAAAGTGGTGGTTCTCAAAGAACTGTATGAACATAAATATAGGAAAAACAAAATACATGAAATTTTCGTTGCGAAGTAAAAAACAAGACGAAACAGTTATCTTTAATCACTCCTTAACCTGCGACGAATCACTAAATAATTGTAAATGTCAGCCTTTGCAAAAAACTGAAGTAATTACATTTAATAGATTCGAATCTAACCTGGAAGAGTCATATTACAAAATTAAAAAAGGAAATGGAGTTTTTAGTTAGAAAATTTTATTTTATCAAGTCACTATGCCCAAAACAAGTGTTAATACATGTTTATTACGCCCTTGTAAATTCCAGATTACAGTATGGTATAGAAAACTGGGGAGGAGCATCAGGGATGGGCGTGTCAATAATGTCGTGTAGAAAATGCTATATTTTACATGTAAAATATCGTGTAGATGTAGAAATTGTTTTCCATGTAGATAAAAAGTAGAAAATATCCGCTTTCATAAACGTCCTATATGTCAAACGTCAATATGTCGAACTTCAGTTTTATACTGTTAACAGAAAAGAGAGAAATTTCAGCAGGTTATGTTATTGTTGTGATCAATGGTTGTGATTATTTAATAATTCATTTTCACGTCTTTTCTTATCCTTATCATCTTTTTATAACGTGAGGGCTAGAAGTAATTGATAATTAGTTTTGGCTTGCTTCATGAATATTATTTTAAATGTGCCAAGTGCCAGTACCCAGTACCTACTTCGGGAATTTATTAAAAGTGAAAGAGCTTTGGCTAGGCCTTTATGGATGTAAGGCACCAACAGAAGAGATATAATAGCAGCAGACAACATGATTGATGTTTGCATGGCTTTCGACCGGGTGCAATATGGGTGTACCCATATTGCGCTGCCTGCCGCCTGGTTTCATGATTTGCCCTAATAAGGAATAATCATTATTCACTCAATAATCTTTAATAAATCCATTATTCGACATTGTTATTACCTTCAAATAAAATCAATAACAAAAACTTTGTCATTTATAAATGATAAAAACCATTTTACTTATTAAGTTTCAATATTCCACATTCGGTGCCATTAATGGGTATACAAACGCAAACACAAACGCAAACGCAAAACACAACCTGACAGTTGACTTTTCTGTTTCTGTAATATGTAATTGACTTGACTGACACTTGACACTATTGACAGCTGACATGTAAATTCTACATATTCTACATTGTCTACATATTTGACATATTCTACCTATATTTTACACGCACGTGTAGATTATTAATAAGGGAGGTGTGTAGACGCCCATCCCTGAGGAGCATACAAAAATGAAATCCTACCCCTGATGATAAGTCAAAAATATATAATCAGAATAATATGCAAAAAGAGAAAACTTGACACTGCATTTCCCTTGTTCAAAACATTCAATATTTTACCTTTAAGACATTTATACTTCTACAAGATATTAATTAAATTCTATCGTACAAATAAAGACATGAGAAAAAATATATACGTTGAAAAGTTAAGAAATGCCATGAAGTTCGAGACTACGAAACCACAGAAGGAGATTTTTAGGCGATTTTACACATACAGGGGTGTCCCAGCTTATTCGAAGCGGTCTCTGTAGGCCAAACGATGGATTTTTCCCGAAAAATTTTTGCACATTCAAATACAGAATCACAAATGCCATAATTTAAAATTATTTTGGGGTATACAGAGTGTCCCATATGACACTGGCATATCAAAGTTATGTTTTTTTAAATGGAATGCTCCTAGCCCATACAGCACAGAACATTCTGAGAATATTCTATTTAGGTACCAATATACCAATTTAAGAATATTCTACCAAAATATTCTTAGAATATTCATAGCATATTAACAAACGAATGAGAATATTCTATTTAAGTGACAAATATATACCAACTTAAGAATATTCTTTAAAAATATTCTTAGGAGATCCATAGCACATATTCACATGAACAATAATTATTTATTGTTATATATTATAATAATATAAGATAAATAATAATATGTTCACCGATTTTACAAAACATTTTTATTAATAATTTCAACTTGCAGGCATTTAGTAGATCTTTGTTAATCAAACAAAGTATTTTAAACCGGAACCACGCCTTAAAATTAAAATATTCTTAAAACATTCACAGAATGTTCTCAGGTTAGAAATATTGTACCTATTGTAGTTCCTTTGTTGGCAATATGCGCCATGCGCCATGCGGCATGTGTGTGCAATGCAATAATGCTGCCAGATGAACAGCGGTAGTCTTCCTGATTGTGAATATTGTGATCGTAATAATACTATAATAATTTACATTTTTGTGTGTGTATGTGTAATCTGCATGTGTTCATTCTGATTCATCAAACAGTAACAATAGAGAATTGGTAAGTATCTATACATACATCTAAAAGTGTCTCTAGGTATGCCACCAAGTCTTTGAGGTTAATAAATTATTAATAGTTGTTGTTAAAATCGCACATCGCATTACCAGAATTCCGGTGGAGATTCTCACCAAAAACTTTTATTCTTTACAGGTGCAGTAGCAAAAATACAAAAGCCAAACCATAGCAGAGGTAGAAGTTATTGTCTTACCTATATAAAATTTAGGTGATCAAGACCAAAGCTAAGAAGGGGTGCAAAACGAACATTATGAATATGATGAATAATATGTTTATGTTATATGTTGAGGTTACTTTAAAATAAAAGAATAGGTACATTGTGAACTTGTTTTTCAAGCTAAATCCCTAATAAAGTTAACCTAATATCCAAATGCATTTTTACAGATTTTAGAATATACCCAGAATATACAATTGAACATTCTTTTTATGTTCTCAAAATATTCTATGAACATTCTTTTTATGTGCTCAAAATATTCTATGAACATTCTTTGTTATGTTCTGAGAACGTTCTAAGAATATCTAAAACAGTCTACTTTGCATGTTCATAGAACGTTCCTAGAATATTCCAATCATCATTTGAGAACATTCTGAGAACATTCAAATATTCTTCGGAAATATTCTATGAATGTGCATAGAACATTCTTGTGCTGTATGGGAGGTTATTGCATTTTTAGATTGTCCGAGAAGAGAAAATAAGATTGGCTTTTACAGTTGGTGTTTAAATTCAGAAGTTTTTGAGTTATAAACAAGTGAAAATCGTCTTTTTTCAAGTTCAAGGCCCTGTACAACTAAAACGGTTCAAGATAGAGAAAAACGGCTTACATGTCCCTATTTTAACTTTTCATGTACTATCCTATGATGTGGATGAAATGTTTATACAGGGTGATAAAAAATTTGAAAAATTCTGAGATTTCTCCACGCGTCGCCAAATAAAAAAATCAAAGAAAGTACAAATGTTTCTATACCATAGGATAGTACATGAAAAGTTAAAATAGGGACATGTAAGCCGTTTTTCTCTATCTTTAGTCGTTTTCGTTGTACAGGGCCTTGAACTTGAAAAACGACGATTTTCACTTGTTTATAACTCAAAAACTTCTGAATTTAAACACCAACTGTAAAAGCCAATCTTTATTTCTCTTCTTAGACAATCTAAAAATGCAATAACATAGAAGCATTCCATTTAAAAAAAAACATAACTTTGATATGCCACTCTCATATGGGACACTCTGTATACTCCAAAATAATTTTAAATTATGGCGATTGTGATTCTGTACTTGAATTTTCAAAAAAAAATTTGAAAAAGTCCATCGTTTGGCCTACAGAGACCGCTTCGAATAAGCTGGGACACCCTCTGTATATAAGTTCCAAAATATTCACAGCACTAGCTAAAGATATAAAAGAAAGTACATTTGAAACTTTCAAAAAATTAATAAAAAGGTGGCTATTCGAGTGCGAGAATATTGAAGTTTTTTTTCAGCAGTACTAAATAAATTATATAAGCGATATAAAAACACACTTTAGAAGTGATATTATTCCTTAAGAGTGGGAAATTATGTTCGATTTTCTCTGAGACTAGATAATAGCTTTAAAAAATTGTAGATGTCTCCACACAAGCTAGCTTTTGGAGACATTTCTCTTTCCATCCAATGTGAAAATAAAGAAAAGGAAAACTTTAAAACATAGAAATATAAATAACAAAAGAAACGTAGTACTAACTTATTTTAATGTAATTAAAATTAATAATGTATTTTGTAATCCAAAAATTGTACTCTCATTGTGAAAAGTTTTTATTTTTATTTACTTTGTAGCAACATATGGAAATAAATATTATTATTATTATTATTATTATTATTATTATTATTATTATTATTATTATTATTATTATTATATTATGCTATTTAATTATTAGTAAGAAGAATTTCGCGTAGTTTGTATTGATAATGTCTTGTTTACATAAAATATTTACGTCATGGTTTCAAGAACGATAGTATTGAAAAATATGGTCAATTTTGCGGCTGGCGATGATTGATTTTGTAAAAATGTAAACAAGAGGATCTTATTTTATTTAGACGTCATTGGTGTCGACCTACTTCGCCGTATTTCCATATTTACGTATAGCAAATATCTTGTAGATTTTAATAAATATGTTTTTTCGTTTATTTATTTTGAGGATCTTCATAATGAATGCATGGATGATTTGATGGACTTGAGAGACTGAGAGAAGGAGTGGATTATTTTAAATATTAGTTTCAATTTCGTTTCTGCAAGCGATAAACACTTTTTGCTCATATATTTTCTAATAATACATTATATCTAATTCTTGATAAATTACCAAATTATCTAAATAAATTACAGTTTATTTATGCATTACAAATAATGAACAGTGCAAGTACCAGCGGCAAAGTTTGATCTTAAAAAATAAAATTTTTCCTTCTCATTATTGTTGCATATTTTTTATAACAGAGACCAAACTATAGAACGTTCTTAGAATCTGAAAAAAAATCCAAATTACCACTTCTAAGTCTTGAACCACCCAATCAAAAGACTCACCTTTACGAAAACTTCATTCGAAACAACATAAAGCGGACCGATGTGCAGTTTCAGAGAGCGCCGCGCTCTTATCATTACGACGAGCAGCATTTTCTTTATTTGTTCTGATTGGTCGCACCAGTTGCTCCGATAAATTGCGTCCACCGACTCCATGCTCTGAAAACGAACAAGTTCCTGTTAAAAATTAGTATCCAGCAACATTAGAAGTATTAAAAGTAGCGTGATGATAAAGTTCCACATAATCTTCATAACTTTGTTATTTACCATTTTTTTTTTAATTCTAGAACAGTTAAGTAAACGTCAACGAGTGAATGCGCATGCGCTACCCTAGTAAGGGTTAGTGTCGGTAATATAGGTTTCCTAGTCGTCGACTACCAAGTACCTCAGTTTGAAAAATATTTTCTTTAGACTCGGAAAATATTGAAATCACAAAAAAAATTTGGATAAAAATCGTGGGAAAATAACTTTCGCTGTGAAAAACACCGTCTATATCTCCATAACTAAAAAACTTTTAAAAGGTACAATTTTTTAATAATAATCATTATAATCAACATACCGAAATGACAATCTACAACATACTCACCTCTTGCCATTAAGATATGGTCAACAATTTCGCAAATCACTTCAAGGCGTGCTTTAATACCATTTCTTTTTCAACGGCTGCTGCGATTCCGTACGATTTCGATAACTTTGTATTGCCTCGGGACGTTTCAGAACAGGACATCTTCATATTATCAGCTATGACCTCCAGAGACGATAATGTCCCTTGCTTATAAGTCCAGATTCCCAGAACGATGAGAGGTTTCACGTGTATTCCCCATTCACAAAAATGGCAATCGTTCTGACGTCTATTAGTCTTTTATGCAATTTTTATAAACCTTTTGAATCGTGTTCACACAATTTTATTTCCATTTCAATCTTTCACATAATTTAACCAAATCAACACGGGTTTGTTAAAGTACCTACGATCAACCATAACAAACCCTTTTCTACATTACTCAATTTTTGTCTGATTCCTTAGATGCTATCCACCATAACAAACATTACCTAATGTTTTTGTCTGCTTAAGGGATGCCGGTGAACCGGTCGACGTTATCTATATGGACCTGAGAAAGGCTTTCGATCGTATGGATCACTCCCTTCTCTCTAATAAGCTTATTGCCTTCGGCTTCCCGGAGAAACTACGTCTTCTTTTAACCGCTTACTTAAATGATAGGAAGCAGTACTGAAGAGAACCGTCCTATATAGCAACTGCGCATGGTTCAAATCGTAAACTGTAGAGTCAAGAAACGCACCCAATTTTTATTTTTATCTGTCAAGCTTTCAAAGCTAGAAACGTCAGTTCTGTCAATGTCATAAAACCACATGTAGCAGGTAGCGAGAAATTCAAGTCAGTCAAGTCAAGTTACTTTACTTTCGAAGCTGCAGTGATTAGGATCGGATAGTCCGATCGTTTATTATTATTTTTAAACAATCGAATCCAAACGTCAAAGAGGTTCTTCTTTTTCGAAACCATTCAGTCTGGGGACCACATTACCGAATTTGATGCGCATGACGCAGAACCTCCATTTTTAAGAGGTTAGGTAGGTTTACATCACAGATTTGGTGCCTCGACCAGGACGTAAAAGGTAACCAGCTAGGATACACTACAGTACATTGAAGGAATCCCCGAGCTGAGTATCGTCTTCTTTTAGTTTGTGAATTACGTCATATTTTTGGGCAATATAATGTTCGTATTTGTGATGTACTGTATCGCCCTCATCTTAATATGGAACTACACGTTGATTAATTTCTAGATAGTCTGCCAAGGTCATATTTGTTTACGTTGCGTTGTAACGTCGAACATTATGACACTAAAAATGACAGTTAGAATTTGAAGGTTATTAAAGGGATCAAATGAAAATGTTTGACATTAGGAAGATGCAAAAACAATAAATTTAATAATCGATCACAACATCGCCCTGGCTTTGTTGTCAACTTTTCTATCCAAAATAATAAACTGATTTTGTTCTGTTTACGTCTGTCAGTTTTGAGAGTTAATTTTTTAATTTTATGAAATAAATTAAAAATTATTAGAATTATCTAAAAAGTGATAGATTATCTTTAAAAGTAAGCAAAATGCCAAAACATATAAGTAAAGAAGCGCAACAGCAGATGGTGGCAAATTTATTCGAATACTTTGGAAACGAATCAATGAATGGGGGCCATTATACCCCTAACATCAGTGAGCAAGGTATAAAAATTATTTTATAGGTTCAAATACTACTGACATCAAGGAATAAATATTATTATGATTTAGAGGGTAGCTGAAGCTCTGAAATTGTCGCTTTGGTACCGTCTCTACATACTCTACATACCGTCCTCAAAGACAAGTATATATTTGAGTGCAGCAAATCTTCTCTTTTGTGCGTCTTAAAGAAAATTGGATTTAAATGGAAAAAAGACAATCCACGTCGAGGTCTCCTGGAATTAGGTCACATTATTGTTAAAAGAGGAAGTTCCTACGCGCATATGTAGATTACAAAAGAGAAGGCATCTTACCAATAATTTGTGTATATAGACGAAACATGGATCTCTCAAAACGGCACAATGGGAAGGTCTTGGCAGGATCAAAACCCACGCAGTGTCAAGAAACTGAACAGAAGACGGAAGGGAAAAGGTGTTTTAAATACTTATAATATAATATGTTATAATGATGTATAATTAGGCATTAAATATAATATCATTTATTTTCATTATTTAGGTACATAGTTTTGCATGCAGGTAAGATAAATGGTTTTGTTGATGGGGCAGAATTGATTTTCTCTTCATCAACAAAAGATCCAGATTATCATGGAGAGATGAATCATGAAAAGTTTACCAAGTGGTTCGAAAACCAGTTAAAGCCAAGTTAAATTCTGTGATTATTATGGACAATGCGCCTTACCACAGTGCAGTTGAAAATAAACCACCAATTTCTTCTTCAAATAAACAACAAATTGACGAATGCGCTGCGCAGGAAGAACATTGGTTTCGAGCCTTTTTCGCTGAAAGCTCAGCTCCTAGACATTGTGAATAAGTATATTTTGTATTGACTTTATGATTTTTATATGACTAAAATGCTTATTGGTTTCACAACAGGAACAAAGAAACCAAAGCAGTATATAGTGGATTCCTTAGCTAGCTGAACAGTATGGACACAAAATTCTTCGATTCCACTATACCATTGCATTTTTAATCCAATCGAACATGTGTGGGGTATAGCAAAGCCGAACTTCAATCGTCCTTTAAGCGATGAGAGTACCGACGTTATTTCTCTTTGGCGAAATACACATCATACTGGTGTTACGGCAGAAATGTGGAATGTTTTAATTAGGTATTAATTATTTAAGAAACTGATTATATTATGACTCTGAATATTAAATTATCAATTGTCAAGTTTTGCATTAATTTATATTATTTGTAATTTGTGTATAACTTTCCAATAAAATGTTCTTTACAAATAGGTGCTTGTTATTTTTTCATTATAAATACCTTTTATGAATTAACATCATCGTTATATTCAAAAAGAAACCTTAAATTCTTTTTATTTTCAAATAAACAAAAATTTTTGATGATGTAATAAATTATGTCTATTTATTCTGTGATTCTTCATCCTCATTGCACCTACAAAATTCGAGATCTGACATCACTGCTGAATTTTCATGTGACCTTGGTAGACTATCTAGAGATTAATCAACGTGTACATGCCGTTGCATGGTGAGTGTATTTTAAATAAAACAAAATAAAATCAAATCAAATGAAATAAAATTAAATTATTTGTCCTAATAAGCTGTACGTGAGGGTGCCACGATCAGCCAGATGTTGCTATTTTAGTGTCCAGTGCTACCACGTGACTCCGGCACTTTCGTCACTCCAACAATATTTTGTTAATGATTCATTGTATAATGACTTATAAGAGATAATAATATCTCATACTCACTTCCAATTGTAACTCGTTCCCGTACCAGTACATGTAAAAGAGCTGCAAGACAAAATAAAACAGAATATGCAGCGCCCACATGAATCTTTGACCAAAAGGGAGCTGAAAATTGCGTTCTTAATGATTTGGTTGGTAAGTTCATTTTTTCCCGACTTACGATGAAAATGAGTAATAGCACTGTCGCCATCTCCATGGAGTGTGTCAGAAAGTCCAGCAACATCAGAAAGTTGATCGAATCGTTTAGATCGTGGATGTAGCTGAAAGAGGGGAAAAACTTTACGCTATATGCATCGACCAATGTGAAGCCAGAGAAGATATAAGTCAAGTCAGACTAAAATTGTTTGAACAATTCAAAAATTGTTAAATACGCAGGGTGTTTTGGTTTATATTAACTGGAACATCCATATTCAAAAATTTTTCGATTTATTTCAGACAATCCGATTTCAGACTTGATTTATCACACATTATGACAAAGAATTGTATTTTATCGGATATTAGAGAAATTATATTTTAGCAATCAACAAAAATTAAAAAAAAAAAAACTGCCCTAGAGTAGATGATAAATTAACACATCAAAATTAAATATAAAGGACTGTCACACATAGCTAATTATTACATTCTCAAAACAAAAGGTCCTTACTTAAAAAATAGTATTGATAATAGCTTGCATGTGTGAACAAGAATAACACATATGGTATAATTATTATTATACGCACCTAATAATCTCTTTATGTTGCATGATGCACCATTTAAGGTTAGTAACGATTTTGTCATCTTTCTTCGTCGAAATCAGCTGGTCGTGATTTGCTTGATCAAATTGCGCGATCGGTTGATCGAAGTGCTCAAAATAATAGTTGAGGGCCTTCAACCGACAGAGGGCGTAAATTATTAGTGTGACCACAGCGCCATCTGCCCCCAGTAACATGGAAGCCACCACCAGAAAAACGTAGATCTGAACGGCCTGGACGTAGTAATAATAATGCATCTGGTCGAAAGGGAGCCAAACCGTGTAGAATGTAAATCTAATAAAAATTAACAGGGATGATTTATTTATAGTTTACACCGCGTGCGAGTATGTACTGAGTCCTTATACAGAGTGACTTAGTTACGCTTATTGAGCTGTCATAACTAGAGAACTTCTTGACCTAGAGCCTCAAAATAAAAAAAATAAGACATGTCAAGAAAAATTAAGAAAAATCAAGTGACCACAAGGAACGCAATGAAAATATTTCCAAGATTGTCACACTTCCGTAAATACCGGAAGTGGACACCTATTTCGTTATTTTAAAGGGGACACCCTGTATATTATTATATTTTTAAATTGTCTAAGAACATTGCTGACAAAATGGTTTTTGCAGTTGGTACTTAAAATGAGTAGTTTATGAGAGTTCATTAGAATAAACAGCTGCAAATAGTCGCAAAACGGCTTACATGTCCCTATCTTCACTGTACATTTGTTAGTTTACAGTGTGCTTGAAATTTTAATATCAGGTGATTATATAAATCTGAAAATTTTCATCGCGATGTTCAGAAATTAAACCTCGTGTAATAGGATACCACATGAAAAGGTGTTACTCGATTCGTAATCCAACTGTTTTAACTTTTAACCACTATTCATTTTTTTTTTTACTTTTTAAAAACATAATAATATGCAGGGTGTTCCGTTAAAATACTGAAGTATTTTCATTGAATTTTTCGTAATCACCTTATTTAAAAATAAACTATTTGGAGGCTCTATAGAATCAAATAGTTTCCGAGATATGACCGCCTCTGCCCTTAACTGCGATCAGCCTGTAGATAGACGAACTGTAATTATTAGTAGTCGCTATGATAAACTGTTTCAATGGAGTTGTATGTAACAATAGCAATAATTAGGTACCATAGGTATACAGGATGTCCCAGTTTATAATGGGCGATACCGAATTGGGCGAAGGATTTTGTTATTCACTAATCCCAGGGGTCAATTGGGCGACAAACGAGAAACTAGGGGATTATAAGAGATAACTGGACAGACAAGAAATACATGTGCGGCCTTGCCCATATACAGGATGGGCCACGGTATACGAAACGGAAGATTATGGCCGTGTCTCTGGATTTTAGGATCTTTTCATTTTTGGAGTGGATAGAGACCCGCCAGAGGTACGTTTTAAAATTATATTCATAATGTACAGGGTGTCCCAAAAGCATAAAACATATCAAAGTTATGTTTTTTTAAATGGAATGCTCCTATGTTATTGCATTTTTAGATTGAGCGGTTTATGAGAGTTATAAACAAGTGAAAATCGAAAATTTTCAACTTCATAGCAGTCTAGAACTAGAACGGCTCAAGATATCTAAAAACGGTTTAAATGCCCCTATCCTAACTTTTCACATTGTATCCTACTATTGTCCGTATTCATCAAACTTCAAAATATAATCCTGGGGTTAAATTTTGAATTTTCTGACAGCTGATTGGTCTAATGCTCAATCCCTACGAACGCTACGAATTTTGAACCAATGATATGTTCCAAAATATAACCCCAGGGGTTATATTTATTGATGAATACGGGCCTATGTGGTTTAAATTTTAATACAGGGTGATGAAAAATCGGATAATTTTCATCACCCTGTATTAAAATTTACTCCACATAGTGGGATAAAACATGGAAAGTTAGGATAGGGACATGTAAACCGTTTTTAGATATCTTGAGCCGTTCTAGTTCTAGACTGCTTTGAAGTTGAAAATTTTCGATTTTCACTTGTTTATAACTCATAAACCGCTCAATCTAAATTCCAATGGTGAAAACCACCTGTATTAGGTTTCTTCAGACATTTAAAAAATATAAAGTTTTACAGGGTGTTTCCGTTAAAATAACGAAGTAGGTGTCAACTTCCGGTATTTCCGGAAGTGCGGCCATCTTGAAAATATTTTCATTGAATTTCTCGTGATCACTATGTCTGGATTTTTTTTATTTTGAGGTTATAAGCCCATTAGTTTCCGAGATATGGCCGGTGGCCAACCTTAGCAAGACACCCTTAGAAAAGTATGTATATTACTTTTCTATTGATGTTTCATGTTTCTGCTGTAGGTATATACTGAAGTTTCAGAATAGTAGGCACTAAGTTCTTAGAAATATTACGGACTTAAAGTAAACACATTGTTGCCAGCTTTTAATTCTTGGTGTTTTATCATTTTGTATTTTTATCATTCACATGCAGGTAAATGGTTGTAGGATAAAAAATACTGTGTTTTATTTGTTGAGTAATTTTTCTGCTATAATAATTTCACAACATCGATATTTAATAGCAAAAGATGTAGAATTTCAATGAGGTTCGGTCCCTTAAAATATAATATATGGCAACATTACAGCAGTGTCAACAAGTACAAAGGATAAGCAGGTCCAACTTGCAGTAAGGTAAAGTAAGATGGATATATATCGAGCATGCTGCCAGTCCGTCCAAGGCAGCTCCGTATTCAGTGGCGTATCGTTCATGCTATTTTCGTGAGGGGCTGCAATATAACATTTATCGCTCCTTTAAATCCTTAATATTTTATTTTTATGTTTATATTTGCTGAATTATTGAAGCATCACAAAAATTAAAAAACGCATGAAAATGAATGAAAAAGAATTCGCGGCAGTGGAATAACCTGAACAAAAAGAAAAGTTGTTTGTTTTGGGCTGTTATTGGATGTCGATCGGGACTTGTATATTTTTCTCTTTCTGTTTTCTGGTTGTCAGAAAAGAAAAATTAATATTACCGGGGGAAGAAGATTCTCGACTCTCGGGAACAACAAAATTTTGAATATTTCATATTGTTCATAGACAATCTGTGAAGTAATTAAGAAATACAAGCTAGAAAAAATCAATATCTTACTAATTTGTTAATAATTAGTTATTAGTTAATTATTTGGTAAAATAATAATACAATAATGATTCCTGTTTTGGGAATGAACTGAGTTCCAGGATACAGAAAAAGTTTAACTATAAGAAATTTACGGAATTACCATCCCGGAAAAACCCATACCCGGTCGACAATAAAGTGCATAATTAGTGGGGATAGCTTGGTTGCTTTAAGGGTCGCTCATCAGATTTCCTGTCTGAATCTTATTTCTCAGTTCTCACTGTGGTGTAAACGGGAAAGAAGCAAGCTTCTTTGAGTGCCGAAGTGAAATACTGTTTAAATTTAAAGTTGTGAGCAATATGGAAGGCGAGAGCAGCCAAAGTAAACGTCGTCGTACGAATTTATCTACAGGAGAAAAAACTATTATATACAACGTGTATTGTGGACTCCGTGAAAGGAATCAAAGTATGTTGGTAAACGATGTAGTTGCTTTGTGTAGTGATTTAACCAAAGTGTCAACTAGGAGTGTACACCGAATCTTGAAAACTTTCAAAGAGTCCAAAGGCGGAACAGAAAAGGTAGCTGAAAATATTGAAACAAGGGGGAGAAAACGCATTGACATTGATGATGACATAAAATACGCCGTTCGGAGAAAATTTCATTCGTTCTTTTTCCGAAATGAAATTCCAACATTAAAAGCAATCGCTGCCGAAATCAATTCGGATGACGCAATGCCGAAAATATCGCGACGTGTCTTATTGCGGACATTAAGACAAATGAACATAAGGCATATGAAAAGGCAGAGAAAAAGTCTTCTTATAGAAAGAGAAGAAATAATTTTGTGGCGGAGAAATTATTTACAAAAAATTCGAGAGTATCGTCGTGAAGGGAAGAAAATATATTTCTTAGACGAAACTTGGCTGAATCAAGGTCATACTGTTTCGAAAATTTGGCAAGATTTGGAAATAACAAGCCGTCGACAAGCTTTTTTTGAAGGTTTTTCCACAGGACTAAAAGCGCCAGCGGGCAAGGGGCGGAGGCTCATAATAACTCACATAGGTAGTGATTCGGGTTTTTTGGAAAACGGATTGCTACTTTTCGAATCGAAGAAAACTAGTGACTACCATGAGGAAATGGATGCGGAAAAATTCGAAAGCTGGTTTTTAAAAATTTTACCAAGCCTTGAGCCAAATTCGGTCGTGGTAATGGACAATGCTTCCTACCATAGTCGACGATTGGAGCCATCGCCAACAACTGCATGGCGAAAAGGTGACATCATTAACTGGCTGGCTCAAAGAAATATACCATTTGATGACAACATGTTAAAAGTGCAACTATTAAACATCGCAAGGGCACAAATACCTCATTTTAAGAGATATGCTGTCGACGAATTGGCTCGCGAGTGCAACATCATTGTACACCGCCTCCCTCCTTACCACTGTGAACTGAATCCTATAGAACTTATTTGGGCTCAAATAAAAAACCAAGTGGCGAAACAAAACGTGACCTTCAAGATGGATGAAGTGAAACGCCTGCTAGCTACTGCAATAGGAGATGTGACGGCTGAAACATGGAGAAACTGCATCCGACATACTACAAAAGAAGAAGACAGAATGTGGGATCTAGACACAATAGTTGATGTTTCGGTTGAGCCATTAATTATCAACTTGAACGATAACGGTGATCGGGATAGTTGTCCATCATCCGACGATTTTTCTTCTGACGATGACTAAGGTACTATTTTTTTCCTATTTTCTTTGCTATTTTTATTTTTGCTATATGCTATATTATTTACTATATGCTATATTATTTGGAAGTTTACAATTATATTTCTCAATAAATTCATTATTGTCTGAACCTATTTTGATATTTTGCGTCCGCCACTGAATGCTCCAACTGAGCGCTTATACGTCACGACCACTTCCGAGAACTTAGTGCCTACTATTCTGAAACTTCAGTATAGTATAAAATAATAATTTTAAATGCACTAAGGGCTTGATGATGTATTTGATAGAACTGCACCAAGTATTATTATTATTTATTTTTTTTTTTCAATTTTATTTAATGTAGAAAATCGGAATTTCTGTAAAATCTGGCAACGTAGCCATACAAGAGCATGCAAATAACTCAACGGTATTTAGAAATTCCTTCGCCCAATTGAGCTCCCGGATTATAAGGACCCCCGTCGTGACGAAGGGTCACTCAGGTAATTTCGCCCAATTGAGAAACGCCGTTTATAATAGGTACCTAGCGTAACTTTCACCACTCGATAGTAAACAACACACCCAGATTTACACCACTGGATTGAATAATGTTTCTTTGGGAGCATCAAATCTTGTACTTCAATTACTTAACTGTGAAAAATTGTGAGAAATTTTCATTGAACCAATTTTGAGATATTAAAAAAGAAATAATATTCTCTCAGAAAACTCAACATCCTGTATCTCGAGAACCAAAAACTTTTCGATGCATAAAAGATCAGTGGTCAGAATAACTGTATACAGGGCAAGTGTATAAAGACTCACTACTCGCACGGTAAAAAATACACTCAGAAAAAAAAAGTTTAATTTTAACGAATTATGGTGTTAGATTAAACTAGATCCTAGCTTGGATATCGCCCAATAATAACTGATATTAGTTTGCTATAAAAGTGATATGAGTTTGAAGAGATAATTATAATCTCACCGGCTGCAATAGTGGCACAACTCAAAAATAGTAATATTGGAGATATTTGAGTTTAAAGATTTATAAATTAATAAATTTATATCAAATAATAAAACTCGTACTATACCGGCACAAATCAAAAGTGTCACTATTGTACGTACACAACAAGACATCAGACATCCTTCTACAAAGTCAGTGGCATACTGAAAATGTGCATTGGTCCGACTTAGAAGCACAAATTGTTAAAATGCTTCAGTGACAAATTCGCCATATCTAGAAATCTATGATACCTAATGTTGTGCCAGTCTTGTTGCAAGGAAGAGTATTAAATTTAACATTCGATGCAACAGTTAGTGCGATTTTAAGGATTTTTGAGTTGTGCCACTATTGCAGCCGCTGAGCGTATGTTAATCACAAATTTATCAGAAGTTTATGATAATTTAAAAGAAAAGTATACCTTACACTTTTAGTTTAAGAGAGAAATAATTTCCATAGGAGAATAAAATAAGGCTATTTATAGAGGTGTGAGTTTTTTCACATTTTATTTACAAATCCAAAATATCATTAACTGACAGAAATGTTCACCAATAAAAATGTTTCACCAGCAGACCGACATAGCTTAAGGGTATGTGTAGTTTTTCAAGGCGATTCAGGGTTTGGTTTTGAAGTATCCCATCGTTTCGATGTTACAGGGTGATTCACAGGATGTAAGTGACAGGATGTAAGTGATACAGGATGTAAGGACAGGTATTTATCAGAAGTTTTCATTTAAAATTGTTACTGAAGATATTATTGCGAATATTTTACTGGGAATAAAAACTCAATCTACCGGCTTTGATGGTTTGAATGATACTGTGATAAAGCTGTGCTGTCCATTTATTGTACCATACATAACTTTTATTGTCAACAAAATGTATTGAAAACTCCTACTTTCCAGCCATGTGGAAGAAAGCAAATGTAATTGCTATGCCAAAAAAGGTAAACATATCTGAGTTGAAGCATATTAGGTCAATAAGCATTTTACCGATTTTGTCGAAGGTCTTAGAGAAGGTTATGGCAGCTCAGATGGGGTCATTTTTGAAGGAAAACCAAATCTTGCTGAGGAACCAGTCGGGTTTCAGACGTAGCTACAATTGTAATACCGCTTTGTCGTATATCACGAATGATATCATTCAAGGTCTTGACAGGGACAAGGCCACTATTTTGATCCTCCTTGATTATACCAGGGCATTTGATTTGATTGACCACAGGGTCCTGATTTCTCTCTTGCACTACCTTAGGTTTGCTCCTCATTCTATAGGATTATTAAGATCATTCTTAACTGGTAGACAGCAGCGTGTCGTTTATCGGGGTAGAGATTCAGATTTCCTGACTGTACACAGCGGAGTCCCTCATGGGAGTGTGCTGGGATCATTATTGTATGCTCTATATACCTCTCAATTCGAGACAAACATTATACATTGTAAATATCACTTTTAAGCAGACGATACGCAGCTTTACCTTGAATTCAAATCAGAAGATGTTCTTGAGGTTAATCAATGTATCAATGATGATTTAAGCAGGTTACTCAGCACTTCCAAAGACCATTCGTTGAAACTCAATCCAGGAAAAACAACTGCTGTTCTTTTTTGCAGTGATATAAACACTATGATTTTTTGAAATCTCAGTTGCAAATTGTTCTGGATGAGCAGAAAATTGATATCATGCCTTGTGGAAGAAGCCTCGGTCTAACGATTGACCGGAAACTAAGATTTAAGGACCATATATCCAGTTTACTGAGATCTGCATATTCTGCCCTGAAGGCGATTTATCCGCATAGGCACTACTTCAATGGGGAAACGAAAAAAAGATTGTGTGATTCTTTGGTTCTCTCCAGGCTGAACTATTGTGACAACATATATAGTCCATGCATCGACAGTACAGATGTGAGAAGAATTCAAAAAGTTCAGAATTCATGCCTGAGGCTCATCTTTGGAATACGAAGACGGCAAAGAGTGTCACATAGACTTAGGGATATTGGTTGGTTGAGTATGTACAACAAGCGACAGTTGCATTCTGCTTGTTATTTTTATAAAGTAATAAAATACAAGATGCCTCCTTACCTGCTAGAAAGATTGACGTTCAGGACAGATGTGCATAACCTGAACGTACGACGACGTAACATCCTAACTATACAAATTCATAGTAAAGAATTGTATAAAAGATCATTTTCCTATAATGTTGCGTCGACTATGAACAGGTTAAAGGTAACAAATTCGGACTGTCATGTATGTCATTCAAAAAAAAAAATCCATAAACAGTTGTTTGTGGGTCAGTGCCGTGCGGAAGTGTGTGGTTGAAGCATTCCCTTTTCCAGATTTCAAAATTATATCTAACATGTGAGAGAGACTGAAGTGTCTGGTCCAGAAGCAAAGGGAAAAATGTATTAAAGTTTAAGGTAGTTTATTATGCTGGCTGTAGGTTATAGATTAGTATGAATTGTATACAATTTTTTTTTTCTTGTTGTGAGATTATATAAATTAATAATAATAGGCCGTAAGCCTTATGTGTTATAATGTTTTGTTATATTACATTAAAGGTGCAGATTGTAGATCAGATGTCATAATTTATTATGATAGTCTGAATCTGAACCTACTTTCCACTTAGTATTTATTTATTTATTGCTACTTTATGAGCTTAAAGGGTTGTTAAAAAGTGGATAATAAAGGATTATTATTATTATTATTATTATTATATATATAAGTACCTATCTTTTGAATCAAGTGATGGAATTTAATAAAATTTTATAGATATCCTCTACCAATGACACTTAATACATTTTTCGCCGATTCGAAAACTGCAGGGCCGTACTTAGTTTTCCAGGTCTCTATCAGTTTTGTCAAAAAGTTCACCCTGTATGCATTTTCTTCAAAGTTATTAGTACCATTTTCTAAAACTACATGATAAATGCTACAATTGCGGTAAAAAATACTTGGCACCATTAAACTGAGTCGAGAACAAAATAAAAACTTATAGGTTTTTGAGGATTTCAATTCATAGTTGTTATAATAGTTTCCGAAAAATCAAATTAGTGATTTTTTTAAACTTGCGTATTTTGTAGTTATTTCAAATAACTGTGCGGGTGCACAAGCACCCGCACAGGTGTTTTCGGGCTACAAAGCCCGAAAGATGTAATTTTACGTAACTTTTTAGTATATAATAATTATGATCAATATAATACTGTTAGGAATATCAATGATCGCACCTTGGACTTGGTAATTAGCAGCAGGGCCTGTGGAGTAAGTCATGAGTGCTTACCTATCGTTCCAGAGGATGATCATCATCCAGCCCTATTGATTAAGATTGATGGATCTACAGCTGCAGTCATTAACTATCCATGCAATTCACGTGAGTTGAGATACAACTTTAGGAAGGCCAATTTTCATGAGCTGTATCATGCCCTATATGTTGAAGACTGGCCTGCTCTATACAGAATCAATGACGCCAATGAGGCTTTAAACTATTTCTATCAGGTGATATACTCTCTTTTTGACAGGTTTGTTCCTAGATTTAGTACCAAGGCCAAAAGAAAATTCTACCCTCCGTGGTACAGTAGGGATGTTATAGAGGATATTAAATGTAAACATAGATATCATCGCCTTTATAAAAGTACAAATAATTTATTTTACCTAGAGAAGTTTAAGGAACTCAGGTTATCAGTTAGAACAAAAATTAAACGTGCTTATGCTGAATACATTGGCAGATTGGAGAGTGAGTTACCTAATGACCCTAGACGATTTTGGCAATACGTACAGAACAAGAGGGTGGGTTCGAGGATACCTGGCTCTATGGTAGATCATCGGGACATAAGACGCGACAATCATGCTGACATATTGGATAGCTTTGTTGATTATTTTCGTGATGTTTATTTGCCAGCCTCTAATAATGATGTCGGTATGCAGGATGGCTGCATCAATCCTCCTTCGTGTACTTCGCTGTTTATTCATGCATCAGAACTGGATGCGGATGATGTCACTAGGTCCATGGCGAGACTTAAGAACAAGTCCACAGCAGGGACTGATCAGATTCCCAGCCATCTCGTTAAGGATTGCTCGCGGGCTCTGACGGAACCCTTGAAATTTATCTTTGATTTGTCCCTTAGGACATCTATATTTCCAAGTGCCTGGAAGGTGGCCAGAATATGTCCTGTACTAAAGAGTGGCGATCCAGCGGTGATCACTAATTATCGGCCTGTATCTATTCTAAATAACTTTGCTAGAAGACTTAGAAGTGAGAGGAATGCCTTCGCTGTTGTATAACACTATGAATGAAGAAAAATTATAACACGACGAAATAAATACTTGCACTCTTGCAAAATTATCATCGATCACTAATAAGAAGTTCCCTATTGCCCACCAGTAAATCAAGTACCTAGATGTAAAAAGTAGCAGTAGTGCCTGAATTGAGTAGTCTTGTTTTGTAGAGTAAACAAACCATAAAGGAGCTTTGTATTCTGAACAGAGCGACGAGACTCGAGTCCGCAATATCTATAGAAGGCCAATAATAGAAGTAATAAAAGTTGTAAATAGTGATCCTGGAAGGTAGATGGGCGAAACCCTGTTGCCAAATCGTCAAAGCAAACCACAAGTTCACGAAAATTGCGTGGAAACCAAAGTATGATGTGAGAAGCTCAAAATCACATAAATAAAACGATAGAGTGGACCTAGCAGCGCTTAGGCTTTTCTTTCAAAGTGCAAATCATAAACAACGACGGATTAACGAGAAACATGATCACTAAACTGATTTAATTATCCCGATTTCTTTTTGTTAGGTAATTCTCTATAATACAGCTGGGAAGTGCTGTTGGTCGCTTGATTCAGAAGCTACGCCCGAATATGCTGATTATATGAGTAGGTTTGCCCAATTTTCCAACACTCTAATTATTGCGTCTGTAATAAAGAAATGGGGCCTGTAATTCGATCAGAGGTGATAATGATTCTGATAATAATGTCTAAAATGCTCGAGAGATGTGTTCAATATCGCATAAAGAAAAATATCCCATTAAAAGGGAATTTTTCATTAACAAACCAAAACTTCTAGTCCAAGGACTATCACCTACCTGAACCTTGTCGGGAGGTAATAAAACATTACATGCTAACCAAGCTACGCCCGAGAATACAAGTTCAGAGTAAAATCCAATAAGCCAAAAACTTCTAGGCCACGGACTATCACAGACCTGAATATTGCCGGGAGGTAATGAAACATTACTACACCCGAAATAATGCAAATTCAGAGTATATCTGCGAATAAACAATTAAGGTAAAACAGGTCTTGCAAACCTGGTTTACCAATAAATGACACATATCTCGAACAAAACCAAAAGCCCTAAAAGAGCCTGAGCAAGCTACGACTATTCTAACGTTTAGTACAAGCGGCAACGCCGCACATTGCTTCAAAGAACCGATGAAAGGAAGAGTGGCTATCCCAGCTACCAGCAGGGTTCCTTTATATTCGAACTCGAGTGTTGTTGACTCACAGTGTTTAAAGAAACATGTAATTCACCAATAGAGAAATCAAACAACAATTTATAAAGTAATGAGTAAAGGGGTAAATCTAACGATGGGGAGAATCTGAGTGTGAAACATGTTATGCAAATGATCCTTCACATCCTACAATTTATTTGTTTATTATTTTATAAGAATCAAAATCCAGAAATTCAGTCAAACGTCAGAACGCAAAATCCTTAACTCCTCCCTTGCTTCCGGCATACCTCAATTACGAATTTCGATACTGCGAAACACAACGTGCGGTTCTACATTCAAAGCTAGACGATCTAAAGGCCAACTTTCAGCGGAAATTAGCGGGTAGGGGTTCGGGTTGTTACATTATCGAATACCAAGTGTCAACTCTAGAAATCTTGATGTATTTTACACAAAAGTTGCCAGGTCCAATGTGCTTTTAAGATCGCCAGTTTATGTTATGTCCACTACTTTTAATCAAATTAGCGAATTATTGCGATCTAAATGCGAGCTCTGTAACAGGCATTCTAGCCTGCGCGAAAGAATATTTTTTGAGTTAGGTATGTAATTTTTATATTATTGAATGATTATTAGTTTAAGGGTGTACATGCATGCTATATACAGTGTGACCCATTTGTTCTTGAAACACCCTGTAGAATCTTAATTTATGGTGCGATTGGTGTTCGCCTTTCCTGCGGGCAGCCAGGTTTTCTGCAATGTGAAAGGACCCAAACCATATAACAACTGCGCATGGTTCAAATTGTAAACTTTAGAGCTGAGAAACGCACCCAATTTTTATTTTTTATTTGTCAAGCTTTCAAAGCTAGAAACGTCAGTTCTGTCAATGTCATTAAACCACATGTTAGCGAGAATTGAAGTCACACTCAGTAGTCACTAGTCATGTTCACTTATTTTTCAACCGTCAGAGAGTGAAGGTCAGAGGGTTCGATCAGCTGGGGTGCTCTTCATTATTTATTTTTAAACAATCGAATCCAAACAAAGCCCATGTGAGTACTGTTTATCCTAATTTATTAATATCTGTTAGGCATTGTGATATCTCAAGAGATCAGATCATATCGTTTAGTTTATTTGTTTGTATTATTCAATTTGGTTTCAATTTGTTTATTTAGAAAAAGACTCATGTAAAACACGTGTTTGGTCAAGCTAATTAATTATTCAAGCAGAGCCACATTAAGTTTTAAATAATTGTTTTGTATTCAAACGAAAGGAGATAGCTTATATTTTATTCCAACCAGCATGTATAATTTGAAACTTCACGTTTTGTAATTGAAAGAATTTTAAAACAGGGCCCCCATGTAGATACTCAAACGCACCTGCAGTAACAGTTTAATAAGTTTATTTCAATACGTTCAGCGACATGCTAGTTTCAATATTTTATTTTATTGTCTAATTTCAAATTGTTTAAAAACATGTGACCACTACCACATTTCATGAATTAGATATTTTCAGTGAATTAATTTCTAACCGTAGAGACATGCTCGATCTCATTTACATTATTCAAATTAACCTAACAGTTTGTTACTTTTTGAGAAACTTATACTTGAATTTTAGCTAATTATTTATTTATTGTAATCTTGAAATTGCACATGCCTTTTGACTAATATTATTGTGGTTATTATTATTTTATCGAAGCACATTCTATTTTAACGATATTCACACTGCTCACTTATTTAACCTTTCTTTTTACTCGTTACCATTTCTTTTCTCATTCTTTTATTCATGAAATTATTTAAACAATTTATTTATTTTGATTGAACTAATTTGTACATAAAACCTCATGTGACTTTATTTCATTTGTGAGAATGCTTGCTTCGATTATTGATTATTATTATTTCCGATCTTTATTTATTTCTAAATTATTGTAGTCAAAAGGGTTGAACCTCATCACGTTTTAAATGCCATGCTTTATTTTTACCTACAGTTCATTCAGCTGATTTTGTTTAAATTAATTCATTTCACCTCTTCTAAATAATGAGTTTTGATTAAGGGATAATTTATAAAATAAGGGTTAATTCTAAATTGGTTTAAAGTAAAGTTTATTGAATAATTTAACTTCCATCCCTGTAGGTAGATAGGTACCTACGAAGGGTTATTTTTTAACGATCTTATTTTAATCACATTTCTCACACGTGCATGGTTTTTATTAGAAATGGATTAACAAACTATAAAGGATTTCTTTCTCATATTTTATATTATTGTATCATTCTAAACATGCTAGGGACACACCTTTTATATTTTATCATAATTTTACGATTCACATGACTGCTCTATTTATTTATTTTTACAATTCATGCCTGCATTTATTAACCTGTGTGTGTCAAAATGTTTATTTAATTCTTCCACATTTTACTTAATGATAATTTTCTGAGAACGTATCAAAACTAGACCATTTATCGAACCAACCATTTTGTGTGTCTCCAGAATAATATTTAGTCGACACGCCTCACTTTTATTTGTATATGTTTTAACCTTTTTCTAACTATCAATTACTGCCGTCCACATTTTATAACCACGTACCTATTTATTATGTTTTGTCGTGCTATTTTTCTCAGGTCACATGTTCGTTCTTTATGCTTATTTTTCATGCCGTTTATTTAACCATTTATTTGAGCGCTTATTTAATTGATGTCTTATTTAAATTGTCTACTGAACCTTTTTGATTTAATTGCTGTTTATTAACTTATACTCTTTTGATTATTTATTTATATTTTTATGAACATATTTATTCAACGAAACTGTCCAATTGATTATTGTGTATCTTGCTTTCAAATTGATCTATGTAATTGTAAAGTCAGGTTCTCTTATTTTCTGTGAAACTAATCAACGTCAAGGTCATTTCTCGTTCTTCGTCAAACTCAATTCAAAAGGGTGGATCATTCTGATTGCTAATTGTTTACCGAACTGTTGAACTAGAATGTATCGGCCTTATGTGAATCTAACTAACATTTTCGCCCTTGCCAGGGGAGCCATTCAAACAGCCACTGGAAAGTATCTTAGTCAGACTCCGGACCAGGGGCTCCTCCAACTATAGGTGGAAAGTATCTTAAACAGACTCCATTACAGTGTCTTTACTAACAAAACCCATTTTTGCTAAAATCTGGCACCCAGCTTTCAGGGATTATGCTTAAACCCATTTTCGTTGAAATCTGGCAATCCCAGCTTTCTGTAAAAATGCTTCAGTTTTAGATGATTCGCGCAAATGAGACAGAATGAAAGAGGGTTCAATTAGTTTGGTGACGGTTGTCGAGACGATTGATCTACACTTTTCAGGCCACCGTTGATTCTTTTCATTTCGGGATGCTGATCGAGGTTTTTCTTGGCCACGCTCTTTTTACTCGGGAGTCCCAGCGAGCGTATAGGCACTGCTAGGTTTCTCTTAGAATAAAGTAGGTGTTTTTAAAATGCATTTGTTTCTCTAATCTCAAATCTCCCACCTTTTGCTTCATGTCTGTGTATAAAAGAACCAATAACAAGGTAAGAGGTTACTACGAACACAACGGATGGTCCTAACAAGGTGGAAAACTAGACGAAACACGAGCCCAGGTAGATAATGTCACGAGCCAAAAGGTAAGACACGAGCCAAGGTAAACAACGACCACAAACGTAAGTTAGTAATGTCGGCCATTTATTTGAAATCAGGGCGGGTTAATCTTTAAATTCAAACTTTCAAGAATTCAGGGCGGGGAAACCTCAAATTCAAATCAAACATTCAGAGCGGGAATTCAATCAGTCATTCACGACAGACAAGTTCACATTTCAAACGTCAAAGGGGTTCTTCTTTTTCAGTCATTCAATTTAAGGGGGCCACATTACTGAATTTACTGCGCATGACGCAGGATCTCAGGATTTAAAGGTAGTTTACACTACAAATGGCAACCTCCGCCTCATCTGAAGAAGAAACTCTCTCCTAAATCCCAATACTAACTTCCTGCCTACTTTCTGGCAATGGAAAATTACAAAACCACTCGAGCCACTGGCAATTGGAAAAGATTAATTCTCCACATCATCCACATGCAGAAATGATCACCGGAAAACTAGGCTTTTCTCACCTATGCTCACAATGTAGGACTTCTTAGCGCATACGTGCTCTATTCCCACGGGCATGAATATGAAATATTATTCTTCTGTCAGCGTATTGGGTTACGTTTGGCTGGAGGATAACGCACCCACCGAGCGGTTATCGCGAAACTTTGACGAAATATGGATCAAGCTCTGTTTCCCACTCACTTTTAAATTACGTACGACTACGTACGTATACGTTCTTTCTAACACAGGCACCGCGACGAGGGATAAATTTTCCGATTTCGACGCTAAATTCCTATCTCGATGATATAAAATATCACCACTAATAATTATTATGATCGATCAAAGAAATAAAAAAAAAAATAATAAGTCGAATTATTTATTCGACCCTTAACAAAGATTACCCCCTTTTAATGTTAAAATGTATCGAAAATAAATATTAATATTTTATTAGTAACATCTTGGAGGGATAGTTGTTTCCCTCACCAGATAGGTTTCACCACTGATAGTAATTAATCATGATTTATTCTACACAATATATCTCACTTGTTTCTATATTCATTGTTGCTCAATGTGTTTTTGCATTTTGATTTTTTCTTTTTTGTAGAATTTAGACGTTATATTTGGAACACACTGTATAGGTGGAGAGAGAGAGAGAGAGAGAGAGAGAGAGTAGTGGACGCATTATATGTACCTGTCGTAGGTATAGGTAAGCACTCTAGTTGTCAATTATTGTAAAAATATATTCTTTACCTCCTGGCGACGATGCTTCCGTTAATCGCTGCCAACTTAGCGCCCTCTTCATCCCATCTAATGATTCCTTCCTCGATGAAAATTCCAAAGTAGAGACATGAAGCAATGAAAACCGAAATTAAAATAATTTTGAATAATCGGTCATTCCTCCTCGTGTATGTCTTCCATATGTCTTTCACTATATCCGGATATTCCTGCAAGTAATAAAATTATGAAACAGACAAACAACTTAGGCGAGAACATAGAAAAAGTTTTTACCTCTTTGACTATCCCTTCTGTGTCCGTTTGAATGATCTCCAGCATGAGCGACCTCACTTTCTTCCCGTTGACGATAGCCAGCTTTCCAAATGAAATTGTGTACGTAGTAATTATGAAACAATGCTCCATCAGCAGGTCCGGGTGATTCATAATAGTGTCGGGAAGCTTGGCGTACATACCGAGCATGAGCAGGGCATAGAGGGTACGTACGTAGTATGAGTACCACTTATAGGTAATAGTCTGGGGTGTGGTGTAGATTGCGAGGGGCCATATGCCTTTGTTTTAGTCCAAGACCACAAAAAAATTATTTATGATTTACTTATTTCCATATTAATCGTATCGACGCTGATTGAGTTATAGGTAATTACATGTGATTACAGTTTCGGGAGCACGCCAGGAATGGCGTGCAAAATTATCATATATTTGCCTGTAAGTCGATGAGCGACGATTAGAAAAATATATGTAATATGGATGAATTTTCCTTAAGGTTTGATTGAACATCAATTGAACATTTATTTAATTCTACGTACGTATTTAAATTTAAGACTGAAACACCCTTTATCTCGGTTAAAAAACATTTTAGGAAAAAAAAATTAATTTTCTTATTAATATTTAAGCTTTATCTACACGTTTGCCAATTTATGGTACTCCTTTTAGAAGCACTACCTTGTATATTTAATATTTTTATTAGCCTATATGGCTAATATTAACACTTGGATATCATCAAATTTATATCTAACACGGACACGAAAGTTACACATTATTATCCTTAATGCCCAAATGACAATTAAGGGAATTTTCATAACAATCACCATCCATATTATTAAATTCACTCATCGTAAACTTACAGGCATCTTTGCAAAACTTTCTTCAATTTTAACTAAATTATGACATTAATCGAATTAAATCGTTTTGTTACCAGGCAACGTCAATTACCTACTACAAAAATCGTCCACTTTGAAAAGTCAAGCTCAACATAGATCAACATAGAACTTTCCGACATTATTTTCAGTTATCTAATTACGTTTTTCGATCTTATAGTAGGGTTTTCTTCTCACAAAACAGTATATTATACTGTTACGGATTTCCTAACCGTAGGCTCGACGGATAATTGGGAAACACAAATTTACTGTTTAATTTATTTATTTAATGTCCACAAGAATTTCAGATTACAATGTTACAAATATCACTACTTCTTATACACAACAACTTTACTTGGTCTATAACACTTTACTACTTTTCACTAGTCACTTAGGAATACCGCACTGTTCTATATGGCCACTAGTCGCTTGGTTCTTTCGCTTGTTTCTTCGCACACTGCTAGACTAAAAACTGACTGAGTTCGCCTGCTTGCTGGCTATTTATAGGGCATCCCTACCTCTGGAAGTAGCTTCTGGAGGGTTATCCGACGGCTCGCTTCGATTTCCCGAAAAAATCCAAGAGAAAGATCTCGAGAATATTCCCTTCCTAGACCTTCGGCTTCCAGACATACAAACATCCATTTCTGGAACTTCTCCACAGGAAATGACCAGAATATTTCCATTCATTTCCCGTGGTTTTCAGCGAGATCATTCCGTTGGGGTATCAGGGATCCAGAAGTGTATAGGGCGTCAGACTGTTGTTGGTCGCTTACCGGTGGGCGCGTCCGGCTTGACCCCCCCACCACGCGCCCCGGTCAACACAGAACGCTGGGGGCCGTCGCCTGTCGATAACTCATGGCTACCGTTGCTCTGTTCCGCCCACTTTCTAATACAGAAGCACCCTTTTATTTATTCGTAACAATACATAAGAAAAAAGTGCGATTTTAGCTCTCGATGTGTTTATTGACGAAATCACATCTCGAGCTAGTATTTATCAGTTTTTTCCCTTGTATGATAAATAACTAATTTACTATTCAATTTTCCAGAAGAGAAAAACTTAAAAAAATTATTGAATAAAGTGGACTGCCCATTTAACTTGGGTTGCATTAATACACAGCATATCGATCAACAAGAAAAATGACATAAATATTAAAAATTGTGACATAAATAATAATTAAAGAACATTAATTTTAAGAATAAATGTGTTTGTTTATGATTCTGATGGAATCTATTAAAATTTGTTCAGAAATTTCGTTAATTATTTCCAAGTTCAGTTTAGCGATTGAAGAATTCAATTACACTTTTACCGATTGTGTACTGTGCGCTTTCCCATTGTATTACTGACGATATTTAGGACTTCCTCTAGTTTTATATTTTGTTCATTGTTTACGTTATCGAACGATCGGGTGTCAAATGCCACGTCTGAGAGATGTCAAGTCAGTATATGTATATAGATGCGGGAATAGCGGCGAGAGTTTGCGCTGATATATCGATTGGCAGGAGTCTGTGCATGGTTGCCGGATAGTTGTTTTGGTCTTCCATTGTGGGTAATTTCTCCAGAATCCTTAATGGTTGTATAGTCGTGTCTCCAGAAATGAAATAAATCTGGCACCGACCAATAAGGAAGTGAAGATAAGTTTTCAGGTCTGAGCCTGAGAAGGCCGTGATCGTCCTTTTTGATTTGGTGTTAGGTGAATGAACATGTGGCATTCTAGTTACGATTAGTTCCAGTTATTTGTGTAGTGGTTTACTAAAAGCAGGTATGAAAGTGGAATTTAATATCATATTAGCATTGCTAATCTCTGTTCTGTATTCGATTAGGTATTGTTGAGATCGCCCAGGCATAGTAAATCACTTGGATCCCGAGGACTTAATAGGCACTAAGGCCAGCCTTGGTAATTAAATAAATGCAGGTAGAATTTTCAGGTGCTAATAAAGTTTTCAATTTTAGGGATCCGGGTTCGGAATCCATCAGTTTTAGAATCCAGTTACAGATCCAATTTCAGGATCTAGTTCGGAGTCTAGTTTTGAAGTCAAGCTTCTAGTTTTCGGTTCAAGCTGCAAGTTCTAGTATTGGGTTTCAGTTCCAGTTCAAGTTATAGTTCCAGATTTTAATTTCAATACACGTTGGCGTTGTTTGGTTTGGTAGCGTCACTTCACGAGCGAAGCGTTAGCACTTTTGGTATCATGCAGATGCCAGACATCAGTGAAAGGAGGGGATAGACCCTCTCCATCTTTATCCGTGGTGTTTCACTCAACCGGGAACAACCACATCGGATTATGAGGTACCTTACCTACCTATAATTATATTTCATGAATTGGAGAATGCTGAAGACCAAGTGACGTATATTGTAGAAATTTTAAATCTGTGTCATTGATAAATGACCGATTGTTGTTTACCTATTAATAAGTTTAAGTATACCTGATTGGTATTAATTTTTATCTATTAATGAGTTTGAGTATGCCTAATTGGTATTAAATTTTATATATTAATGACAGTTATTGATGATGATTAAGATGAGTTTTCGGTACTGTTTTTGTAGAGATAATTAGGGTTAGGTGTGTGTAAATTTATGTATGAGTGCCTAAAGAAGGCTGAGTTCTCATCTTTTGTAGGTTAAGTATTTTTGATGAGTAATGATACCTTTGGAGGATCATGTGTTTATTTTAGCGAGTAAGTTTAATGAATCTCAATATTAAGTATACCTCACGATACATTATTTTATTTTTCTGGGAATTTGATTGGATATAACTTCCAATAAATTTGTTATTGTTACATTGTGGCTTTTATTTTAGTTAGTGTTTTTGTTGTGTGACTTGTAATTAAAAAAGAACACGCAGCGTAGGGCAGGTCAAAATGTAAGTAATTTTGGTAGAATTTTTTAGGCTAGACGATCATTATAAATGTGTAATTTTAATATCTCTTTTTTGTGGTGTGGCTAGTTCGCCGAAGAACTGACCGACACCCTACCTCCTCCGTTCCTTTCGGGTTCAAAGAAATCAGAAGGTACCCGGACGGAGCGAGAGGGGTTATACCCTCTGCTCGCCCATTTTTGGCCTTTCATTTCTAAATTTAAAATCAGGCGAGTAGAGATGGTTGCAATTGTACCACACGACTATCAAACCAAAGGCCGATGACTTCCCATTTGCGAATGCCAAAACTTGGTGAATATTTGCTCTGGTAAAAATTAAAACTTTTTTCATAAATATTCTTATTTTCTAATTGAATTTTGTCATCTTGATGACAGTTTCATTACTTTCGAAACGAATTGTAGGGTCGATAATAAAGGCAGAGCCTATATTTGGGTCAAATGCAATAATAGCACTGGAGCGATTAAGACCATCAGTGTCTACGGCGTGTACTTCTTCATATAGCATTCAATTTTTTTTCTCTTAAAACTTCAGTAATTTTGTGTTTAACATTATGATGGTGGTTGATGATTAGGCTGTTGTTCGCTTTACAGTTTCCAATTACTTGGGAGGGAATTTCTCTCTGCTGTTCGTTACATCGTCGGCAGAGGTTGGAACTGTGATTTGAACCAGGGACACCATTCAAGTTTGCGTAATTAACGTTGAGTTTGATAGCTGAAGTCCAGTCGGATGTCGATAGTTTGCTTTTTGTAAAAATAAATTAATTCGTTTTTGTATAAGTTTGAAAATGTTTGACTCCTATTCCTTGAGATGAGCATTTGTTTCATTCTTCAAAAGCTGATAATCTAAGTTTGGTTCGAATTTCTTTGGTGGATTTGCCTTCGATTGATAACGATTGAAGGCAGCCTAACTGCTCCTTTTTAAAATCACATGCAGAATGTAAAAAATTGTCGTCAATTAGATCTAGTTTCTTTGCTATTGCAAAAGGTTGTAATTTGACTTTCCATTTTGCTCTCACTAAAGATAGTACTCGAAGACTACGTGAAGCATAAAACATATCACTATTTGTGTTGCTCGGAAGTCCAATAATTTCTTTAACTGTTCTTCGAATCATAATGTCTGAACCATCAGTAACATATGAAGGGATTTTGTTGATTGGAGCACATTGTATAGGATAGATTAATGTTGGAAATATATATTGATTAATTATGTTAATTTTCTGATCTGGTTTTAATAGGGGAGAATTTTACAGTTTTTGTAATTTTTACGCAATACTTTTTTGTTGCTTTTCTTACAATCTACAATTAAGGTCCTTTACATTTTTTACGTATCGTTCATCGTTATCGAGATATCGATCGAAAAAACCATAAATTTGGGTAGTGAATTTTGTTTTTTGCTATTTTCTTTTTTCTCGTGAAAGATATCGAAAAAATG
The DNA here is from genome assembly GCA_910589415.1 of Malachius bipustulatus. Lineage (NCBI taxonomy): Eukaryota > Metazoa > Arthropoda > Insecta > Coleoptera > Melyridae > Malachius > Malachius bipustulatus. The sequence continues at coordinate 8,697,302 of OU342633.1, forward strand.
TTTGATATCAAACTTGTAGAGCGTATTAAGGCCTACAATTTCATTTTTTTATGTTTTATTTTCGACAAAAATTACGACCTCTAGCGCGCTGCGAAGTTGATCGGAGCGCGCCCGACGCTGCAATGTGCGTCTCGCCATACAATTATTGTACTAAATAGATCTAGTACTTTTTTGAAATTCGCCATTCTTATCTAAATGAGTAAGGTGCATGTGCATTCAGTACTTTATAATTAATATTAATAAATAATAATAACCTAACAGTTCTACCAAAACAGACTCTTATGCGATCCATGAAAACAACAGGAGGACTGACTCAGGGACGGGGAATTACAGACAGCACAATAGCATCGTGGACTTTGGGCATGGTTCAGCTTCAAAACATTTGTGAACAAATTGAAAATTTTTACGGAGTATCCTGCTGTACAAACGAACAGCACGTTGACATGAGACCCTCGCGGATTTCTCGAGACAATTGTGACGTTGAGAAATTGGACATGTGGCTCGCAGGTCACAATCCTTTTCCAAAGAAGAAAGAATTGATGTCTATTGGCACAGGAATTATTGCAAACGAGAACATTAATTGTCATCGTGCATACGAAATTGGTCGCGACATGATGACTAAAATCATAGGATTTCGGGTCCTTATATCATTCAGAAGGAAGGATCTAAAGTGCTCTCTTTATCGGCAGTAAGTACCAGCATTATAATCGACAAGTCACCAGTTCCGATCGATCCATTGTTACTTTTCCAAAGAATGTGCATAGCGAAGAATTCCGAGATTGACCTGAAAAAATTTCTGGCATACGAACTCGCTCCGTTCCCATTGTCTTTGTTCACCGAAGAAGGAATGCGAAAAGGAACAAAGTCGTTATTATACAATGCCTTCAAACCTTTGACAGAAAACTTACAACCTGGTGACAGACTCCATCGCACATAATCGACGGTGGTTTCCTTCTGCACAAAGTTGTTTGGGGTCGTCACATACGTGCAACAACACTTTGGAGAAAATGTGACAATTATATTCGACGGTTATCCGACTGACATGAGACTCGCAGGAACTAAAACTTCGGAAAGGGTTAGACGTTCTAGGAAGAACCAATCACCAGAGTTCACGTTCGATGAAACTACTGCTCCGAAAGTTAGTCAGGAGAAGTTTCTTGCAAGGGACCAAAATAAAAACCACTTAATACAAATGCTTCGCCGTTATTTTACAAAAACCGGAATATAAGCAGAGCAGGCTTTTGAGGACGCTAATACTCTCATTGTAACCACAGCAATTAAAGAAGCATCGATTTATGACTCTGTGGAAATCGTCGGCGAAGATATCGATCTTTTGGTTTTAATTACCGGACTTGCAAAGGACAAAAAAAAATATATTTTTTCGCAAACCAGCTAAAGTAAAAACACCGGAAAAACTGTACTCTCCGAATAGTTTCAAGCATGATAAGTCTGTTCTTGAGAACATTCTTTTCATTCATGCTTTCAGCGGTTGCGACACCACATCGTCTTTTTATAATATTGGAAAGTCGATTTGCGCTGGAAAGCTATTCCTTATCGCTCTGTATGGCGGTGATAAAGATGAGACATCGATTAATATTTTGCGGTTCCACCGCTTCACAAAATCAATGACGACAAATAAGTTCAATAATCTTTCACTACTCTAACCAACGGAAAGCGCAGGCTGCCAACACGTTTTCCGGACATATCTACAAGTACAAAACGTGGCTCGGATTTTTCAAAGATCCTCAGGAATGGGGTTGGCGACAGACTAATTACGGGCTTGAACCAATTAGCACCACAGCCGAACCCGCTCCACCTGAACTTTTAAAACTCATTTCATGCAAATGTAAAGGAAAGTGTAGGGCTGCTTGTGGGTGCAGGAAAGTAGGGATTAGTTGATCCGTTATTTGCCTGCACTGTAGTGGACAAATATGCAACAACGTCGCCAGAGTCGACATTTTATTCAACGACGATCATGATGATGATGATGATTTTGATGTTTCAACCGTCACAGCATCATTTCCTGCGATTCAAGAGTCTTCACGACTCGAAGAGTCTGCCGAGAAGGAACTTCTACAGCCAGGACCATCAACACGACAAAAAATGTTTGAAAAAAATTACCACCTTTAATTATTATTTTTTACTACACGAAAATTATTTGATCAATAAATCTCATGTGTTTGATTTATAATTTAACTGGTTTATTAATTGATTTTGTATTGCAATAATTCCCTGAACAACGTTTCATTCATTTTGACGTGTGGATACAACCGTGCGAACGGCTAAAAATCAAAACTGCACAGTCTTACCTACTTCACGGCGCGCTAGAGGTCGTAATTTTTGTCTAAAATTAAAAATAAAAAAATGAAATTGTAGGCCTGAATGCGCTCTACAAGTTTGATATTAGACATTTTTTCGATATCTTTCACGAGAAAAAACAAAATTGCAAAAAACAAAATTCACTCCCCAAATTTATGTTTTTTTCGATCGATATCTCGATAACGATGAACGATACGTAAAAAATGTAAAGGACCTTAATTGTAGATTGTAAGAAAAGCAACAAAAAAGTATTGCATGAAAATTTTCGTATCTCAACGGAGAACCGAGTTATGATGAAAAAACTGAATTTAATCTTTTTTTCAAGATGGCGGAAAATGCACAAGGTAATTTTGGTCGACAATTTGAAGTTAAGCTTTTCTAGGCCCGCCCCACGTAATATCCAAAATTTGGCTTTCTCGGTTCATTTGCATTTCTAAATGTATATAATGACTGGACTAACGAGACATTTTTCAATATGGAGATGAAAACTCTATCAAAGGCTTTTGAAATGTCTAAAAATGATATCACACGCAGTTTTCTTTATTATTTTTTTCTTTTTTCGAACAACCATTAATAAGTCGAGTGTTTATATGACAACCAGGAATATTATTAACGAATCCACGTTGATTACTGTTAATATCTATTTGTTGACGAAGGCATTCATCTAAAGCTTTCTCAATAATTCTTCGAATCACTGAATATATAGTTATTGGTCTCCAGCTAGATATATTTTTTTATATATATATATATAAAAATATATCTAATTTTTATACAGGGTTACTGGTAACTGGATACATTCCTTTGGTGATCTGATAAAACAAGAGGTAAGGAGTAAATTAACCCCAACATGCACTATACAAAACTCAATAGATTTTGAGATATTTCGATTTTCAACTTTTCTTAAAAAAATGGTTTTAGATGTCTTGAAATGTAATTTTCAAAAAATCTACTTTAACTTTTTGATTTTTTTTTTTTTGCTGGAATACTTGTCCAATACTATGCTTCCTTCTGGAATAAAAAATATCCTGAGGTATTTCGATCGTGTGAAAATTTCAAAGAAAAACTTTCACAAACTATTTTTTTTAAATAAGATTTAAAAGTTTTTACAAGTTATTTTCGCAAAATTGTCAAGGCACCTTGCGTACAAATTGTTTTAAAAACTTTCCTAGTGTAGTAGCTTTCTAACAAGGTACGAATCTTGTACAAGAATAACAGAATCTCCCCGCTATGTACCGTTACCGAGGAACAAATCCTTAAGTCGGGACGTTTTAAAAAAAAATACGGCCCTGAACGGGGGTCTTAAAATTCACGGATCCGGTCCATTTTCAATAGGTCGTATTTGGGGGTCACGAGCTTCGTCCCTACCAAGTTTCGTCCCGATCGGTAAAACTTTCAGACACTTAGAGTGGCTATTACTAGGCTATTCCCGAAAAATCCCGAAATTCCCGAAAAAATGACACTTCCCCGGAACGGATCCCGCTCATTTTCGATAGACATCGTGCCACGGTGCGCCTCTTCAATCGAGCCAAATTTCAACTTTCCCACATGAAAACTGGCGGCTCTAGAGTGTTTCCTAGCAAAGTCACAGACAGACAGACCGACAGACAGACATTTTTCGGGCACAAGAATACGTATACTTACGAAACTTCTGTGACTTTGCTAGGAAACACTCTAGAGCCGCCAGTTTTCATGTGGGAAAGTTGAAATTTGGCTCGATTGAAGATGCGCACCGTGGCACGATGCCCATTGAAAATGAGCGGGATCCGTTCCCGGGAAGTGTCATTTTTTCGGGAATTTCGGGATTTTTCGGGAATAGCCTAGGAATCACTCTTAGTGTCTGAAAGTTTTACCGATCGGGACGAAACTTTATAGGGACGAAGCTCGGGACCCCCAAATACGACCTGTTGAAGATGGGCCGGATCCGAGAATTTTAAGACCCCCGTTCAGGGCCGTATTTTTCTTAAAACGTCCCCACTTAAGGATTTGTTCCTCGGTAACGGTACATAGCGGGGAGATCCTGCTATTTTTGTACAAGATTCGTACCTTGTTAGATAGCTAACTACTACTTGTTAATAGCTACTACACTAGGAAAGTTTTTAAAACAATTTGTACGCAAGTTGCCTTGACAATTTTGCCAAAATAACTTGTAAAAACTTTTAAATCTTATTTAAAAAATAATAGTTTGTGAAAGTTTTTCTTTGAAATTTTCACACGATCGAAATACCTCAGGATATTTTTTATTCCAGAAGGAAGCATAGTATTGGACAAGTATTCCAGCAAAAAAAAAATCAAAAAGTTAAAGTAGATTTTTTGAAAATTACATTTCAAGACATCTAAAACCATTTTTTTAAGAAAAGTTGAAAATCGAAATATCTCAAAATCTATTGAGTTTTGTATAGTGCATGTTGGGGTTAGTTTACTCCTTACCTCTTGTTTTATCAGATCACCAGAGGAATGTATCCAGTTACCAGTAACCCTGTATATACCACCTTTGTCAATCAAAGTCATACGACCTTTCAGAAGTGATGCTGTTGGTACAAATCCAGTATTTAACATGATGTTAGCTATGGTAGTAATTGCTTCTGCTGTGTCCAGGTTTTTAACTGTTCTGGCAAGTTGAATTGGACTAAGTCATATTCGTATTTGTTTCTACGTCTTCTTCGTGTTAGCTTATTTGTTCTTTGTGGATTAGATGACATTAAAGTTGATGAAGGATTTTTATCTTTTCTTTTCTTCCGCATTCGATAGTATTTTTTAATATTTGGATGAATTTGTCCAGGTAATCTTTCGTTTTCTTCAAATAAAAACTTTTGGAAGTTTGTAACAATATCATCAAATTTTTTGGTGTCGATTTGGTGTCGATTGGATGTGACTGTTCAATATCATTTAATATTCGTGTCCATTTTTGGCATTCAGAGTTAATGTCGGTTAATTTTGGAGTGGGCCCATTTCTTGACGTTTCTAATAATTCAGATAATAATTGATGAGATGATCGGCGTGTTTTCATAAGGATGTTTTGACTTAATAATTGATTTGCTTCAGTAGGATGTCGTTTACTTCGATGTATTTTCATACCTCTTTCTGTCACTAAGGACTGATTACATACATCGCATTGAAACCAAGATTCAGTTTGTAGTTCGATATTGAAATCGGTACTGCCCAAATTATTAATTATTTTTTCTTCAGTCAGTTTCAAATTTTTATGAAGAGAATATCTATTAAAGGAATCAGTTTGGTATTTCTTAAAAAAAAAAAATTAAAAAAAAAAGCGCATTATTTTCAGTGGCCCTTGGGCGCCGAATATCTAAGTACCTACCTACTATAAAATAATTATAACAACAAAAATTCACAGCAAATAGAAGTAAGTATCTTATTATGCTCTTGAAAACCCATTTTTATTTTATTTTTCTCAAACATTCTAAATAAACAAAAATTAACACGCAAAAATGAAAATTTTGACATTATTTCAATAAGATTATTTTATCAAAAGTTATGACATATTATACCCACAAAGTGGCCTTTTCTTTTGAAATTAGTCATGAAGTTTTCTTTTTTACAATAATTAGAAATTTTTTGACATGTTCAACGGATAACTAGAGGTATTAGCTGAAGACTTTTTACATCAAAAAAAAAAAAAACTTTGGAGCACGCGGAACTCTTCTAGAGCTGATTTTGGTGCTTTTATGCATGAATGATAAGCCCCATTAACCATTTCTTAAGAACTTTTAAGTTTTTTGCGTGAAAATTTCGATAATGACAAATATAATATAAATAAATCATGAATCAAAATCTTTACTACCTACCTGTAAATAACATAACGACTTTCAGACATCGTGCGAAAAACTTGTGTTCACCCATTATCTTTCTCCCTCTGGCTGGCTACTTTTGTGTCGCGATCTTCTCACGGGAACGAATCGACCGTATCGAGTTAGTAACTAGTAAATATAAACCATCGAACTCAGTTATTTCTGCCTCAATTATTCAACAAAATTAAAGTTAAATATTCATCGGATCAATTTTAAAATTACTGTGAAGTCTCGTGGACGTTCCGTTTACTGAAAAATGATTATAATAATAGTAATTAGAATAATAATAATAACTTCATTTCCTATCAAATTAACATTTTTTTACACCTACCTACCGTAATTAAATTCTCCCAAGCTATCTAGCTTGTGTTGCGAAGTATATACTTTGACTTTTTACCCACTATTCTAATAATTATACTGAATGATTCATATCGTGGAGAGTTTCATCAAGAAAAAAATAATAATGATAAATGGAGGTTGAGGAGGAAGGAAGACAGTTATTTATTTACAGAGAATAATCAGGGCAGCGCCTAAGTCTATTTGCAGCCTGCGTGCCGATACAAAAATTGCCGCCCCTCTCCCCCTTCTTGAGAAGAAATGTCTACCTAAGGGAGGGCAAAAAGCAATTTCTGGTGGGTAAAAATTAAACACCAATAGAAATCTGCATTATTTTTTATTATATTAGGTAAATTAGGAATATACCCCGAGAATGAGGAGGATTCGAAAGAAAATTTTGGAAAAAACAATTAGAAAATGTTGATCACATTAGGCAATAACTGCATTCATACTGGTACATTTTCGCGTTACGTTTAAAGGATCACGGGTCGCCGGATAATATACATTGAATGGAGTTAGATTAGAGCCAACATCTGGTCTCAATATGGTCAAAGCCTTCGTTATCTATTTGTATTATAAAACAAGCCAAATCGGGTTCGGCGTTCCGCGGGTAGTCCATATATAAGCCAGAGCCGTCCTAAGATATTCGGCGCCCAAGGGCCACTGAAAATAATGCGCTTTTTTTCATAAGAAATAATACATAGGATGACTAACGCCTGGAACAAGCCAATGACGAGACTGATGGATTACAAGGTTAATGCAGTGTGGATTCTGAACTTAATACTAGTAGGTAATGTTTGTCAGACTCCAAAGAAAATCCGTCGCAGGCGAAATTATTTTCTATGTCCAAAGTCACGCAATTTACCACTAATTGAAAATTTAATCAGATGTGAAAACTAATATCTAAATGACTAGTAAATAACAAAAAAAAAAGACTTCCATAAAACATATACCATAATCAGGCTACGTAATGCATCTAAATCAGGCTAGCGCAAATGAAGGAAAATCCATTTCAAACTTGTTTGCTGAGCATTTCGGCTCGGTTTTCGGTTCGCAGGATTTCCCACACAACAATGACCTCATTAAAATCGCAGATAGCAGTTTTTATTGTAACAAACTTGAAATCTCTTACCAGGAACTCTATGCGGAGATAAATAAAGTGGATAAAAATTAAAAACGGTTCAACTGGCCCGGATCTAATTCCTCCTATATTTGTAAGATCATGCTCAGATGCGCTGATCTGGCCTCTTTATATAATTTTTAGAAAATCTCTCATCACAGGTATGTTTCCAGAATACTGGAAAAAAAAATTATGTTATACCAATCTTTAAAAAGGGAAATAGGTCTCATGTAGAGAACTATAGACCCATATGTGTTCAGTCTTGCTTCCCGAAAATTTTTGATAAAATAATAACTTTTAAAATAACTCATTTACTACGCAATATGATCATCGATGAACAACATGGTTTTCTATCTGGTAAATCAACTACGACTAACCTCTTTTTATACACTAATTTTATTGCCCACTCACTGGAATCGGGTGTTGCTTGAGATGCCATATATACTGACTTTAGTAAGGCGTTCGATAGTGTCGATCATACAAGACTTCTACACAAGCTTAAGTGTTATGGAATGGGTGAGCCTCTTCTTTCCTGGCTTTCATCGTATCTGACTAATCGAGTTCAAGCAGTTAAGGTGAAAGGTTTTATTTCTGACTCATTCAAAGTAACTTCAGGCGTTCCTCAAGGGTCTCACTTGGGACCAGTATTATTTCTAATTTTTATAAATGATATTAATTACAATATTATGCATTCCAGATTTTTATTATTGGCAGATGACTTGAAACTATTTAGGGTGGTGAACTCTACTGAAGACTCACTAAAGCTGCAATCTGATCTTGATAGAATTTGCAATTGGTGCAAAGTTAATGGCTTAAAATTAAATATCGAAAAATTGGAAAATGTCAATAATATAAGAGATTAATTCATTTTTTTCATTAATTAAAAGAGTAGTTTTTGATTCGCGTCTTACTTTCAGTTTTCAGGTCGACTCTGTGATTTCTAGATCAAGAAAAATGCTGGGTTTTGTGAAAAGAATCACTACGGATTTCCGTAGTACTGCAGCTATAACAAGAGTATTTTCTTCTCTGGTGAGAAGCATCTTCGATTACTGCTGTATTGTCTGGTAACCTTTCTTCATTACACCTATTGAGAGAATAGAGATGGCTCAAAGATCCTTCATAAAATATCTCTGTTTCAAATCTGGGCTGCGCTTCTCACATGATTTGTATGACATGTATTTATCATACTTCAACCTTGTGAGGATCAGAAAACGGCATATTTTTTTCTGCGTTTGTTTCTTTCATAAGGTAATGAGTGGAAAATCGAACTGTGAGATGTTACTGAACTTGTTTTCACTATGAATTCCTGCACATACGGTAAGGCGTCCTAACTTGGCGCATGTAGGGTTTCATAGAACTCTTTATGGACAAAACTGTCCAGTGGATAGATGTGCTATTTATTACAATTCAATTGAAACTGAATTGGACCTGTCTGACCCGGTGGCTAGATTTAAAAGGATAGTTAAGAACATTTTGTTTTAGATATCTATTGTTTATAAATTGTGTAAATTGCTTCTGGCGTTAATAAATATTAAATATTATTATAAAAGATATACCATTCTATTCCCCCCCAAGCAAATTTCGGGAAGGGAAAGAACGTTACTTAGCAGCCAGCTAGCTCCCAATAAATTTACAATAAAATTCGTAAATTATTAAGCAAAAAAAATAGCAATATACAGGGTGTCCCACGACATGACTGCCATAGCTTAAGGGTAGGTGTAGTTTTTCAAGGCGATTCAGGATCTGGTTTTGAAATTTTCCTGAGGCCCTTCGTTTCGATTATACAGGGTGATTTGTGCAATTTGCCGAAATCTTTGATGAGCGATATCTTTTGAACGAAATGATCGAATTTAACGAAATTTGGTACTAATGACACTTAATCCTCGCATTTTTCGCCGATTCGAAAACTGCAGGGCCGTACTTATTTTTTTGATACCTTTCGGTTTTGTCGAAAAGTTCACCCTGTATGCATTTTATTCAAAGTTTGGTGCCATTATCTAAAACTACGTGAAAAATGCTACAATTGTGGCAAAAAAATACTTGGCATCATAGAACTGAATCGAGAAGAAAATTCAGTTTTTAAGTTTTTTATTCGGGATTTCAATTCACGTGTTGTTAATAATTTAAGAAAAATCAAATGTGGTTTTTTTCAACTTGCGTATTTTGTAGTTATTTCAAATAAATTTACTTTATCTACAGATTTAGCCAAGATTGGGGACCCTTCTACAGATCGTTTCGAGCTAAAAATAAGTTTTAACAGCAAAATAAATAACACAATTTAACACATTACCACATAGACAAATAAGTATCCACATAAACGAAACAGGAAGAATAATATCAACACAAATGTTGGGAAAAAAACTACAATTCAGTGCAGGTAATGGTCAAGGAGACCACCATCAAACTCAACACATTTCCTAGACTTTTGGAGTAAATCTCGGTTGCGCAGGCATCACTTCAATCCTGTCTAATTTACATCCCTATTTTCCAACAGGTGAGAGGTGACGAGGCTGCTGGACGTGCACTTTGTCAGTGGATTCTAGGACACAGACGGCATATTCCTAGAATTATTTTCACTAATGAAGCTCAGTTTACGAGGGATGGGGTGTTTAATACTCAAACGTGCATATTTGGTCAGAAGAGAACCCCCATGCAACGAGAAAGACTCATTCGCAGCGGAAATTTTCTTTGAATGTGTGGTGTGGTCTAATTGATCACAAACTCATTGGCCCCTACTTTTTCGAGTAAAGACTAACCGGACCGATCTACCGCAATTTCCTAGAAAACGAGCTGCCTTGTCTGTTGGAAAACAGAAACGCAAACCAGAGAGGATTGATTTTCCAACACGATGGGACGCATTTGAAATTTTAAATAAGCCCAGTAATGCAGGTATTAGGTTCGGTTGTTGATTTTGTTATTATTAAAAAATCAGGTGGCTGTGAATCGCCATTAGTATTTATTTTGATAGTAAACATCAATTAAAATATTTTTGCGTATTTATTTGCGTGTGTTACATTAAATAATCCTAAAGGTATGTTTACTTTTTCGAATGAAGAATACGCCGACATTCATTTTGTTAATGGATTCTGTAATGGAAACGGACGAGCGACAGTTGATGAATATCGTTGACGATTTCCCACTCGTAGGGTACCTTGTAGAACTGTTTTTAGCAATGTCCATAGATGTTTAAGAGAAACAGGCAAGTTTCCTACAGTCATTTCTGAACGTCCCGTTCAACAGGAACTTGCTCAATAAGAAGCAATACTTCATACGATTGATGCACAACCTTCTACTAGTGTGCGAAGAATAGCGAACACATTTAACGTAGGCCGGATGAGAGTATGGACCTGGATATTGAGAAATCATAGGATTGGTCGGATAATATTGTTAACTGATGAAGCCTCATTCACCCGAAACGTCATCAATAACACCAGGAATTCACATTGTTGGGCACTTGAAAATCCACGACTAACTCGGGAAACCCATTTTCAAGATAGATTTTCGGTGAATGTTCGGTGTGGCATTATTGACGACCGCCTCATTGGTCCGTTTATAATGGAAGATCGTCTCACAGCCATTCGTTATTTACGTTTCATTGAAAATGATCTTCCAATATTACTGGATGAAGTTCCTATTAATGTAAGACAACGAATGTGGATTCAGCACGATGGCGCACCTCCACACTTTGGTCGACAAGTAACAGAATTTCTTAATCAAAATTATACAAACCGGTGGATTGGAAGAGGTTCTGCAGTTCCGTGGCCAGCAAGGTCACCAGACTTTAATCCCCTCGATTACTTTTTATGGGGAAGATTGAAAAGTTTAGTATATGCAGGGAGTATTGAGAACAGAGAACAACTAGTCGCTAGAATCATGGATGCCGCAGAAACTATTCGTGCTGATTCCGAGACTCTTGGCAGAGCTACCATTTCAAAAGTAGTAAGAGAAGAGCTAGACTGTGTATACAGCAACTGGGTGGACATTTTGAGCAAGTACTTCAATAAAGCGATTTTTTTAAAATGGTTTTTAGATTAATTTCAAGGTCAAGGAAGTTGAGTTTGATGGTGGTCTCCTTGACCATTACCTGCACTGAATTGTAGTTTTTCTTCCCAACATTTGTGTTGATATTTTTCTTCCTGTTTCGTTTATGTGGATACTTATTTGTCTATGTGGTAATGTGTTAAATTTTGTTATTTATTTTGCTGTTAAAACTTATTTTTACCTCGAAACAATCTGTAGAAGGGTCCCCAATCTTGGCTAAATCTGTAGATAAAGTAAATTTATTTGAAATAACTACAAAATACGCAAGTTTTAAAAAACCACATTTGATTTTTCTTAAATTATTATTAACAACACATGAATTGAAATCCCGAATAAAAAACTAAAAAACTGAATTTTCTTCTCGATTCAGTTTATTGATGCCAAGTATTTTTTTACCACAATTGTAGAATTTTTCACGTAGTTTTAGAAAATGGCACCAAACTTTGAATAAAATGCATACAGGGTGAACTTTTCGACAAAACCGAAAGATATCAAAAAAATAAGTACGGCCATGCAGTTTTCGAATCGGCGAAAAATGCGAGGTATTAAGTGTCATTAGTAGAGCATATCTACCAAATTTCGTTAAATTCGATCAATTCGTTCAAAAGATATCGCTCATCAAACATTTCGACAAATTTCACAAATCACCCTGTATAATCGAAACGAAGGGCCTCAGGAAAATTTCAAAACCAGATCCTGAATCGCCTTGAAAAACTACACCTACCCTTAAGCTATGGCAGTCATGTCGTGGGACAGCCTGTACATATATTTTCCCATTCGGGAGATAGGTTTGCTAGTTTTCGTCAGCCCCAGGTTATTTAATTCCTCGGGACTAGCAACCACGACACGGGGTTGCGTATATTATAAGTACGTAGATTATAACCGTAACCGCTATTTATTTGTAACTATTCATGATTTTTTCCTCTGGTATAAGTCTATCTGTTCTGTGAGTAAGATTGTTACAAATGTTTTTTTTTATTGAAAAGGCACATTCACTACAGGAAAATCCCTATGGTACTCTGGGAGCGGTGCATGAGCGGAGATATCGATTCACGTTCACTTTGAATTGTTGCAGGTTGTATTCCTCAGGAAACACTTCTCTTGGAATGCTATTCCAAAGGGATGCACTTCTGTGGGAATGAAAGAAGTCTGAAATAAGGTGGTGCGAGGTGTAACGAGCTGAACCTGACAGGGAAGAGCTACTGCGTCTCGACGTGTACTTCTACTCGGCCTCGTTCTAGGTGGGATCAAACGGGCCGGATATAAAAACGGGATCAAATGAAAAAGTCGTTGTCTTTAAAAAAAAGTTACATATAGGTACCTTGTGGTGCTGAAAAAATTATAAATACCTGTTAAAAATCTGCCCTTCTACATCAATTTTTATTTTATTCTTAATAATTAATTAAAGTAATATACCTAATTAGAACGCTGCTCTCTCTAATTCTAACATATAAAGAGACAAGCAAAAATTCCTAAAATTGTAAATCCTCCTCTCCACCATTAGTTACTGAAATTTTGCATGACAGAGACTAAGGTATAAAACGTCCGTAAGATCTGAAAATAAGTTCAATTACTACAATAAAAAAATATTATTAATTATCACAAACTTTGACTAAAATTTCATTGGACACGTCATAGAGAGATCCTATGTGCAATTTCAAGGATCTTTGAGCTCTCAGCATGACCAGAAGGAGGGATTGCTGCACCCTCCTGTCATGCAAGTACCAATTACTGTCGTAGATTGCTGAACTAATGTCCATGCTCTAGAAGGAAATTACCAAACACATTGCAGAGGTCTGGAAATAGTTTCGAAAATACATTACTTACCTCTAATTGTATCTCGTTGGAGTACCAATAGAAGAAACAGAGTTGGAAAAATACATAGATGAAATAGAGACAGGCCCATAAGAATTTGATTGATATTGGCAGCTGTAAAAAAACAGTGTGCTGTTACATTATTGGTGACCACTGATTTCATCATTAAAACTAAAAATTTAAGCCAGGCAATTATTCTGTTCTCTGGAATTCCATTTGATAAAAAAGCTTTACATTCTACATTTTTGTTGTATCTCAAAAGCGCTTGAATGAAAAACTGGTAATTATTGCTTGTAACGCTCTTTATAATTTTTGTGACTTTATAAAATAATCAACTCAAGGGATAAAGCTGTAAATTCCGCAACACTGCTTAATAATTGTGAAGCCCTGTAATGCTGTTTATAATAATCATTGAAATTTCAACTAATTTTGAAATCTAAGTGAAAAATTTGCAAATTTCGCAACACTGCTAGTTACTGTGAAATTTTGCAACGCTGTTTATAATTTTAGACATTTTAAGAAATATTCAAGTCTTGGTCAAAATAGTAGATTTCACGACTGGTAATTATTGTGGAGGTCTCGATGTTTAAAAAAAAATTAACACTGTTTTTTATGTCAAACTTAAAAAAAAAATGAATCCAGCTAAGAGTTTTTTGGTTGAGGAAAATGATGAAAAAACACGAAAAATTTCAAAATTGTCTCCTATTTCTTAAGTTTTCCATCACTGCAGGCTTTGAATACGCTTATCTCAATGTTTGCAGTTTTGTTTTATATTCAACTCCTAAAATCCTGCAAACTTTAGAAGCGCTGTTTCTGTGTTAATGCGACAGACATAAAGGATTGATCAACTAACAAAAGATGTTCAAATGACAATTTGATAATATCGTTTCCCTAACCCAAATCACTAAATCAGAATCTCTAATAACGTGATATGTTATTAAATAATATAATATTGTTCTAGCTGTATGATGATTTTCGCATAAAATCGTAGGTAAAATAACGTCTACATTTCGCGGGGTATAACCATTATCCACTTGGATGTTCCAACACTAGCGTAAGGCTCGTGTCGATAGTTCCGTGTGAACACTACTCACAAATAAATTTGAATTATCTTACATAGTTATTCATTTATTTTTTATTGAAATATGTTTTGGATATGAGTCATTTCTTCGAGTTACAAAGAACGGCAATTTTCTTGTAAACATAGTTGTTTGTTTGGCTTTGTATTTTAGTTTTTTCACGTCACTTCTTGAACCCTTGATCCTCGAACAAAGATAATTTTCCTGCAAACTCATTTTGATCGGTTGGACTGAATTAGATTCCTGAAAGGATGTTCTTTGGAAACTAATCTTTTATGATGCCAACCGAAATACCAATTTGATTTTTTTTTTTTTTGGATTCAATACAATCTCAGCAATGTTTTTTGCATCTAAACCTCTATCAACCTCAAGTAAATCAATCAAAAGGATCGAGCCCACTAAAGGTTGGGGCACATACTATGGCCTTATGTCGGCCCTGGTCACCGTGTCATCGAGTGACAGCCAACGCCTGATTCAGATTTGGAAGCATCTGTA
Source organism: Malachius bipustulatus (assembly GCA_910589415.1). Lineage (NCBI taxonomy): Eukaryota > Metazoa > Arthropoda > Insecta > Coleoptera > Melyridae > Malachius > Malachius bipustulatus. The sequence goes on from OU342633.1 coordinate 8,712,313, forward strand.
TACAGGACCTTATCAAATATTGAGTTTTGATAATATCTTGGAATGATTGTCTCAGGAGCTCATTTGAGATGCCGTGTTTGAGGTAGTTGCTGAGAGAGGTGTTGATGTTTGGTAGAGGTTTCAACCAGGGAGCAGTAGGTGATGTTGGAGAGGAGTTGTCGTAAGGAGATCTACGTCATCGAGAAAGGAAGATAAGATTTGTGGCAGGGACTGGGTTCTGGCTGGGGGAGTGTTGGTGGGTGGTTTCGTTTTGTGTAGTAGGGAGTAAGCTGGATTATCTGGGTTGGCGGATATTCTTGCGAAGTAGGTGAGAAGAAGTTGCTGTCGTCTTAGCCGGAGTGGAGGCTTGTTTAGTTCTTGGTATAGACTAACGCAAGGGGCTGGATCTGAAGGCTCCTGAGCAGATTCTGAGTGATGTGTTGTGCACTGGTTCAGCCTAGATCAAATGAGAGCTCGGTATACCTTCATCAAAACGCCTTCGTCGGCTCCCCAGTCATAGTGTGCCAATGTTTTCAGTAAATTAACCCTACTCAGGCAGTTTCTTTTGGTTTCTCTTATGTGCTGCTTCCAGTTCAGTTTTTTGTCAAATGTTAACGCCAGAATTTTATGATGGTCGGCTATTGTGAGGAGTACGCCATTAAAAGAAACTTCGGGAGTTGATGGCCTCTGAGATCTGCTGAACTGTAGAATTTTGTATTTTGAAGCGGAGAATCGCAAGCCGATTTTAGAAGCCCATATACTTTATTTACTGATTCTTGGAGTAGAGTAGATTTAGCTGATGTGCATCTCCAATGACAGTAAATGACTAGATCGTCTGCGTACACTCTGACTGGAGGGCGGATATTCGTGCAAATGTCATTTATTGCCAGAATGAATAATGTAGGGCTTATGACTTCGCCTTGAGGAACTGTCGCTAAGGAAATTATTAGCGAAGTGGAAAATATTCCCCGTCAACTTGATCTCTCGGAGTTTTTTGATGACCACCGATTTGGGTATCGTATCAAGGGCTCTTTCTATGTCAAAGATAGCCGCAGTGACGTCTTGCCTCCTCGAGAAGACGTCGGCGATGTGCGACTGTAGTAACACCAGGTTATCAATGGTGCTGCGTTGTGGTCTGAAGCCTGATTGGGCTTCTGAAATTAATTGATGTTTCTCGAGAAACCAGGAGCCTTTTGTTTATCATCTTCTCCAAGATTTTGCAGCTGGTGCAGGTTAGCGATATTGGCCTGTAGGAGTTAACATCGTGTGACGGTTTGTCTTGCTTTTTAATAGGTAGGGTAAGAGATTGTCGCCAGAGTTTTGGGAATTGTTTGGTTGACAATATTTTGTTGAATAGTTCCAACAGTTTGATGTGACATGGGGTGGATAAGTTTTTAATAAAGCAAGTAGGGATGTTGTTGGGGATGTCTCAGCTGAGATGTCGTTTGGTGCGGCGTTGATGTTGGAATTTTTGTTTTTTCTTGGAAGTTTGTCGCTATGATGTTTAGTATTTGCTGACTGTCATTTATCAAACTCCCTTGATGTGTCAGGGCTGGGATATTCAGTGAGGTCTTGCTTCCTTGCGTCTTCTTTATTTTGGTACACATGAGACTTGGGGGGGGGGTATCGCTGGTTATTGTCGAGACGTAATTGTTCCATGAGTATTTTTGGCTTTGTTTCAAAGTGCGTCTGGCGATCGCTCTGGAGCGTTTGAAATCGATGAGGTTAACGCCATTTCTGACTCGTCGATACTTGTTTAGTGCAGATTTGCATGCATTGACTGCTCTTTCACATTTTAGGTTCCACCAAGGTGTAGCTTTTCGTGAGGTGAAGGTCGAACATTTTCCGATGTGAATTTCTGCCGCTGCTATGACGTAGTTGTTAAAGGCATTTCGGGCATCATCGATGTCATCCTGAAGATAAAGTTGGGGTAGGTGGCTCACGATATATGATCGATATTCATCCGAGTCGGCGCTGGAAGTTTTTCACTTCGTCACAACATCGGGTGACTTGTTGGTTGAGCTGTCGGATATTAGTATGGGAGAGTGATTGCTGTCGTAGAGGCTGTCGAGAGTTTTCCATGTGAGCCGGGTCATCAAACTAGGGGCACAGAGACTGAGGTCGATGGATGAGAAGTTGCCTGATGCGATGTTGAAATGCGTGCTGGAGCCAGTGTTTAGTAGAGACACATTAGGGCTGGTTAGTATGTTTCCAACGAGCTTTCCTCTGCCGAAGGTTTTCTCGGAACCCCACATTGCGCTGTGAGCGTTGAAGTTCCCTGCTAATATGAAAGGCGAGGGGAGTTGTTTGAGAAGATCTACCAAATCAGACTGGGCTAGGTTGTAATACGGCGGGATGTATATGCTCTAGACGGTTATTTTTCTGGGGCACCAGATGGATATAGCTACTGCTTCCAAGTCTATGGTCAGGGGTAGAGAAGTGGAGTACAGGTCATTGGAAACAAATATGGAAGACCCACCGCTAGCTCAGAGATGAGTTTTTCTGATGTGATGGTATCCTTGGAAATCTTTAAGTTGACGTTTATGTGACTCCTTGACATTGGTTTCTTGAAGGCATAGGATATCAGCTTTGGTGTCTGACGTTAGCTGCTGAATACGTTCGAGGCGAGAATAGAATCCATTTCGTCAAAATCTTGCGAGGACCGTGAGGCTATGCTGTTAGTTTCTCAATTTTTTTGGTCTCAGAGCTTGGTTGATTTTCTTGGATAGTCTGATGAACCTGTTGTTTAGGGATCTGTCAGTTATGGATGGATATACTGTGTACATGTCTTGGAGAAGACATTTAATACCGCTAGTGAATCGCTGCACTTCGAGGAGAGGAGTGGTAGTGCCAAAGGAGTTTTCAAGGAAGGCAAGAAAATTTTCAGCTGGGAGTGTGAAAGCTTCGGGAGACTTCTTGAAAACCGCTGTGATTTCCTGCTTGACTGATGCTGTTATTTTGGATTCACCCGGTTCATTTAAGCTGTCTTTCTTGATTTTCTTCATCGAGGGCTTCGTGGGTTTGAATTTGACGTATTGGGGTGGTGGCATTGAGGAGGGAAGTGTGTCCTTTGGGTTAGATATTTGAGATTCGTTAGATGTGGAAAGGAGGTCTATGAAGTCACTGGAAGCCGGGCACGGACGTTTGTGCCCGGATATTGATAGGTAATGTGTCAGTAGTTGTGCAGTTTGAGGTTCACTTTCTTGGTTTGGAAGTGGGGCTGAGTTTTGAGGTTGCGGCGGTTGTGGGTTCTTTGGGATGATGTTTGGGCAGTTAGTAGCTATGTTTCCGGGTAGCTTACAAGTGAAGCATTCCATAGTTATTATCCATGGACAAAAATATGCGATGTTGGTTACCGTCAAGGGGGATGAGTAAAGAGGTCTGAAGCTGGTAGTTTTCTGTAGACGGAATTATATATACTTGTCTGCAGAACGATAAGATGTGATCATATTCCTCATGCACAGACGAGGCTAATTGCAATCCTGGATCACGAAGGGCTGATTATGATAGATTAAAGGTGTTCGCAAACCACCTCTGGGTGTGCGAGAGAGGAAGCAGTGATCCGAGCGCGAGACGTAATTGTTCAGCGAGATATGCCATGAGTTTAAAACCGTTAGTTAGTGCTCATGCATTTCCACATGCACAATTTCGTCCCGCCCTTTGGATCGCTCCGCTTCCGCTCCCGCAGACTCGCGTTGCTCTGCGAACAGCTAAATACGCGCAAAATTTACACTTTAAGGCCTGTTTCCACTTGCGTTTTATGCCGCTTCAGCATGCGTCGCTTCAAGACGCCTCCCAAATAGATCACTCATGTTCCCTTATGTACCCGTTTATACATGAGCGGCGTTGCAACCCGCTTCACCCGGTTTCAAACTTCAAAAGTTCCGTTTCCTCTAGCGCTTGACCACACGAGATTTCAAAAAGCGTTAAAATAAATTACGTGTGCTCTTATGTATCCGTTTCCACTTGGGCAGCGCTGCATACAGCTCAATTTAGCGGGCCTCATCAGGCGCCAAGCTGGAAATATCTCACAGAGAATTTGAGGCGTCAAAACGCCGGTTGTTGCGTTGTGAAGTGGAAGCAAACTAGAGCACTAGTGGAAACGACCAGAAAGCAAAAAGAGCGTCCTTATTTTCAGTGCAGTACTTAGGACACGCGCTCCCAATTATTGTGTAAAAATATAAAATATTTTTGAAGTTTTATTTTTGAAAACTTTTTAAAATTAGTGTGCAATAAAATAACAAGCTTTAATAAAAAAATGTCGCAAATAAGTATGGACGACAAAGCTGTAGAAAAACTTATCGTATAGGTATTTTAGTCATACCTTTTTCATTAAGTTCTGAATTTTTTTTGTAATTTAACAGACGTCGTTAAGAGCTATCGAATTAAAATTTAAAAAATTCCAATATTAACAGTCAATTATTTTTATTTGTGGCCAAAATAGTTTTCCATTTTCATCGGGTATAAAATGAAATAAAAGAAAATCAAAGAAACCAAAAATGTAATCTTAAAAACGAGTATATTATTTAGTTTATTAAATTAATTTCAAAATGAAATTTTTAACTCCTTTTGCAATAGGACACGTTTCAACATCGTGTGTTTATGTTACCTAGAGAATTTGAGCGCCGGGGGGGGGGGGGGTGAACTTACCCGACAGAAGGAATTAAAGCATGACATTAGTTGACCTTTTCCTGCAGGGGAGTATTTATTTTCTTCTCTATGATTGAATTCGAAACAGCAAATAGTACAAATGGTGTCTTTTTCTAAATTTAAAATTATACCTGGATTCGGCCCTGCTCGACTACCAGACTCTGCCAATTGTCGCTTCGCGTTTGAAACTCTAGTGGAAATGCAACGGTATAGTACTTGCCGCTTGTCGCCTGTTGAAGCGACGTGTCCTGAAGCGACGTAAAGCACTATTGGAAACCGGCTTTAACAGAAAACCCTTAATCTGAGTGGTTGCACGTTCCAAGCAACGGAGAAAGTACAAGGGTATTTCTTCTGTCAATCATAACTCATAACCCGCAAAAACTGCTGTCGCCTGAGGGAGAGCTGGGGTACGTTAATTAATAGTTATTTGAGAGAGGATGTCACGCGAGTCAATGTGACCAGTCAATAGAGTCAATAATAGAGTCATCTGAGTTTATCGTCAAGACTGAGGTCCTCAAAACCGAACTGGTCAAGTTACTGCTTCAGAGAAATCTCTTAAGCATCTCACGACGCATCCTGCAGCGACGTAAAGAGCTAATGGAAACCGGCCTTACGCTTAAATTATTTGTGTGTGACACTGATTCATTGTTGCCCGACTAATCAGTTATTAAAACGACTGTTTCGTGGTACTGGTTCCCAATTTGGATGAATAAATAGTCAAAAATACAGGATAAAAAATATTGAGCAAATCATTATTACAATGAGTAGTAGCATTAGCGTTGTTGCCAGTTGAAGTGAGTGTGTCAGAAAATCCAACAGCATTAAAGTTTGAATCGATTTGTCCAAATTTTGCACATCCCTGAAACATCGTTAAGTTTAGGTTATTCAAATAAGAGTTCACAAATCTTTACCCACTTGATGACGCGCTGATGCTGTTTGATGCACCAGGAGACATTTTCATACAAATCAGGGCTACCGTTCGATTGTCCCTTGGTGACATGTCCGCTCACTTCTTCACTATCGTAATATCTATAAAAAACTGAGGTTATAAAATAAAACAAGCTGACAATGAAAAGCATAAATGTTGTTGTTATATTATAAAAATACCTGAAATTGTATTTGACTACTTTGAGCTCGCAGAGACAATGAAGGATTAGCGTCAGGACGACGCCGTCCGCCGTGACGATGATCGCGACTGCAAAGACGAAGATGAAAATGTTGAGCCCGCTCCCCCAGTAGTAATGTTCGGCTTTATCGAACGGCGTCCAGGACATATAGATCAGCGGGCGTTCCATCATTATGTCATCGCTGGGTCTCTCTTCCTAGAAAAATTGATTAAGTAATTTTTGTATTCCAATTTCGAAGGTAAGGAATCGTATGATCAATGAGAGATAATTTTGAAGAAGCAATATTGATGTTTCCGCCATTTAAGTTAGCGTAATTCGTGTTTAGTTTAATTGCAGATGTCCATTCTGATGAAGATAATGTTGCTTATTTAAAATGAACCGATTTTATTGCGTATGCGTGAGATAGTGAGTGTGTAACGCCTATTCCTTGCCAATTTTGAGAGCACCAGGCTTCAAAAGCTAGAGACCGAAGTTTTGATCTAAATTCTTTCGTACTGTGTCCCATAACACCTTAGAGATTGTTGGCATTCGCTCATTTCATCAACAAACTTATAGAGTGAGTTCATCATCAACATTGTCAAGAATGGTCGCTATCGAGTAATGTTGCAAATGTACTTCCCACGAGCTTTGCATCAACGCCGAACCACGATATGAACGTGGCGAGTAGAACATCTCAGTCGTTGTGTGGCAGGTAATCCAATAATCTTTTTCACTGTTCTTCGAATCATAATATCGAGTGCTGTTGTAACTTAAGCTGGAATTTTATTCCGTGGTACAGATTGAAGAGCGTACGTCAACATGGGGAAGATATTGTTGATTATGTTCAGTTTCTGATCCGGTTTGGGTAGTTATATCAAGATCTACCTTTATTTAATAGGTCTTGAATTAGCTGAATAACTCTGACAGCCGATTCAACCGAATTCGTTGTGACAGCTTGATTGTCAGCAAAACCAGATAAATTGGATCATATTGATCAGATAGTTTGTACCCGTAAGTTTCCGTGAAAGAACTTTCACAAATTTCGTTTAAATAAAATTAATTATTGCATTGTTGAATAGCATCGGTCACGTGAAAATAGTGACGACAATGCTTTCTTCCACATGAGGTTCCCAAAAATAGTTATTCCATTGATCTAGTTTAGCATGAGAGATAAGTAGCTCCGAATTTGAATCAAATAACAAAACCAATCGATTTATTTATTTATTTATTAAAAAGTCAACAAATACGAAAACCAAATTATTGATGGGTAAGCAATGCTATGACGCGAGCATGCGAGCATACAGAAGCCAATACAATGGCAATAGAATGCTATTATTACAGTCAGAATTAAACAAAGAGAATAAAAACAATATAAAAGCAGTAGAATAGCAGTATAGCAGTTTGTTATAGACTATACTATAACATAAACACGAGTAGCGGGACTTCTGGAAGAAGCATAGATATATGACATTATGTAAGGGACGTTGGCATTTTAAGCCTAAAGGCCGGTGCCACTAACGCTTTACCTCGCTTTAGCACGCGTCGCTTCAAAACGCATCAAAAATAGATCAAGTCATCTCTTATGTACCCCGTGTCTACCTAAGCTGCGCTGCAACCCGCTTCACCGGATGTCAAACTTCAAAAGATCCGTTCCCACTTGCGCTTTACAACGCTTCATGACACGACACTTAAAGAGGCGTAAGAGGCGTCAAAATAAATTACCTATAAGGCCGGTTCTCACTTGTACGACACCCGACGACAGCGACAACGCGACAACACGAAAAAATTGCGGGGGGATTTTACCCTGAGTATGGTTCCCACTTGTACGACATCCGACGACATGGCACGTCGACTCAGGGTGAAATCGCCCCGCAATTTTATCGTGTTGTCGCTGTCGTCGGGTGTCTTACAAGTGAGAACCGGCCTATACTCTTATGCTTATGTATCCGTTTCCAATTGGTCAGCGCTGCAGCTCCATTCAGCTCGCCTCACCAGGCGTCAAGCGAGCAATATCTCAGAGAATTAAGGCCGGTTTCCACTAGCGCCTTACGTCACTTCAGGATGCGTCACTTCAACAGGCGACAAGCGTCAAGTACTGTCGTTGCATTTCCACTAATTAAGCTTTGATAAAAGCTTAAAGAGTAAAACCTTACCAAACTGGATGAATACACGCTGAATTGAAAAACTCTTCACTTGTCTAACACCATTAATTTTTCACTGGAATAATTGATCAATTAACGGGAGATGTTCGCCGATCCTGACCGCGCATACTGGCACACACTACCAAAAGCACAGGCACAGTAGCACCCATCAATTAAGTGTCGAAGATCGCGAGTTTTCATAAAATTTCATAAAATTTTCGATTTTTCGATTCGCCGAGTATACGTCGTCGAGTTGTATACGCTTATCAAAAACGAACGATAGGAGAAACTATCACATCCACTAAGCAAATTAAAGTAGCGCCAGTACAAAACTTAAACGGACAAACACAAAAATAAGCCAAATACGATCTGATGGAAATAGGTAGATACTAAGAAGTATTTGATTTCTTTTTCAAGTGAAAGTCTAACCCTGATTGTAACCAGGGAACCAGATAACGCAACCATATACCAGCTTCGGGAGAATGAGGGATCGAAAAATCTTCAAAGCAGCAGCGTAAGACAGGTAGTTGACTCCAAGACCATCGGCGATGTCAGTATGAAAAGGTTAAAAAGGACTGGACCCAAATTGAACCCTTAAAAGACCCCATAAGTGACTGGGTTCTCTGCAGAATTTCAGCCATAGGATACATATTGAGACCTATTAGAAAGATAATCGGAGAGGAAAATAATCAAACCATCTGATAGACCTGTTACTGTTTTTGTTAACAATGATAATTATTATGTATTGTTATTATGTTAGTGTCAAAAAAAATGTCTGACCGAAGTCATGTTGTAATTTCGTCCTAATTAAAAGCATTACTATTCATCGAAAGTTTGAGTGTTTTACTTCTGAAAATAATACCCAGAAGTCACACGATAACATAATATGGTCCTTCGGCACGAATCCAGCGCTGCAAATTAGGCGAAGAAAACAACAGTAAAAAAGGTCAGTCCTTTCCATTTTCCAAACCTCAACCCATAAAAACATTACCTAGTTACCTATTTGTGTCTTGATTTATGATTGCCAAGATGCTTAAATTAAAGGTCATTCTCATATCGTAAAAAATAGTCTCGTTTACTAATAAAAGTAAATACTGGGCGTATGAACCAAGCAATTTCTCGTTAAATAAAATAAAAAAACTTAGTTTCTCGCTTACTAATAAAAGTAAGTATCTGGGCATATGAACCAAGCAATTTCTCGTTAAATAAAAAAAAAAGAATCTCGTTTACTAATAAAAGTAAGTACTGGGCGTATGAACCAAGCAAGTTCTCGTTAAATTAAAAATAAAAAAAATCTCGTTCTCGATTTCAAAATCGTAATAAATAACACGTTTTTCACTAGTGTTTACAAGATTTTGTTAACACAAAGTTTCACTCATTCTCGATAGTATCTGATTTTTGAATGTTTAAGTAATTTACAATTCAATAATCATAATACTAATAACCTACTCGTTTTCAAACCCAATTTCTCGATTTCATATCGCAAATATCTACAAGATTGTTGCATTTAGTAGCTGACTAGTGACTAAATATATCACGGTTAGTTAATCGCTCGTTTTTATAGGCTTAAAAAGCAAAAATAAAAAAAAGAATCGTCAAAAAGCGGAGAAATCAAAATGTCTGATGAAGAGGGAGAAACCGAAACAGAGCCTCAATGTCAAATTGATTTAAACCGCATAAAAAATAATAGAAAGCAATTAAAATCCGAGTTAACTAGATTTCATACCTTTTTAACCACCAAGTTTGATATCTCAAAACAACCCATTGAGAGTCTTCAACTACGCTTTCAGAGCATAAAACCGATATTAGCAAAATTTCAAGATGTTCAAACTCAGTTTGAAGAATTACTTTTATGTGATTACCCTGATTATTATGATGAAAAGCAATGCGATGATGAACGCGAATCATTTGAAAATCGTTATTATGATATATTATCTAGAGCCCAAAAGGTATTAGACGATTATTATCTCCGCGTAAATCAGCAGTCGCAATTACGCAACGCAATGCCTGCCGAGAACGGGGAAAGTACCGGGTTGTCCAGCAGCGGCAGAAACCATGTAGTGGTTCCGGATCATGCGATGTTACCAAACGTGGCAGTAAAGTTACCTGTCTTAAAGGTACCGGAATTTACCGGAAATTACAGTGACTGGCAAAGGTTCAGTGACATGTTTAAGGCAATCATTCATAATAATCACACGATACCCGATGTTACAAAATTCTACTATTTGGAAAGCTCTGTTAAGGGCGAACCAAAAAATATGTTGGCATCATTAGCACCCACGGACGAAAATTATAAAATCGCCTGGGACTTGCTGGAACGAAGATACAAAAATAAAAAAATAATCATAAACTCACATATTAGAGAAATTATGGAACTCCCAACCTTGACAAAGGAATCTCATACATCGTTACGTAGTCTCTCGAATACATTTTTCAAAAATTTTCGATCATTGGATGCTTTAGGTGAAAGCGTAAAAAATTGGGATACAATTTTAATTTATATCTTAGCATCAAAATTTGATTTTAATACGAGGCGCGAATGGGAGGTCTATTGCAAAGACATCGAATCTCCAAATATAGATGACGTCAATACCTTTCTAATACAACGTTGTCAAATTTTGGAAACTTTAGATACGAAAACATTGCCAAGTATGGTAAGTAAGAAACCTTTCGAATCGAAATCTTTCACTGCTATGAACAATACTTCATATCGTCCAAAATGTCCGCACTGTAAAGAGCAACATTTTATTTATTTTTGTGACAAATTTAAGCAGCTGTCTCTAACGGAACGCACCAATAGGGCAAAAGGCTTGAATTTGTGTACTAATTGCTTACGTTATGGGCACAAAACCTCAAGCTGTCAGTCGTCAGGTTGTAAAATCTGTAAAGAACGACACGCAACTTTATTGCATCGAAATAAAAATAATCAAAACAATTCGAATCAATTGAGTCCTTCAATTGCGCATGATCAAAATATGAGTCAAAATCAATCGCAAAATTTAAACTCCTCGTCAGAAGGCGAACATTTAGAAAATACATACCATGCCAGCGTCTCTCACGTGTTGTCAAACTCGTGTCAAGATACTAAAGGTCATTTTACACTATTATGCACAGCCGTGATAAACGCTTTTGATAGAGACAAAAATATTGTGACATGCAAAGTACTTTTAGACAGTGCCTCGCAGTCAAATTTTATTACTGAAAATATGGTAAAAAAATTACAATTAAATACCTCAAAAATCGATATTCCCGTAATTGGAATAAATCAGGTGAAAATGAATATTTCCGAACGGGTAGAAGTAAATATCTCCTCGATGCACACAAGCTACAAAACAAAATTATCCTTTTTAATTTTACCCAAAATTTGTGGGTCGACTCCTCAAAATTATTTTGATGCATCTAAGTTAAACATCCCCTCGGAGCTGCCTTTGGCAGATTCTTGTTTTAATTATCCATCTGAAGTGGACATGCTTTTGGGATGTGAGGTGTTTTTTAATTTATTGTGCGCAGGTCAAATAAGGCTTGGACCGAATTTACCCATACTTCAGAAATCATTACTGGGATGGGTAGTAGCAGGTCAAATACCGTTCAGTAGGAATAGGCTGGGAAAGTCCAATGTTATGCTTTCAAACTGTTTTATCTCACTGGACTCATTAAATAAAAATATCGAAAAATTTTGGAGCATCGAGGAAGTAGATCCTAAGCAGCAGGCTTTAATGAATAAAGAGGAGATCGAGTGCGAAAATAATTTCGCAGAAAATACTACTAGGGATCAATCTGGTCGGTTTGTAGTGAAGCTCTCGTTGAAGGATAATTGTCAATACCTTGGCGAGTCCGAACAAACCGCTCTTCACAGGTTGTATTCAATCGAACGACGCCTATGCAAAAATCCCAATCTTAAAAAATCGTACAGAGCTTTTATGCAAGAATATCAAGATCTCGGACACATGTCCGAGGTATCACGTGATATTCCGTCAGAATTACCAAAGTATTATATACCGCGCCATTGTGTCGAAAAACCTGAAAGCACGACAACGAAGCTTAGGGTCGTTTTTGATGCAGCATGCAAAAGCTCCAGTAATTTATCATTAAACAATATTTTGAAGGTTGGTGCTACAGTTCAAGAAGATTTGTTATCTATCATAATCCGTTTTAGAAAGCACAATTTAGTGCTAATCGGAGATTTGGAAAAAATGTATCGTCAGATTTTGATACATCCAGATCATCGAAGTTTGCAAAGAATTCTTTGGAGAAACAATCTTAACGAAGAAGTTAAACATTTTAAATTAAACACGGTTACCTACGGAACGGCCTCAGCGTCTTTTTTGTCAATACGCTCTTTAGTTCAAATAGCGATTGATAACGAAGAAAATTCACCATTTGAAAGTGATACCATTCGTTCGGATTTTTACGTAGACGATCTTCTCACGGGAGCGAGTGATCTCGACTCTCTTGTTAAGCTAAAAACGAATATTTGTCAAATTTTGTCTGAGTACGGATTTAAGTTAAGGAAGCTTCAATCTAACGAACCAAGATTTCTAAACAATATTGAAGATGATAACAGCAACAGTGCGAAATATTCTATCTCAGACAATACAAGTGTAAAAACTCTCGGCATTTCATGGTTGCCAAAGGTCGATAAGTTCGAATATAACGCCCAAGATATTCCCTCAGATATAAGAAAAATTACAAAAAGAACGATACTTTCATTCGTTGCTAAAATATTTGATCCCTTGGGAATCCTTGGTCCTTTATCAGTTAGGGCAAAATTGATTATTCAAAAACTGTGGCAATTAAATATTAATTGGGACGATGAAGTTCCAGATAATTTAATTTCAAAATGGTTAGAGTTAAAAGATGAAATATCTCGAGTCGAAATTATGCAAGTTCCTCGTCATGTTTTGGTAAAGCAACCCCAAGAAATCGAAATCCATGGTTTTGCAGATGCAAGTGAACAAGCATATGCTTGTTGTATCTTCCTTCGCTCAATAGATATCAATTCAAAAATTAAAGTCACTTACTTTGTGCGAAATCCAGAGTTAGTCCAATAAAGTCGTTATCGTTGCCGCGACTCGAACTCATGGGTGCTCTTTTGCTTGCGAGATTGTATGTAAAGTGTGTAAAAGCTTTGCGACTCGATATAACCCGTACTTTTTTGTGGACAGATTCAACAATTGTATTGTGTTGGATCGCTAATGAACCTAAAACTTGGAAAACTTTCGAAGCCAATAGAGTGACCGAAATTCAGCAACTCACTAAGATACGTGATTGGCACCATGTTCCTTCTCAGGAAAACCCCGCCGATATAATTTCACGCGGATCAAGCTTAAAAAATTTAGTTCATTCCGAACTATGGTTGCATGGTCCTAGATTTTTCTTTGAAACCGACAAGTGGCCTGAAAATTCAAACATAGCACATTTCGCTAGCCAAAAAATCGACATACCGGGAATTCGAATGACTCACGTGGTTCAAGAGCAAGAATTCAACGATTTAAGTATTTTCGAGAAATTTTCCGACTTGAATAAGTTAATTCGTGTTGCTGGTTATTGCCTGCGATTCTTTCATAATTTGAAATTACCGGTCGATGAGAGACTTAAAAATCATTTGACGACAAATGAAATCGAACGGAGTACGACAGCTCTCGTGAAGTTAGTACAATCAGAACATTTCGCTAGTGAATTAAAGACATTAAAAACAAGCAATTGTGTGTCACCTAAGAGTAAATTAAAGTCATTATCTCCATTTCTCGATGAACAAGGAGTAATAAGACTTGGCGGCAGGTTAAAATATTCCAACTACCAGTATGATGTTAAACATCCGATAGTGTTACCAGCAAAACATATTTTTACGAATCTAGTTGTAGATCATGAGCATAAGCGTACCTTTCATTCTGGCGCCCAGTGTACCTTATCTCATATTAGGCAAAAATATTGGCCAATTAATGGCAAACAAGTAATTAAATCGCTGTTGAGGAAGTGTGTAACCTGTTTCAGGTGTAAACCCCATGCAAATGTCATTCCAAAGATGGGTGAGTTACCAAGCGTTCGTCTCACACCATCACGTCCGTTTCTTTCCGTTGGAATCGATTACGCAGGTCCTTTTGACCTTAAGGCAAGTAAATTGCGATCCAATAAATTAGTAAAGGGCTACGTATGCATTTTCGTGTGTCTTGTAACCAAGGCGGTACACATTGAGGTAATTTCGGATTTAACAAGCGAAGGTTTTTTAAGCCTACTAAAGCGATTTGTCTCGAGACGAGGTCTTTGCTCTAATATCTACACTGATAATGCAACAAATTTTGTAGGTTGCAACAACGAGTTAATTAAGGTTCAAGGTTTAATCAAAAATGATAATAACATGCAAAATTATTTGACACATTCAAAAATCAAATGGCATTTTTTGCCAGCAAGATCGCCTCACTTTGGCGGCTTACACGAAGCAGCTGTAAAGTCTTTTAAGCACTGCTTAAAGCGTGTTATGAATGCTACTCATTTAACTTACGAAGAGTTTTATACTTTGGCTACACAAATCGAGGCAATTTTAAATTCAAGGCCATTAGTTCCTATGTCTCCCGATCCCAATGACCTTGAGGTTATAACACCAGCTCATTTCCTAATTGGCGAGCAATTGACATCAATTCCCGAAAGAGACCTGATGGATGCACAAACGAACTACACGAAGAGGTACAGACACCTCCAGCAAATCGGACAACACTTCTGGTTCCGATGGAAAAATGAATATTTAAACCAGCTACAAACAAGAAATAAGTGGCAATTCGACAAGCCGGCCTCTTTCCACGTCGGTTCCATCGTCCTCCTAAAGGATGAAAGCACTGCACCATTGCTATGGCCGTTAGGCAAGATTCTAGAGATTCACCCCGGCAAGGACAATGTTACGAGAGTCGCCACCATCAAGACAAAAAATAGTGCAGTGAAACGTGGAATAAACAAACTAGCGTTGCTACCCATCGAGTAGCAACCGTGATGATTTACAATTTACATTTGTTACAAACATTGATTTTTGTTATTATACCTACCTAGGTAGTGCATTAAGCAAGAACTGTTATATTATTGTTGTATTCATTTTGAAAGCCTGGCCTTTCAAGGGGGGCGATATGTTACTGTTTTTGTTAACAATGATAATTATTATGTATTGTTATTATGTTAGTGTCAAAAAAAATGTCTGACCGAAGTCATGTTGTAATTTCGTCCTAATTAAAAGCATTACTATTCATCGAAAGTTTGAGTGTTTTACTTCTGAAAATAATACCCAGAAGTCACACGATAACAAGACCAAAAGCAGAGAGTTTGGGATTGACTATGTCGAAGACCATGTAACGACGTCAACCTGAGATTGACGGTCGAAAGATTCTGAAACAAACTGAGTGAAGGCATGTTGGTATTCGTAGAACAACCTTTTCATGGAATCATGTTTAATACAGGGTGATAGGAGGCATCTTACATAAGGAACTTACATTCGGTAAATGAC
Organism: Malachius bipustulatus; assembly: GCA_910589415.1. Taxonomy (NCBI): domain Eukaryota; kingdom Metazoa; phylum Arthropoda; class Insecta; order Coleoptera; family Melyridae; genus Malachius; species Malachius bipustulatus. The sequence continues at coordinate 8,727,678 of OU342633.1, forward strand.
CTACTAAAAAGCCTTCCTGAACTTAGGCAGAATACAAATCCGGAATTACCTTTGAACGCTTCCAGAGAGAAGGAAAATGGAGTGATGAGATGTCCAAATTTAATAACCTGGAGAGAGAAGCAGGAAATACAGGAGGACAGTCACGTAAAAGAAAGAAAGGAAGGAAAGCCATCAGGATCAGCAGTAAATGAATTAAAATTATTTAAAATTAAAAAAATTTGGAAGCGGAACAAACCTCGTCACCCCGCAGAATGATGGGATAATAAGGATTGGAATGTTACCATACAACGGAAGAAAGACAATAGTTTATTTGGGCTATGGATTTTATGAATGATGACTGAAGAAATCACGAAACGCACTTACTACCTCAGACAAGTCAGTGACAGGAGTCCCCACTGAAATACATAGAAATGGAAAGACCAGATTAGCATTACGGTCATTAACAAAGCTCAAAACTTCCAAAGACAATAACCAAGATGTTCTTTAGTTTGTTACGGTAAGAATGACTGATGTCACGTTTCTGGGGGACCTTACGTCTGAACTGATGTAGGGCATCCTGGTCACTTGACCTGAGCAGACCCGACCTATGAAAGGCGGCTTATTTTTTCCTCAAGTTAGATTTGATTGACTCAGTGAACCAAGGAGGATAGTTACTATACGAGGAGGGTCTGGTTTTGGAACAGAGTTCAAAGGCATTATACAACGCAGATTAAAAAATATTACACGCCATCTCAGCATCAAAGCAAGAACCGAATCAGATTATTAAGTCCACACTCCTCAAATAAGCATATAGCTCATGAATATTCGCTCTTTTAAAATTGAACGAAGGAATGAAGACCCCCGGAAAAGGAGATTTGGTTAGCAATGAGTGGAAAACTCAATTACTAAGACTGGTGCTTATCTACACGCACGAGAGTATCTTCCACACGAAAGAATGTTACAGAGAAGTCAGCCAATACAAGATCAAGAACATGACCATTATGATTTTCAAAAGAGTTAAACTGAATAAAATTCAAAAACTCAAATGTCTGAGGCAGTGTACGGAAGAAATAGAGGTAAATGATAAACTATAGGGCGTTTAAAATCACCCGTCAGATGCGTGCGATTTGAAAATAGGGTATCCGACACAGCCAGAAAGTCACAAAAGGATATCAAGGTTACAGAGTAAAGATAAGGTGGAATGTAGACATAAATAATGTTGACTGGACCATGAGAGAAAAGAACATAGAGACAGAATCAATCAATGGAGGGGAAGTCTGACATACCTTCCAAAGGTACCTAACTCCAATGAGAAAGCTGCCTCCAGTCACATTCAAGGCAGCAAGATCTCGATCCCCACGGAAGACATTAAATCTAGAACTGTCAATAAACAAACGATCGTTGGTCTCGGGGAGAAGCCAGGTGTTCCACTAGAAGCAATGAAGTCATAATCGGAAATGATTGAATTATTAGAAAAGTCGATGATGAATTTATTGTAGAGGCTACTAACATTTTGATAATAACTATAGACACATAAGAGGGCGAGTCAGAAGAAGTTGTGAGAACCTTAGATGTAGTCAAACGCTTAAAAAATAATATCTGAAGTTGTTGCAGACTTCAATGAATGAGGGTTAAGTATTTGAAGTCCAATGCAGCATAAGAACAGTCACGATTAGACCTTCAATTTGTTAAAAGGGAGCCGTTAATACAGGTGACGGTCTCGGACACGACAAGAGTCGAACCCAACAACGACATGACCAACAAATATAATCCTATAGCAGAAGGCTTAATCTAACTCAATTAGAGCCCGGTATGACGTGAAAACAGAGGCATTTATTTCACTCAGGTAGTCCAGGAATACATTCTGAGGGTGAAAGGAGGACAAACCTACAATCCGGAGCCTTGGCTTGATGCCTCGTAAGAGCCGAATACTATCACTAAAAACCTTCTTGCGCATCAATCGCAGAAATAGTGTATTTTTATGCGATTCAATAATAAATATTTTCTTCCTATTTTTTTTTTTATAATGAATATAATGAAAAAATAATCCGATTTTTTTTTGGGAAAACTCCACCTACCTACCAAAAAAAAAGAATTTTATCATCTCGTGCGGTTTCGAACCCACACCAACAGTTTACTAAACATCGGTGTAATGAACTGAACCATGGTGGGTTTCGAGTTTGTACCTATAGTAGAGTGCCAATCTAGCAATAAGTTGTCACCCTGTGGGCCTTTTAGTGTACAAGGCTGAAATTTTCAGGAATCGTAGTTTATGGCCTAAATAACTCAAATCCGAAGTCGTCAAAAAATCGTCCTGTGCAAAAAGGCACTATTCAAAATTTTCGACTTTTTTTACAGGATGTGGTAGTTCATAAGTGCAACTTTGTCGTGCCAATTTTTCAAAATGTTATCTGTGATGGTTAAGTTAGGAAAAAATCAAAACCGTTTTAGAAAAGCATTGCGCAAATGGGCCCATCGTAACTTTAAACAGCGATATCTCGCTTCGGTTTACGGCAAAAACTGCCTGCTCGGACTACTTTTTTCCACTTAACAACGCCTATCTCAAAAACGAAGCTCTTAATCGAAAATAGCATATCTTTAACAATTATTCCCTGATCATTTCTGATTCCCACGGTGTCATTTTTATATTTTTATCTTTAATAATAAACTAGCAATAAATATAAATGTTAAACGATGCTAAAATGTGAATTGTGTCTGCCGCATCAAACCACTGGGAAACGTCGCTCACCCTCCCTCGCTTCTCCATCCCCCTCACCCTTGGTTCAGCGGTCTGCATGCCGAGAATTTAAATCAAACGCCCGCTCTAATAGGATACTATTTATTAGATATTAATTTTAATAATAATTATAAAAGTCAACAATGTATTATACAAATACAAAATGCAAAGTAGGTATGCCAATAAAGTTATCCCTGATTTTTTAATTATTTAAGGAATTCCTGCATGTGCATGACCAGATATTGCAGTATGTATTATTATTTAGACACCTAAATACCTACCTAACCTACCTACCTACCTCGTAAATATTTCTTGCAAAAATAGGAACAATAACAAACCTCTAAGATAAAAAAAATAACGTAATCATGAACTCATTTTGGATATTTTACATTTTTTATTTTAGTAGTATTATTATGTTAAGCAGTATTATTATTTACACACCTAAACTAAATTTTATCTTCCCCAAGTACCTTGCAGGTCCATACCTACAAATTTTAGCGGAAGGCGAAAAGTTTTGAATGTTCTTACACTTTACAATACAATCGTTTCAACCAACCAGGTAAAAATGTCACCTGCTAATAATGTAAATTTTTATGGGTGTAATATAACTTTATAGAGCTTTAAAGAGGCTCATAGTTAGTTAGCCACCTACATTTTCGCCTGCAAATACTATAAAATTCATACTGCAGGTAGGTAGGTACTAACTACTTTTTCTTGGAACTGCTTCTTGGTGCCGTTCTGCTTTCTGCCAGGTATTCTAATTTCAAACTAATAAAGAGTATTTTTTTTTAGATTGTATTGCAAAATGGTCAGTTGCAAAAAAAATAAAATCACCTGTATAGGTTCTTTGTCGATGTATGGGTCAGAAATCTTGCCGAAATGTAATTACTGAGGCTCCTTCGAAAGAATCAATCATAAGACAGAAGAATTTCGAAGAGGATGGTGACGACAGCGAATAAAAGAAAAAATTGAAGCTGCTGCCATTTAGGTATTTGTACATATTATTAGGTATACCTACTTATTGTTGGTTTTGAAAAAGGTATAAGGTTTCGATCTTTTGATCACTTGAACAAAAAATGTAAAATATCCAAAATGAGTTCATGATTACGTTATTTTTTTTATCTTAGAGGTTTGTTATTGTTCCTATTTTTGCAAGAAATATTTACGAGGTAGGTAGGTAGGTTAGGTAGGTATTTAGGTGTCTAAATAATAATACATACTGCAATATCTGGTTGTTCCGTTCCCATGTTTCCCTTTTCCATATAATTCCCTCCTTATTTTGAATTATGCACTGGGGGGGAGGAACGTGACAACATGGTGCGCGAGACCATGTCCTATGGGCATACAGCCAAAGGGTGCCTGCCTACCACTTCACCCAAGAGAATGAGAAGAACTGTCGTCGCGGTCGGTCCACGTCCGGGTGTATACATAAGATGAGTGTTTACATTGCAATCCACAAGTGCTATGCGACGCGATAGTATCTTCGGCCCTGGTCGCCAAATGAAAGCTCACTAAGCTGTCTACATGGGATATTTAAGGTAGGTGCATAATTGTCATCCTAGAAATTATACCCCTTAATTGCTCCCCTAATTATTTTCCCGCTGGTCCTTCGAGTAATTAAAATTAATCAAAATTCCAAACCGCGTGACTTGCTATACAAATAGAACAATTGAGTTCTTGGCAGTAAGTCTATACGCAACATTTTGGTCCTTCGAGCCGGATTTTCTAAATTGAATCACTTTTAAGACCTTTTAATAATTACAGTTCATAATCAGTCAAAATTCACATACATTCTTGCATTTTCGCCCGCATTAATTTAACTTATTAATTAATCGCGCGGGTTTGACTTTCCAGTGACAAATTACGTCAATTGGTTTGTTATTGATTGGGTAATATATTCCTAATCTCCATCAGCAATTATTATTATAATAATTATATTATATTGTATAGATACCTGTAGGTACCTACTTTGATTCTTATTTAGGTACGTATGTAAACACTTCTCTTGCACGCATTATTTGCAGGTCGTGTTAGGTAGGTACTAGTTTCTCCAGACAGATTTTTTGTGCCAATATCGAGCGAGAAGTTCCACAGCTGCAGCTGGCTGGAACACAGTGAACACACCTGTGTGGTAACCGATTAATATTTTATTGCTTTGATTTGTCTACATTTTAGACATTTTACATTTACCCCTAAATAGGTAGATACGTTTGTATTCTGTTTCGTGGACGTATTGCGTAAAATTCACGCAGTGTAAACGCCGTAAAATGTCGTGTATTACAGTGGATAAGGCAAAAATCATCGCTGAAATTAACTTATCGAAGTTAAAATCCGTATTGGAGGTTGGTCTCAAGACCAACACTAATCCTGAGGGTAAATTCGAATTTTATTCTGCGTTCAAAAATGCGTCTAACATTTATACCGAGTTTCAGTCGCTATGGTTTAATATGGTCATTGATGAAGCTTCTGAAAATTGGAATTTATTGCGTGAGTTATCCGATCAGATTGACTGCATTTTCTATAAAATCGAAGGTATTCATATGAGTCTTTCTCAGGTTGAACTTGAAGTTAAAAAATCCGAATCGCAATTGCTTCTCCTTGGTAAGGAATTATTAACGCGTGAGGAGGACAACGCGTCAAAGTACGCAAACGAAACTCGAGGTCGAGTACGTTTACCAAAAATTAATTTACCGCATTTTGATGGCGATCTAAAAGCATGGCCGTCTTTTCACGACGTATATGTCTCCTTAATTCATAATAACTGCGAGTTATCTTCCGTTGATAAGTTCCAATATTTGATCTCCACTCTCTCCAAGGAACCTTTGGCTCTCGTTCGTCATCTTCCGTTAACTGAGGAAAATTATTTGATCGCATATGATACACTGATTGATAGATATCAGAATGAAAGAGTCTTGGCGACCTGTTATTGGAATACGATTGTTAACTCGTCAAAGTGTCAACCAAATTCGACTCAGTCGTTAAGGGATCTTCTTAATACTTTCAATGAGAATATTGCTGCTCTACAGAAATTCTCTAATTTAGATTTGTGGGATTTCACGCTTTTTAATTGGCTACTTCACAAGGTCGACGATTCCACCCGCAAGAGGTTTGAGTTAAAATTCGCGCAGGAGGAATTTCCTAGTTTTGACGATCTTAAATGTTTTTTGACTAGTCAGTGTCGTGCCTTAGAAACTCATGTAGAATGTAGGGTAGTTATATTAAAACACAACGCGGATGAGAGTGAATCAGTGTATTAACTGTCGTATTGAACAATAATAATTGATGCGTATTGAAAGTAAGTATGTATTATCGAAACATCAGTGACCCCGTAAGCAGTCCTCACGAGTCTGTCTTCCGTCCCGCCGATCTCCCGCGAGTTGACGACCACATTCCCCTTCCTTTGTCCCTCGGTTCCTTTCGCAAGCCGTCGTGGATGTACGTGCGTGATTCCCATGCCATCCTTCTGCAGTATTGCCACACACACACTCCACACTCAGAATGCGTATTGAAAGTAAGTATGTATTATCGAAACATCAGTGACCCCGTAAGCAGTCCTCACGAGTCTGTCTTCCGTCCCGCCGATCTCCCGCGAGTTGACGACCACATTCCCCTTCCTTTGTCCCTCGGTTCCTTTCGCAAGCCGTCGTGGATGTACGTGCGTGATTCCCATGCCATCCTTCTGCAGTATTGCCACACACACACTCCACACTCATGAGATGAGCATGTCTTCAAGGTCGTCCAATAAGCACGCCTCAGACCCTAATCAAGCAAATTCGCGCCCTGCAGACAAACGCAAGCCACATACATTTATGGTGTCATCTGCCGAGCAGTCTCAAAGGAGTAGTTATATTACTTCTTGCTCATATTGCAATGATAAATCGCATTCTATCCAAAAATGCAATGCGTTTGTAAATTTGTCCCCACATAAGAGGTTCACAACCGCCAAGGCTGCACGCTGGTGCACCAATTGCCTAAGTGATTCGCATTTATTTTCGGCATGTCAGTCTACATTCACATGTAGACAGTGTGCTGGTAAGCATCACACATTGCTACATTTTTCTAAATCTTCCGACATGAACGGAGGTTCGAATAATAATACGGCTCCTACTGAGTCTCCCGCTCAAGCTTCCAAAACGAACGCTTCTCCTTCACTTGCTATGTCCTCAATAGGAAAGCATTCGGGGTTGTCTCATTCGGTATTATTGGCAACAGTTCGATTACAAGTCCGTGATAAATGGGGCAACTACCAATCCGTGAGAGCGCTCTTGGACTCGGGAAGTCAAACGAGTTTCATAACAGATCGCTGTCGCAAGCGTCTGGCGCTTCCTCTTATTCCTTCGTCATCACCGATCATTGGTGTCGCTCATACATCCATAACTTCTTCACACGGTGTTGTGAATTGTTCAGTTCGCTCCGATGGACCCTCGCCAATTAGTTTTAATGTGTCTGCAATGGTATTACCATCTATATGTTCGAATTTACCGACCATAACATTATCTGCTGATGCGTGCTTTGACAATTTGAAACTCGCTGATCCCTCTTGGCATTCCCCTGGTCCCGTTGACATGCTGCTCGGAGCTGAAGTTTTCGCCCTGATTGTCAAGGAGGGTGTAATAGCTGGCGATGGTAATAGACCTGCTGCTATTAATACCATATTTGGTTGGGTTTTGTTAGGTCCAACTTCAGCTACATCTGCGTCGCCCGCACATTCCTTTTTTGTCTCACATTCAAATGAGCCCTGTCTTAATGACACTTTAAAACAGTTTTGGAGTCTTGAGGAGGTTTCTGTCAAACCAATTATTGCTCCTGAAGATAAAGAGGTGGAAGATTTGTTTGTAAATAGTCACTTTCGCGAACCTTCTGGACGCTTTGGAGTGTGCTTGCCCTTCAAGGACTCTCGATCATTACCGACCTTTGACGGTTCCATCGAAATTGCCGATCGCCGTCTTCTTGCTCTTGAACGTAGGTTGTCGAAGCAACCTGAGATACGAGATATGTATCACAACTTTATGCAAGATTACTTAGACGCTGGACACATGTCCAAACTCACATCTACTCCTCCGCATCCTAATGCTTATTTCATACCTCACCATTGTGTTATGAAATCCGAAGGTAGTTCTTTCAAGATTCGTGTTGTCTTTGACGCTTCCGCCAAGGATAATAACGGAAGTTCGCTTAATAGCACTCTGCTTACTGGAAGCAAATTGCAAGCCGATATATCGGTTATTTTATTGCTTTTCCGTCTACCAATTTATGTCTTCACCTGCGACATCCGCCAAATGTACCGTCAAATTTCAGTTGAGAAATCCCATTGTAGTTATCAGCTGATTCGTTGGCGTTTTGACCCGCAGAAGGCAATAGAGACATACATTTTATGTACTGTTACATATGGCGTCTCTAGCAGTCCCTATCTGGCTATCCGATGCTTACTCCAGCTAGCTCATGAGGGCCAGGATCAATTCCCCCTCGCCGCCGAAGCTATAAATCACAACCTTTACGTTGACGATTTTGCTTTAGGTGCTGACGATCTTGCTTCTACTATAGAAATGCGAGATCAATTGATCCAGCTATTAAATCTTGGATGTTTTGAATTGCGAAAGTGGGCATCTAATCACTCAGAGGTGTTGAGTGGGATCCCTGAAATGCATCGTCAGACACAAGCATCTGACTTCGATCCGGAGTCAGAATCGCTGGTTAAGATTCTAGGCCTTCAATGGCAAGCTAGTTCGGACTCATTTTCTTTTAGGGTCAACCCAATCAATACTGACTGCTCCAAGCGATCGATTCTTTCGGAAATTGCCCGAATTTATGACCCCCTTGGGTTTCTCTCTCCAGTTACATTCTTTGCTAAGCATTTGATCCAACGTCTTTGGGCTTTGGGCTTAGATTGGGATGAACCTCCACCCGTTGATATTTGCTCACAATGGCAAGCTTATAAGGCTTCACTATCGAAGCTAAGCCATGTGAAAATACCCAGATGTTTAAAGCCTGCTACTTTCGTGGAATGCCAACTACACGCTTTCTGCGATGCCTCTGAGGCTGGTTACGCTTGTGTAACATACTTCCGTTTTGTGGACAATTATGGGAATATTCAAGTTTCGTTGATAATGGCAAAATCAAAGGTCGCTCCCCTCAAAAGGATATCGATTCCACGCCTCGAGTTATGTGCCGCGTCTTTATTGTCGGATGTAGTATCCTTCATTCTTACCACGTTTAATGATCGCCTAATGATCAATTACGTTACCGCATGGAGTGACTCTACCGTTGCTCTATCATGGATACGATCATCCCCACACAGATGGAAAACATTTGTGGCCAATAGGGTGAGTCACATACAAGATGTTGTCCCTCCTGATCGATGGCGCCATGTTCCATCAGCTGATAATCCCGCTGATCCGGCCTCGCGAGGTCTCCTTCCCGAAGGGATGTTGTCATGCTCGCTTTGGTGGGCGGGTCCCCAGTGGCTCAGCCAACCGCCTTCAATGTGGCCGTCAGATTTTTCAAATTCTAATGATACCCAAGATGCCCAAGAAGAAATTAAGACCATTTCCCTCCTAACAGAAATTATTCCGACGGAAATTGATGACCTTCTTGTCCGTGTATCCTCTCTAACTAAGATTCAGCGTGTTCTTGCATATTGCTTCCGCTTTATTTACAATTGTACAAACTCTTGTAGGAGGCACGGAGCGTTGACCTATTCCGAATTGCATCATTCTTTGCTGATTATGGTTAAGACTGTGCAGTCAGTCGCTTTTCAATCTGAAATTGCTCAGATTCGACAGGGGTCCTCTGTCCCAAAATATTTGCAGAGGCTATCCCCTTTTATTGATGACAAAGGAATCCTTAGAGTGGGAGGTCGTTTGGTAAACGCAACTTTGCCCTTTGAGACCAAACACCCTGCTCTTTTACCGGGTAAACACAGGCTCACTGAATTGATAATTCGAAATATTCACGAACTTAATGCTCATTCAGGAGTTAATACCACGATGTATTTGGTTGAACAGAATTTCTGGGTGCTTTCGGCGCGAAAGATAATTCGCGGCTTGCTAAGTAAATGCAACCGTTGTTTCCGTACACGTCCTACTTGCATTGCCCCTCCTATGGGTGATCTTCCATCGCTTCGTGTAAGCCAACTTAAGGCTTTCAGTGTCGTAGGAGTTGATTATGGTGGTCCTTATTCCATTTTATTATCTCGCCGTCGTGGTTCTAAGACACAGAAAGCTTATATCTGCATATTCGTTTGTTTTGCTACCAAGGCCCTCCACGTCGAAGTCGCCTCCGACTTGTCAGCGGAGGCCTTCCTCGCTGTGCTTAGGCGTTTTATTGCTCGAAGGGGACGATGCTCCCAAATATTCAGCGATTGCGGAACAAATTTTGTTGGCGGTAATAAGGAACTTGTGTCTAATATGAAGAATGCCGTTGAAAGTGAAGCTATTGAATGGCGATTCCACCCCCCGTCTGCTCCTCATTTCTCTGGACTTGCGGAAAGTGGCATTAAGTCAGTTAAGACTCATTTGTCACGGGTCATTGGTACCCAGATACTCACCTACGAAGAGTTGTCCACTCTATGCATACAGGTTGAAGCATTGCTCAACTCTCGACCGTTATGCAGTGTCTCTGCGGATCCCAATGATCTCAGCACTCTTTCACCGGGGCATTTCCTTACGTTAGAGCCTTTGACAGCTCCCCCCGATCCTGATTTGTCTCATCTACGGCTGTCGCGCCTATCCCGTTGGCAATTAGTTCAACGTCTGCACCACGATTTTTGGTCACGATGGCGCAATGAATATTTACATAATCTATATCAGCGTGGCAAATGGGCCAAAACACAATGTTTTGAACCTATCGATATCGGGACGCTCGTTCTAATTAAGGATGATCAGACACCCCCCTTACGATGGAGATTAGGTCGAATAGTCAAGCTCTATCCGGGAGCCGATCAGATTGCTCGCGTTGCCTCTGTGGCCACCGCCACCGGAATTCTAAGACGACCTTTGGTCAAGCTATGCCCTCTACCATTGCAGTAGACGGTGTCATATATATTCATCTGTACATACGCAATTTGTTTCTGTAAGTTAAACAGAGTCATTTTTATTTTAATGTTTCATATTATTAATGCAGGCGCAAGTGCCAGAATGTATTTACGTTTTTCCGAATTTTCCGGAAAATTACTTTGTAATTTTGGTGGGCGGTATGTTCCGTTCCCATGTTTCCCTTTTCCATATAATTCCCTCCTTATTTTGAATTATGCACTGGGGGGGAGGAACGTGACAACATGGTGCGCGAGACCATGTCCTATGGGCATACAGCCAAAGGGTGCCTGCCTACCACTTCACCCAAGAGAATGAGAAGAACTGTCGTCGCGGTCGGTCCACGTCCGGGTGTATACATAAGATGAGTGTTTACATTGCAATCCACAAGTGCTATGCGACGCGATAGTATCTTCGGCCCTGGTCGCCAAATGAAAGCTCACTAAGCTGTCTACATGGGATATTTAAGGTAGGTGCATAATTGTCATCCTAGAAATTATACCCCTTAATTGCTCCCCTAATTATTTTCCCGCTGGTCCTTCGAGTAATTAAAATTAATCAAAATTCCAAACCGCGTGACTTGCTATACAAATAGAACAATTGAGTTCTTGGCAGTAAGTCTATACGCAACACTGGTCATGCACATGCAGGAATTCCTTAAATAATTAAAAAATCAGGGATAACTTTATTGGCATACCTACTTTGCATTTTGTATTTGTATAATACATTGTTGACTTTAATAATTATTATTAAAATTAATATCTAATAAAATAGTATCCTATTAGAGCGGGCGTTTGATTTAAATTCTCGGCATGCAGACCGCTGAACCAATGGTGAGGGGCATGGAGAAGCGAGGGAGGGTGAGCGACGTTTCCCAGTGGTTTGATGCGGCAGACACAATTCACATTTTAGCATCGTTTAACATTTATATTTATTGCTAGTTTATTATTAAAGATAAAAATATAAAAATGACACCGTGGGAATCAGAAATGATCAGGGAATAATTGTTAAAGATATGCTATTTTCGATTAAGAGCTTCGTTTTTGAGATAGGCGTTGTTAAGTGAAAAAAAGTAGTCCGAGCAGGCAGTTTTTGCCGTAAACCGAAGCGAGATATCGCTGTTTAAAGTTACGATGGGCCCATTTGCGCAATGCTTTTCTGAAACGGTTTCGATTTTTTCCTAACTTAACCATCACAGATAACATTTTGAAAAATTGGCACGGCAAAGTTGAACGATCGCATCCTGTAAAAAAAGTCGAAAATTTTGAATAGTGCCTTTTTGCACAGGACGATTTTTTGACGACTTCGGATTTGAGTTATTTAGGCCATAAACTACGATTCCTGAAAATTTCAGCCTTGTACACTAAAAGGCCCACAGAATCGTTTTTTAAGCGACTTTTATTCATTCTAGCACTCTACTACTAGTGTTGATCGCGTAGATAGGTATATGTAGTACGTCAGGTACCTACACATTTTATTTTTTAAACTGGTCGTATCTTTGTTATTAAAAAACCAATTTGAATACTTTTTTCACCTGCATGTAGGTGATTTAATTGTTGTTGCGTTTGATCTTCTAATTTTCAGAACCATTCATAAATGAATGTGAAAAAAAATAAAAAAGAAATTGCGAACCATTTCATCGATTAAATAAGTGCAAGCTTATTTTGCACAAGCGAAAAACTTTTTTGTTTTTCGTTTAAAGTTCTACATTAATCGAGGCGAATTGAAGCTAAGACATCAAATTATATGTTAAAGCAAAAAAAAATGGAAAATTTCGGTTCAACTTCTTCAAAAATGGACTCATAAACGGTTATAGAATTGACACATTTTCACCCTTTTTCCTACCCACGACACTGGCTTATTAATGGAAAATATGCTAATTTTATTGAATTAACTCAAATTTCCAATAATTTTCTTCAAATCCTGTTAATTTTATTTCAAAGTTTTTTTGCCATCTTGCTCATACGGGGGCTCAAAAAAATGGAAATTTTCCGAAATTTCAAATGGCTGCCATTTTGAAACGGCTCGGCCGATTTTGCTCAAGTGCAATACCAGACCACTCCTTGTGGATATCTTACTCCCACAAAAATTTCAGCCTCCTAGATTCAAAACTGCGACCTGAAATGAGATGACAAAAACCGGGTTCATGGAATTTTGAAGGGACACCCTGTAGAAGTGATGGGACTTTTGGAAATTTTTTCAACGAAAATCTAACGTCATTCGAATAATTTATAAGAATCCAAAATTTCGTTCACTAATCTTGAAAGATTAAGCTACAGGAGCGTTTTGAAAATCGAAATTTCGCGATTTTGGAGAAATATATAAATATATATATAAATATATATAAAAATATATATATAGATAATTTTTGTCAAAGTGGCACCATTTATAGGTGAAATTTGTCTTTACGACACCCAATTTTACGTTGTGGCACCCGACTTCGGGTGCCGATACGTTTTACGTGTATAATTTTTCTGTGCATCGTCAGTGAGCATTAGAAGCGTCTGACGAAGTTTTGGGTGGGTGCTGGATGGACAATAATTCTGAACGAACATATTGATTAGTTCGACCATCTTCCGATGGGGGCGCTGCATTTTATACAAGTGTTTATAAATGTGCAAATATTGTCTAAGTGACACCCTCCAAATAAGTTTGCGCTTTACCACCATAAGTTTGGCAACACCGATGCAGACATAATGGGCAATGTTTCTTGTTGAATATATTTCAAGGACAAAGATTTTATTTCTCCGTTCCGTTCAATCAGCTGTTTATATTCGAGGATAGGAATATGATTTTATATTTAACAGTACAATAATTTGTTTCGCAACAGAGAAGAATTGAATAATAAATATGTAATAAATAATTATGTTCCTTTGATCATAATAACAATACTTTGATCAAAGTAATAAAAAAATAAAAACCTCTCTATTGATAAAAGCAAATACTTTTAGTTTAATGTATTTGATAAAAGTCATTCATATAATAGGTCCACAAACTAGTGTAGAATTGCCTTAGCATAGAAATTAACATTCCATTTTAATAATTTATTTAATTTGGTTTTTAATTTTAATGTTTTCTAATTGATAACTAGAGTTGGCTAGATTATAGTCCAGTAATAAGTATAAAAATGTTCATCTGAAAAACTTGGATCTGAAGTTTTTTCTTCATGAACTGTTAGTTAAAGTATCATATGTATCATAAAACTACTATAATAATCATATAAAAATAGCATTGAAGCGGGCGGTAGCTCAGCGGGTTATACAGGTGCACCATATATCCTTCTTTATATTGCTGTCTCGTAAACGCTAAGAGATAGTAAAGATGCGCAATTTTGTGGCCATCTCGAATTCGTCAGTACATACAAGATATCTGTGACCGTTCCTGAAATATCCTGAAAAAAACTTAAAAATCGAGATTTCTTATTTTTGCCATATCTTTCTTATTATTGGAAATTAATAAATAATTTCTTGTAGGCTTACATAAATCGCCAAAAGCTACCCATATGACTTTTAAAAAATTTTGAAAGCCGACTAGATCCCAGAGTTTTAATAGTCAACGCTTGTTTTTCTTATGGGCGCCATCCATATTGTTTTTTTTTATGTCGTTCGGTATGAAAAAAATAGTGGAAACCAAAAATTAATAAACTTCAGAAAATAAATTTCAAAAATGTTTGTTATTCTTTTTTCTTTAGAAAAAATACAACTTTTTAGACTGAATATCATAGAGAATAAAAAAAAAACACAAGTATGACTTCATATTGACGCAATTCAGGTAAAAAAAATTTACTCGAAGTTTATTAATTTTTAGTTTCCATTATTTTTTTATATCGAACGACATGAAAAAAAAATATAGCGGCCATAAGAAAAACGAAAGTTCACGATGAAAACTCTAGGATCTAGTCGGCTTTGAAAAGTTTTGAAACGTCAGATGGGTAGCTCTTGGTGATTTATGAAGCCCACAAAAAATATTTATGAATTTCTAATAATAAGAAATATATGGAAAAAAAAGAAATTTCGATTTTTCAGTTGTTTCAGCATATGTCAGCACCGACTGAAAACATAAAAAAAAATCAGATTCTTATTAATCATCAAATTGCACATCTTTTTCTCTAATTTAACCGACCGGCAATATAGAGATATGATGCACCCTGTAGAGTGAAGACTAATAAACCATTGAGACTGCCACTGACTGGGTTCGAATCCCAATTGCCATGCATGTTTGTTTATGTTCGTCTATTCAACTATTTATACAGGGTTAAAATGATTTTACAGGTCACCACCAAATGTCTCTCTGGTGAAACGAAGTCGATTGAGGTCAACTTATCTTAATACAAAGTTGCTTGGTTTGGCAACTAGGAATTGTCAAACTGTCAATTCTGAATCTGATAATTTTAATTCTTGTCAAATCAAATTGTTATTTATTATAAGAGCTAAACCGCTAAATTTTTTTACTTATGTTATTTTTTTTATGAAATTTGGTATGACGTTATAGTTTAATGGGATAAAAAGTTCAATACAAAAATAAAGTCATGATGTTATTTCATTGGTATAGCTCATGTTTTTTTTAGGTTTCACAACCTTTGAAATTCTATATGCCAATGGAATTAAAAAAAAAAAAAATACCGAGCATCATAGATTAATCGCCTCATTTTCTACAAAAAGGTACTCCTGATAACCTTATCGTTTAGAAGATAATGGCATTTAAATATCATTATCATTTTTATATGAAATTTCGTTTTTTCCCAAGGGATTTCCTTGATTTAAATAATAGAATAATAATAGTATATTGTGAAAGAAATGCGGAAAAGAGAAAATTTCTCACGATTGTGAAACAATTGTGACACGAGACGAAGTCGAGTGTCACAATTCACACGAGTGTGAAATTTCTTTTCCGCACGTGCTACACACAGTACTTTTCCTACGACCACAATTTAACAGATTAATTATTTAACAAATTTAACTCATTTTTTTTTAATTATTTAATAAAATAATTTAATTATTTTTTCAGACTACCTAGGTAGGTATTATTTTCAATTCTACCAATAACTTTTTAATATTACTATTATACAGGGTGTTAAGAAAATGACGGATAAACTCTTCAGTACCTTGTAGGGAACACTCAGTAGAGTACGGGAAAAATAATTTAAAAAATTCTGGTCTTCAATTCGGTGAGATAAAAAATACCAAAGTTAACATTTTACTATCTTTGTTTTTCAGTATTTGGAAAAAATAAATGATTTTGCAGATATAAAAAGGGTAGGTACTTTAATCGTTATCAATTAAAAAAATTGCTTAAGATGTATTACTGGCTTGGAAAATTTAATAAGAATTTTTTTTCTTTTCTAAGATGCTGAAAAAAAAATCATTTGGCAACAACGGTTTTGATACCTTGACGACCTACATGGTTAGAAATTAGACGAAATTACCAAATACCAACTGTTATCGTGTTGAACGTTGCCAAATTTATTGTTCCATATTTTGCTTATATCTTTTAAAATGTAGCTCTGGAATTTTTTAAATTATTTTTCCCGTACTTTACTGAGTGTCCCCTACAATGTACTGAAGAGTTTATCTGTCATTTTCTTAACATCCTGTATACTGTTAAATCATTGAATTCTACCGACAATATAATTAATATTTATTATTAGACTCCGTATCTAAACTAAAAATAAGTGACGTGGAGCGTGGAGACGTGGTAGATATGCAACTTCCACACAACGCAGTCGCCTGTGCGTCGTCGATTGAAGTTAGAGGTGTGAGAGTTTTCACGTTCGTGAATTTGATTTGAACGCTACCAATGCTGTTATTAGCGATCAACTCGTAAATTTTAATAATTACTGCCACAAGTGAATAATAAGTATATTATATTTTATAGTCTTGTCGGGTTCTATGTTATCCCATTTGTGTTTATTTTATTACACGGTGTAAGATATATAGGTGAGTGAACGAAGCACGTATTTCAACAGTAAAGCGCGCGACGAAAACCTGAACCTCAGTGTATGAGAGAGTCTTGCCAGCTGGGCTCTGACCTCTTGCTCTTACACATGCAAATTGCCATTATCAGGGTGTCATGCTACTCAATTTTATTTTTTTCTGAAGAAGCGATAAGCAAAAATGGGTAGAAACTGTGATTTGCCTAATTGTAGAAGTTGATGCAATGAAACTATAACGGGTATTTCATCGAGTCACATTTTAACATTTAAATATTAATAAAATTAGAACATAAGAGCACGCGTTTATCAGCGAATATGCGTGAATCATTTATGCTAGCGCTTGTGCGCTTGTCCGAGAGAAGAGTACGGCAGAACTAACCATTGCGAGCGAGAGCAACAAAACAAATGGGTAAAACCGATGTAACGTGACGAGTGGTGACGATATCGGGTCGCACTGGGGAGTCTTGTTCCAACACCTTAGTTATCTTACACCGTGTTTTATTACCTTGAAGCTTTAAAGGAATAGTTATTCCATTAACAATAAAAGTAACAGTTGAGTTTTCAGTTACCGCCCATCACTATTGTTTACATTAAAACTGTACGGAAACGATTTTTGGCTATGCCTTATGTCACTTTGTCGCACAGTTTTGGATACGTGAGAAATCTGCTAGTTTGCGCACAAAAAACGATGCGCAAAGTAGTGTTTAGCATAGTGGTCGTAGGAAAATTATTTTATTATTCTATTATGTAAATCAAGGAAATCCCTTGGAAAAAAACGAAATTTCATATAAAAATCAACATTTCAATAATAATTGTTGCATCTTCTAAACGATAAAGTTAGACGACTTTTGTCAAAAGTACGTTTTTATAGAAAATAAGACGTCTACGTTCGGTATTTGAAATTTTTTTGGGTATAAATTCTAAAAACTCATGATCTACGCCAATGAATTAACGCCGCGAATAATTTAATGTTGCACTTTTTATCCCATAAAACTGTAATGCCATACCAAATTTCATCAAAATCGCTTTAGCGGTTTAGCTTTTATAATCAAAAAACAATTTCAAAATTGATACTTTGACATGCTAGTGGCCAAACCAAGCAACTTTGCTTGATTTCGCCACTGTGCTGTGTGGTGTGTGCTGTGTGCTAATATACACTGTTCTGAGATGAGTCCCTATCAGCACGAAACACGTGTCTGTAATTTTCACCTCTATACTCACAGCACAACTTATGAATGGCAGACTGTTTTACAATATGCCATTTCTCTCTTGTCCAAGCAACTTTGTACTAAGATAAGTTGACTAAAATCGACTTAGTTTCACCCGAGGAAAATTTTTTGGCGGTGAGCTGTAGAGTCGTTTCAGGGACACCCTATATAGTAAGTATGTGTCTGTGGCTGTATGAACTAGTTCTTGAAGCCAAATTACCAGATTGGAGCGACTTAGCTATGTCTCATCTATACATGTAGTTAAGACCGATTTTCTCTTTTAAAACAGTTTTGGGGGACTACCTATCGCCTTCCCTCCCCTCCAAACAAAATCGTCATCACTCGTTAAAGATATCAAAAATTGCTTCTTATAAAAAATCTTGGCTAATTTCCTAAAAAATAGTTTGAAAAAATTGCAAAATTTAAATGCTCGTGAATTTTTGTTTATTTATTTAAAATTTTTACCGCTTCCTTATGAATAAAGCGGGTGTTGAAAAATAAGATCGAATATTTGTAAGGGGTTAAGTATTGACCAAAATAAGTAAAAAAATCTTAATAAACATGAGTCCGCAAACTGACGGTTTCAGAGGTATGGAGAATTTTTAATTTTTTTAACATTTTTTTATTTTGTACAAACAAACGGTAGAAAGTTACAAACTTAACGAAAAGATAATGATACGAGTACATGATAAAAAAAGGCGATAAGGTAATAAAAAGAAAATAATTTTTCACAATATTATTCTTTTTTTTTTTGCAAAAAAAAAGTATCCTCTTCTTAGCACTAAATGTGTGTTTATTGGATAATAACCGACTAGGATCAGAAGATGCAATTTTTTTCGCAAAAGTTAAATAAAAAAAAATAGAATCATTTTTTTGAAAAATTATTATTTTTTTCTGCGACGGGAAAAACGTGTGACATTTTGGCAGGCATAAAAAATGCCACTCACGTACCAAGCATTCACGTACTGCGTGATCTACTCCTCGCCCCGGACGACCGCGACTTATATGAACTGTTTTTTTCCCCGGTAAAAAGTAAATTAGCAGGGAAAAATGAGCACTTTTTCCCCGAAATGGGCGCCTATACTGTTAACACTCGGATCCCATCAAATTTATATCTAACATGGACACGAAAAGTTCATGGACATTATTATCCTTTAATGTCCAAATGACATAATTATTATGTTATGGGAATTTTCATAAAAATCACTATCCATATTATTAAATTCACTCATCGAAAACTTAAAACGTACAAGGATGGATCTCTGTAAAACATTCTTTGATTTTAATTAAACTGGCATTTATGAAGTTTAAAAGTGTGTTTTGAAGGGGATTTAAAATAAAATAAATGTAAATACTTCCATTTTTGCTATTCTTAGTAGTTATAAGCACCTATTATTAGTAGATATGTAAAAATTATAAAATATAATTATTATGACTTGGACTTTTTGTGGTTTTCACTATTCACAGGCCCATAAAAAATAAGCGACTTTAATATATGAGTCATAAAATAATGTATTAATTAGCTTTGAGTTCAAGGAAGTACTTAGGGAAATTTGTAAGTAATAGCTATTTATGATATTAGTGTTAAAAGTGAAGTTTTATTTTGTAAGTGAAAAGGTTTGTGAAATGAGCGAAGCGTAGCGGAGCGAATTGAACAATTTCACGAACAAAATAAAATCACTTTTAAGACGAATATCATTCAATGGTTTTTGAAAAACTACTCTATTGCGATAATAAAATTGATGAATTTAAAATGACACTCAACTTAAAATTGCATTTTAAAATATTTAGATAAGTACAAGTAGTGTACTATGCATAGCAACCGTTGCCGACTCTATGGTTACTAACAAATGCGTATATACAAATAAAAAAGACTCTATAATAATTACTATTAATTGCAATTTCTGAACAATTATTATTGTCTTGTGTTCTTGACTAGGTACTTATTTTTTATTAATATGTTTGCCTGCAATAAAAAGAATATGAAAAAATCTTACTACCTATAATTTTGTCTGATTTCATCATGAGAAAATGTAGTTTAAAAAGATAATGTAAGTACAGAAAAAGTAGATAGAAATCTTTTTAACATGCACTGGTGTTAAAAGTATTTTTAACACGCTTCCATGTAAACAATCACTTTTAACACTGTCAGCTGTCGTTAAAAGTGTGACTTTTAATGGCAGTTGTACAAAAAAAATGTTTTTTACCATTACAAAATTACCAGCACGTTGAAATATGCAAATTATTTGAAAATTTAGATAAGCAAAAATTTTACAATCGACCTCATAGTTTTATTGTTTCTAATCATTTAATAACTGAAAAATACATTTGAAAAAATCAAAGCCTAGTTAAAATTTGACAAACTTCTCAACTACTGATAATTTTGTAAATGTGAGCATTTCTATTCCTAACTTTCTCTGCATCGAAACACTACTTTGATTGAACTAAAAGCTAATAAGTTAAAAACTACATTCCATTTTGCACCCAGTTAGAAAATTGTTTGATTTATAAAAGCGTCTAAGCTGGCTATACTCTCTATTGTTTTAAAATAATATGTGTGTGTGAGTAAAGTTGAACATTCATGTGCTTCAAATAATCGAGATGACGACTGCAGGTGTTAACGTGACAAAAGTCAGACGAGCATATTTAGAGAAAGGAAGGGAGATCGGAGGTTTTCAGCCCTGCAGCGATGAAATGAAGAAGTTCGATTCCAAGGACAGTCTACCTTTAGCCAGCAAATTGGACGGTAGAGCTCGAGAACGAAACGAGTACCTACGTAGGTATACTCGGTACTTATTGCGTTTCGGGATTTGCGTGAATATTAAGGTGAAGACCGACCGGAGTGTTGTGTACTATAGTCAGAGGAAATCAACCCTGAGCACAGCCAGGTTAAAGCAGTAAGCAATCACCATTAAAATAACTACTAAATAATTAAAGATTATAATAAAACCCTTAAACTATTAAATAAAGGATTAAAACCTCATCTAATAATAATAACAATAATAAATTATAATAGTAATAACTCCAAATAACTAAAACGAAAATCCTGATAATTAATAAATAAATTACGTTGTTATCGATACCATAATCCATAAAATAATAATATAACGATCTCCTTTGGAATTTAGGCACGTGCGAAGAAAGAAGATTTTAGTTAGGTATCTGGAAGCATGCTATTTTCTTTTATTAGCTATAAATTGTAGACGATTACTTGTTTGTTATTAACAATTTTAATTGTTCTGATTGGAAATTTGATTTAATGAATAAATTAAGTTAAGTTGTCGGGTTTCGTTTGCTTTTGAATTAATATTGCCCATTAGCCCTGAATTTGAATACTTAAAGTTCATAAAAGAGTCTCTAGCCGAGGAAAGAATTCACAAAATTAGTAGAGTTAAAATTTGCACGAGTGCAATTTATGTGGTACAGTGGTTTTTATGGGGACGACGACGCGACACCTCAGAATTAATTTTTTAGTTATTATTTTTTTATTTTAAGATAATTTCAACTTTTCTAATGAGAATCATTGAATTTTTTTTATAGAAGCTTACTCCAATTTTGTTTCTTTTTTAATGTGAGACAATATTACTACTGACGAACTACCCAATAAAAAGAGCCACAAAATATGTATTATCAAAATGGTTAAAATGTTAATAATCTTTTCTTACCAGCAGATTATGAGTAAAAGTTTAAATGCTGTGAAATTTTCTAACCGAAAATATTTAAAAAATTATCGCCATCGGCGCCATATTCGCCGGGTCACTAATTTAATTTCTTTCGGCCTCCCCTATAAAAAATGCCACTGGTTTAAGCCCCTCTGAATAGTTCAAATATATATATTTTTTTAGCGGCCCTTTTAAGGTGTCGTAGGTGCGATTTTGTGTAGTACCTAGTGAAAAGACTAGCGACGGAACCTTTGCTATCTTATCATATCACACCCTGGATTTTTTTTTTAATTTTATCAGGATTTGGAAAGACTAGAACAGGGTTTCCACATGTGCATTTCAATGCTGAATGCATATATGCAGCATTAAATTGCACCCATGTTTACACTAATGCAGTTTACTGCTGCATTGCTGCATGACAAGGCTGATAAATTCATATTTAATGCTATTTTCGATTGTCATTTGTTGAACTGTCATTTTTAAGACATCACATTTATGGTACCACATGTTTTTTTTCAAACTGTTGGTTAGTACTACAAATTAAATATCCCAGCGAATTCACTAGAAATGCATCCTAATCAGGCATGAAAACGGAACACGTTCTAATTTCGCGCATGTCCATGCGCATGGTGCTTTTTCCTAGAGATGCATAATGTGAATACAAAAATGCATAGGTATGCATTTTGATGCTGTAACGAACATTTATGCCGCATCGAAATGCACATATGGAAACCCTTCTTAAGGACTGTATTTAAAAGTATTCTCGTGCATTGCGCGAATTCATGCTTTTTCCAGCTAATTTCATTCATGCAGATATTCCTAAAATTTCCGATTATGTTCAATTCTTATAGGTAGGTACACTTTCTATACGAATAGTGGTAGGGTGTCACTTAGACCTGTAATATCACAAGTTCATACATTTTGGTGTCATTTAGACAAATGTTAACAATGGTGCCAATACGCCAACCACTCGGAAATTTTATTTTATATGCATAAAATGATCAGATATCTTGGCAACGCTGTAGGGTGTCAGTTTGACCCTTATTATCACAAGTTCATACATTTTGGTGCCATTTGGGACTCGATTTACATGGGTGCCAGTATAACCACAAAAGGACTTTTTATTTTATACGTATAAAAGTGTGGGTGCCAGATTGTATATGGATTACGTGGGTGCCGTAAGATGCAACCAATACGTATATATATATATATATCGTGGGCAGGTGAATTTTGGAAAACCACTTTTTCGTGATCTGGGGGTCATGATCGGTGGACATTTGATGAGTTTGGGTGATTTTCGAAAAGTGATGTCGTCCTCAATAGTGTATTTTTTGTTAAAAAATACACTAAAAGGCACGAGTCGTCGAGATTGTTAAGCTTAGAAACATCTTCTCGGAGGCGAGTCAATGCGACCACCACCGCTGATCAAATGACAAACATTGGATACGGACATCATTGATGCTATGGGGTTGATCTTCCGAAGCAGATCAGCCTTAGTCGCTGAAGACGTTTGCTTGTCATCGTTCGGCATAATGATAAGAGCAGGTCCAGTAGAGATCTTCACTTTATCATCGAAGGTCTAAGTGAAGGAAGCTGAGGTCGAAATATGTAACTTGTGACGATGGGACAGAGTAAGCACGTTGCTGCAACCAGAGGATAAAATTCTATTATCTAAGAAGGAGGGCTTCACTTTTAAGTTTGGATATGTTTTGGACTGCGGAGATTTGTTCCAATTTAGAGGAGGATCCAATAATCGGTCAGCTTCTCGAGTTGTTCTACCAACGCTAACTTCATAGCAGAGAATCTATCATCAAACCATGTCAATGAGGCGTCCATGAGCAGAAACGTGGTGCTCTTCGACGTTGAGGAGACACAACCTTGGTTCACCGTAAATTAACTAACATTACGGTCCCATGTTTTAAACAGACTGCACAAGATACCATGTTGACGAGAACAGAAGCTAGCAACGGTTCGAGACCTCGCTCACTAGCTTATAAATATTACTGCAGCCAATCCTTTCACGAAAATGAGATAATCGTTCCAAAGATGGTACGAATTTTTTTATATTAAAGAATTATTTGTGTCACAAAATTCTTTGCGCTATAACTTTTCAGGATGATTTGAATCGAATGACGTTGTCGCCGGTTGGGAAAATGGTCGGATAATAATTAAAAATAATTAGTTGTGATTAAAAACATAAAATTGATGATATTCCTAAATAACTTACCGTAATGTTGTGAACTGGCAGATTAGAGGGGTCCCACATCAGGAGACTGTAGATGAAGAAATTCAAAAAATAAACGGTGCTGGTCGTCACCAGGGTAGCGGTAAGCAGCTTGAAAAGTTGATCGTTCAAGCGGGTGTACTTGTAAAAGATATTCTTCACTACGTCACTGAATTCTTCTTTTATTATTCCTTTCTGTGTTTGTGTGAGGGGGGCAGAAGTAAAATAATATAAATCAGAAAAATTACTGTTTTTTCAAAATTGTTTGTAATAATTGATACTGTTTGCAGTAACTCTCAAATTTGATTACCGTTTTTTTTTATTGCATGGATATTGCATGGAACTTACCTTATCTTTCGCGATGATATCGATGACGAATAATCTAACATTCCCGGTCATTATGATGAATAATTTTACTACGCTGGTACTATACAGAATGATTATAACGGCCTGGTCGAGCATCTTTCCAGGGTAATAGGTGAGCAAGAACGGTATAATCAGGTATAGGGTGCCGACTAGAATGGTATAAAACACGTGAATGAAATATGAGTAAAACTTATACAAGTTAGAGAGGGTGGAATTGGAGGTGTCCAGAAACCACATTCCGCTGAAGATCATCGCGTTTCGCAAAAAATTCGCGAAGAATAGCACTTGCTTTTCATTGCGATCTTCTTTTACGTGTAACAATTGCTTTTTTGGACTCATTATGACCATTTTTCTCTGATTATTTATTGGTGGACAGTTAATTACGGGAGCTAAGACAAAGTCGTTTTAGTAGTTAAGTAGGTAACTAAGTAGTTTCGAGACGTGGAGGTTTCTTAAATATTAGTTTTCCCGTGTCAATAATTGAACGACAGGGTTGTTTATTAGAAGGGCGGGACCGAAAAGGTTTTAATATAACATGTCACAGTAATGATGACAGCGAAGCCATGAGCTTTGATTCGGTTTGACTGTTATTATTATTTCAACTTAGGAAAGGATCGGGACCATTTTAATAATATATCATCGCCGGCTAGATTAGTGTGGGTTTCATCATTTTCGACCTTGGAATAATCAAATATTAACATACCTACCACGTTTTTTTTTGTTCCGGCTGTCCATTTACTCCTATTATTATTAACGTCCTTTTTTGTCTTTAAACTGGTAAATGAATGAAAAAATGTTTGTTATGTATACGTGTATACCTAATTGTTTAAAATTTCTGATATGGGTCTGAGTTAGCAACATAATTAAATAATCTTGAGGATGTAGTCTTTGTGTTTATGTTTTTCAGGCAGCCGTCATAATATAATATGTTCTTATTATAGAATTTTTATAGAATTTCTGAAATTTTCAGATCATTCCCTAAATCTGTCAACGTTATAATTTGATGAAAGATACGGAGATGTGCTTGAAGCAAACTAGCGAAAATTTTTTTGGGAATTCTTTTTTACTTCTGTCTTTACTTTTTCTGCGTTCAAAATAACTTAAATTTTAAAATTTATCTCTCAATATTCCAACGCTAAAAGGGGTTGTTTTTTAAACGTGCTGTTGACTAATTGAGCGGTATGCTATATCAGCTATACACTTTAAATTCTGAAGAATTTCTGAGTCTTACTTAAGGTCGAAAGTGATCTCTTTTTAAACATTGTTCATAGGTTGAAGATGCATTCTTTTTACGGCTTTATTGTTCCCGACGTCTCTCATTTCGTGGAATTTTTTAATTAACATCTCAATTTGACTATGCAAAAGCGATGTTTTTTTGAAAACTATGTTGACAAGTTGTGGGACGTTATTTTTTTCTCTAAATTTTATGAATTCCTGAAATTCCTCCATCGTTTCTTAGTCCGGTAGTTGCAGACCAAGCGCTTTATAATTTAGGGAAAATTTTGTGGACAAGATTTTTCAGACATCGAGTTTTCTGTTTTAATTTTTTTAAGAATGAATTATGATTCTTAAATTTTCTAATCAGTCTTTGAGTCTGGCAACGTCGAAAGTGTTTTTCCTATTTTTTAATTGAAAATGTGCATGAGCTATGATGGCGATTCACGTTGAATTTGAATCGTTGCATGCAGATTAAATTCCTTAGAAAATACGTAGGTACTCACCTTGGCATGCTATTCCAAAGTGATGTGGTTCTTTCTATAGGTACATGAAAAAACTCTAAAAAAAGATGGTACGAGGTGGGAACGACCCGAACATAATATGGATGATCTATTGCAGTTTTGCAACTCGACGGGTATATTTCTACACTGCCTTGTTTTCTAGATGGAATCAAACGGTCCATGTCTTTTGATGATTTCCCAAAAAATATCTGAAAAAAAAAGGCTCAAGATTATCTAAATTTTATATATAATATGTAAAACATTTATAAGACTACAGTACCCTGCTTGTTTGTGAAGATATTATAACGAGGCATAACTCGCGAAGTGTTCTGGAACTGGATTCGAATTTCGTATTTCTTGTATTTTTTTTTCTCTTGTACTTTCTCTAGTGTTGTGGTTATATCTCGACAATTCGATTCGAGATTATAACTAGTGACATGATAGGAATGACACATTGCCAGGCCAGTGTAAGAGTATAACTGACAGTTTTACTAAATACCAGAACGTCCCGCATTCTGCGCATGTTCGAGATGTGTGGTGACTAGAAACAAGTCAGTGAATCTCCTAGATAACTTCGATGACATCTCAGAGAACTTTATAAGAACCGCCGTGGCTAGAGAGTTCAGTCAGTTGTAGTCAGTTGTAGTGTTTAGTTAGTTGTATCTTGGATGTGAATGAAAAGTATGAAAAGCTAAAGTATCACAGAGTAAGAAAGACATAGAGTGAATTGACAAATAATGATAGTGAAGTGAAAGAGTGGTGTATGTGTAAATAAGAGAAACAACTAATTGTTTAAATTTGGAGATTATTGTTATAAGTTGTTATGAATTATTATTGAAGTAACAAATAATAAAAAACCTAGAATTTTCGAAAAATAATTCATGTCAAACAAAAAATTGAAATTTAATAAGTATAGGGTGTTCGAAAACAAATCCGTTTAGGAGTAGGCCCTGACAGTCCTGACATGAAGAGAGGTTTGTCTTAACTTAATACACTTTTTACAACTGACAGCTCTTGATTTTGTTAGGTTAGAACAGTTGTCAAAACATTCAAGAACGTTACCAAAATAGGCACTCGCTTTATAGACATTTTTATAAAACTTTTAACAATGAATTTTTTTAATGATTTTCCTGGACACATTTGAATACACGGTTCTCACTCCACTAAAGGCACTCTGTAACTGTTCGCCTGGTGTATCGTTTATCTCAACGATCTTCTCCTACAATAATAAGTGATTTTTTTTCATAATCAGTATATAAGTATAATAAGATCTTAATTCATAAATGCACAATTGAAACGATTAAAGCTGCTAAAAAAGTAATTTCTTCTATTGATTTCAAGATATGGGGTATTTTTCGAAGGTTGAAAATTCACAGAGAAACAAAAAATTAAATCATAAGAGGGAAACAAATGTTTTGTGTAATGGTAATGTGCGATTTAATATTTTAGGGAGACAAAAAAATCATTTTTTCATGATTGTTGTCTTAAAGTATAGTCTTTAAGGGTTGAAAAATTGATGGAAATCATAACGCATATGCTTCAAAATGTTATAGAATATTTATTTTATTCTACTTAGCTGAACAAGATTTTCACCGATTGAATTGTGTTCGGGAAATAATTAGTTAATCATTAAGAATCATTCAAATTCAAATCGGAAGTCCTCCCGCCATTTATAATCTCCATATCCTTCCTGTCCTTAAATCTGGCAGTCGGAACTTCAAAATATTAGTGAACACTTGGATAGTGAGTGAAAGAATTCCTGCAAGAAAAGGACAAGACGCGCAGGATAGTACCTAGTACCAGAGAGTACGTTGGTAGCGGGAGACGTGGCTAGATCGTTTCCTTGAAGACACACGCTGTTGGTGCTAGTGCCAGAAAACAAGACAATAATTATTATACCGAAGAATTGCTTAATTCTACGCCACTTACGCCAGTACGAGTGAACTTTGTGGTGAGTGATTGATCGATCATATAAGTGACAATAGTAATAATTAGAAACTGCCAATACCAGCCTATCAAAAAATACAGTCCATTTATATTTCCATCCCGAGTTCAAAAGAATCAACAAATTGCTTTAATTTGCATTTTTTCAATCTTTTTCAAAAGGGGTGGATTTCACACTTAATGAAGTTAAGGGTAAAATATAATAAGCTTGCTGAATGCTCAATGCTGACGTTACACAGGTTACTCCGTTAGCGGGCGAGTGTTTGCTTTTGCATTTGCAGTTAAAGAGTAGGACTTTGGGTAAATATATACATCCGCGTCTCCTAAGTTCCATCAATTTTTTCGGAACCGAGGAGCGAAATAGGGGTGCTGGGTGGGTAAGAAGCTAAAAACAGCTGATATTAAGGTCACGACTAAGGCCTCTTTGACACTACGGTCGAATTTCTATTTTTTTCTTCACTTTCCGGGCAAGGAAAATCTTCGAGATGAAGTTTGCATTTATTTTGCATTTATATTCCAAAAATCATTGCATCAATTCCTGTGGACTGGACACGATATGTGAAAGCGGATATAGTGCCAGTACGTCTCTGCACGCGCTTGGCATTGTCTCTGCTTCGAAGCGCTTGGCATTGTCGTCAAGTGTGGTTATTTCCTAAAGTAGAGGTATTTAGTCCGCGCTTCTAACAGGACCGTATTCTCATCGCACTCTCAAAATCGGTTTTTATTAGTGAAACTGTAGGAGACGCGGATGTATACAGGGTTAGAACTATTTAAAGGGCCACTACAGGGATATCCTAAACCATTGAAGATACGAGGTCGGTTAAATTAGAGAAAAGTTGCGCTATTTTGTGGCCATCTCGAATCCGTCAAAACATGCAAGATATCTGTGACCGTTCCTGAAATATCCTGAAAAAACTGAAAAATCGAGGAATCTTTTTTTGCCATATCTTTCTTACAATTGGAAATTAATAAATAATTTAGCGTAAGCTTACATAAGCCATTATGAGCTATTCATCTGACGTTTCAAAAATGTTCAAAGCCGACTAGATCCCAGAGTTTTCATAGTCAACTTTCGTTTTTCTTAAGGCCGCCATATTATTTTTTTTATGTCGTTCGATATTAAAAAAAATAATGGAATCCAAAAAGTAATAAATTTCAGAAAAAAAAATTGGAAAATTTTTATTCTTCTTTTTTCAAAGAAAAACAGAAAATTTTTCGCTGAAATAGGTAGGTCAATATAAAATCATACTGCTTGCTTTATAGTTTTTTAATTTCTCTATTATATTCGGTCTAAAATGTTGTCTTCTTTAGAAAAAAAAAAGAAAAAAAAATTTAAATTATTTTTTGAAGTTTATTAATTTTTGGTTTCCATAATTTTTTTCATACCGAACGCATTAAAAAAAACAATATGGCGGCTATAAGAAAAACGAAAGTTGACTATTAAAACTTTGGGATCTAGTCGGCTATGAAATTTTTTGAAACGACAGATGAATAGCTCATAACGGCTTATGTAAGATTACGAAAAATTATTTATTAATTTCCAATTGTAAGAAAGATATGGCAAAAATAAGATTTCTCGATTTTTCAGTTTTTTCAGGATATTTCAGGAACGGTCACAGATATCTTGCATGTTTTGACGGATTCGAGATGGCCACAAAATAGCGCAACTTTTCTCTAATTTAACCGACCTTGTACCTTCAATGGTTAAAGTAAAGAACAAAAATAATTCAAAAAGATTATCTATAATAATAATTCAAGTTAGCACTTGAGCTTGAGAGCCAGGCCAGGCCAGCATTCAAAGAAATAAACCTACGCCTACAAAACAGCACATAGCATCTGAGCCTGTCAGCCTGAGCATCGTTATGATTTTAGATTGATACAATAATAGTATCCGAATCCGGTACCTGTTACAAAGTAACGGAAACGGATATCTGTTGCAGAACTACCATCAGGTACCGGTAATTAATACCTAGATGTACATAATATTTGACATCACTGTTATTACTTATTATTACACAACACAGTACACACTCAGCTCACACTACCTACCTACCTACCTACCTACCTACTTGCTTATGTTTAGTTAATTAATAAAGCCCAGCGTTAGCCGGGCTTGAGAAAAATTAGTCATAGACTCATTTATATTGTCCCCCTCCACGGAAATCTTTAGTAAAAGGCGAAAGATTTATTCGCAATGAAGGGAGACCAGAGTAACGATTTCGACGACACATTTACCTTATATGCTAAGCATTCAACGGGAACTCCGTGACCTGTAACTTACTGCGCCACCTGTAAATATTAAACCAAGTTACCTTTCACGATTCTCAAGTCCAATCGCGCAACGCGCAATCGCTAGCTGGCTGCCTGCTGCGACTGCAGCTGCCATGCTGTGCTGTCAGCAGGTGTTTATTTTTATTTATCATTATAATTTGCCAGGCCGAGTTACAATGGAAATGGGTAACAAAAACTGTTACAAGTTTACGGTTTTAATTGTTTTGTTAATAATTAGGTATTTGAAATGTTATCGGCTGCTGTTATTGTTTATTTGTATATGAAAATTGCATTGTCACCTATTGCATTTATACCTATACCTACTTACTGAAATTTGTTTCTCAATTTTCCGTATACTTATACTTAGGTACTTATATATCTACTTTATTCACTTTAGCATAAGTTTTAAAGCGAGTATAATAAGGTTTTACTTTTAACCCTTCAGCCGCTTTAGAAAGGCGCATTTTTATAATAATGTATACAGGTCACAATAAGGTATCGTATCTAGTCAAAAAGTCAATATCGTGATTGTAAGTTTTACATATTTTGAAACATATGAAATAATGTTTTTGAATCGTACTTACAAAATGTATTGGCTTGCCATTCAAATAAACAGAAAAAAAATTCTCACTCTTCGCAAACTCGATCAGTGTTAGGTTTCTGATGCGTCACAAGAGCTGTCAGTCCTATATCAATGCGGTCTCTCTTAACCCGGCATTGGTCGCTAGGTGAATTGTAACACCAGTGGTCGCTAGCGAGCGTTTCGCTCCCATGTAAAATCAACAAGCAAATGTGCAATAAAAAGCACTGGGTGTTTGGTGATTAGACATCTAAAATTAAATTTACAAAACCGCATTAGAAGCATGAAAAAGAATTTCCAGATCAGGCGTTGTTTTTTTTTTGCTGAGTATTTCCTAAACAAAGCCTACCTGGAAAATGTTATTATTTTTTTAATAAAACAAAAATTTAAATTTAAGTAATTAAATTTTGGATGAAATTTTAATTTGGCTGTCTAAGTACTGAAAAAAATAAAATATTTATAGATGATTTAGTTTTACATTTTTGGAAATATTGCCTGAATGAAGCCCGATCAGGACAAAGTTATTCTTTTTTATACTCATGATGTGGTTTTGTATAATATGAAATTTTATTTTGGCTTTCCGATCACCGAACACCCTGTATAAGCAATATTTGTTGTAGGTATGTATTTTAAAATAAGGGGGAATAATGTTAACTTGCCAATACAGACTGTCCGTTTTTCGCGTGCCACTATGGGGATCTCGCTTATCTTAAGAGATACAAAGTTGGTTAAATTAGAGCAAAGTAGCGTATTTTTGAGCTGATTGATAATCTGAAAAGAAATTTGAGCTGTCATTATTAGTTGTCAAAATATTTCGAAAAAACTGAAATTTTCAATTTTTGTTTTTATTTTTTTATTCAAAAACCAATCAAGCAAGCCATTTTTAACTGGAACATTGTTAAGACACTTTTCAACAAGGAACCCAAAAATAATTTTACAATAGCTCTAGCACTTGAGATAGAAGAAAATCGATGGTCAGCTTTGGTTTTTCTTATGGGCGCCATATAACACACCTGCTGACAGCATGGCAGCTGCAGTCGCAGCTCGCAGCCAGCTAGCGAGTAGCGATTGGACTTGAGAATCGTGAAAGGTAACTTGGTTTAACATTTACAGGTGGCGCAGTAAGTTACAGGTCACGGAGTTCCCGTTGAATGCTTAGCATATAAGGTAAATGTGTCGTCGAAATCGTTACTCTGGTCTCCCTTCATTGCGAATAAATCTTTCGCCTTTTACTAAAGATTTCCGTGGAGGGGGACAATATAAATGAGTCTATGACTAATTTTTCTCAAGCCAGGCTAACGCTGGGCTTTATTAATTAACTAAACATAAGCAAGTAGGTAGGTAGGTAGGTAGGTAGGTAGTGTGAGCTGAGTGTGTACTGTGTTGTGTAATAATAAGTAATAACAGTGATGTCAAATATTATGTACATCTAGGTATTAATTACCGGTACCTGGTAGTTCTGCAACAGATATCCGTTTCCGTTACTTTGTAACAGGTACCGGATTCGGATACTATTATTGTATCAATCTAAAATCATAACGATGCTCAGGCTCAGATGCTAATGATGCTATGTGCTGTTTTGTAGGCGTAGGTTTATTTCTTTGAATGCTGGCCTGGCCTGGCTCTCAAGAAGTTCTAACTTGAATTATTATAGATAATCTTTTTGAATTATTTTTGTTCTTTTCTTTAACCATTGAAGATACAAGGTCGGTTAAATTAGAGAAAAGTGGCGCTATTTTGTGGCCATCTCGAATCCGTCAAAACATGCAAGATATATCTGTGACCGTTCCTGAAATATCCTGAAAAAACTAAAAAATCGAGAAATCTTATTTTTGCCATATCTTTCTTACAATTGGAAATTAATAAATAATTTTTCGTAGGTTTACATAAGCCATTATGAGCTATTCATCTGTCGTTTCAAAAAATTTCAAAGCCGACTAGATCCCAGAGTTTTAATAGTCAACTTTCGTTTTTCTTATAGCCGCCATATTGTTTTTTTTTATTTCGTTCGGTATGAAAAAAATTATGGAAACCAAAAATTAATAAACTTAAAAAAATAATTTAAAAATTTTTTTTTCTTATTTTTTAAAGAAGACAACATTTTAGACCGAATATAATAGAGAAATTAAAAAACTATAAAGCAAGCAGTATGATTTCATATTGACCTACCTATTTCAGCGAAAAATTTTCTGTTTTTCTTTGAAAAAAGAAGAATTAAAATTTTCCAATTTTTTTTCTGAATTTTATTACTTTTTGGTTTCCATTATTTTTTTAATATCGAACGACATAAAAAAAATAATATGGCGGCCATAAGAAAAACGAAAGTTGGCTATGAAAACTCTGGGATCTAGTCGGCATAGAGTTTAGGTAGCATTAAATAGATAAGAACTCGTTTAACGAGTTAAAAGGAATAATTGATTGGCATCCCTAACCTTACCTAAGATACCTATATGAAAGTGTTAACTATTTAAATTAAAGCAGCAGAATAACTTGCATTTTGATAGAATCTGATTCAGATTTCGAGTTGTTCAAAATTATTATTCCTCGAGGAGTTCGTCCCGAAACATTTTCTCGAAACTTTTCCGCTTCGCTGACGCTGCAACGTTGGGAATTGTCCCTGGTTTGAAGACATGTTGCGATGATACCGTAACCGAATAACAAAACAAATACAGCAATGATTGAATATTTCATTATTGTTGCGATCTCGATGAGCTTTTTGAAAAATTCTGTTGGTGTCATGTTCGTAGTTTTTTGTTTTCAGAAAATTTTCCAACAATTCTTCACCTATATGTATACCGATGTAATTAGCTAGCATGAAGTAATAATTATCAAACAATTAGCGGCATTTATCCTCATTAGTTCGAAGAGAATGAGAACAGCTTGTCAATTATTATTTCAATAACGTGCACAATAAACTGTTGTCTAATGCTGGTGGAGTGAAGATAATTTATACTAGGAAAGCTCAATAAATTGGGCCCTTATTCTTCACATCAAATACATGTATTTCCAGGTTATCTACATTTAGGTATTATCACAGTCATGTGGTATCACATTCGTTAAAATTAGTAATCACATTTTCGACGTGTTTTGACCTCTTGACGTCATCTTCAGGACTGTACAAAACAGTTCAAAACTTGAGCATTTATATCATAATAACATCTTTGCAAAAAGTGAAGAAAACTTATTGTATATTTACCAAAATTCCTTTAAAAATCTAAAAATTCTAAAAAATCAATTGCCCCCTCAACGATAGCTGTTCGCCTCCAGCCTGCACTTCTTAATTAATTATACGATCGGGTAATATATCGGTGGAATAGGAGTCAGTCCATATAATTGCGTCTTTCATTTTGGCTTGTTCGGGTTAATAACATGATGATTTTTATTTTTACATTTCTTTGAGGACGATGATGTTACACGTTGGGTTACACGTCGACTTCAGCCGCCTAACGTGTAAGACCGTCCTCAAAGAAATCTAAAAATAAAAATCATCATGCAGGCACAAAGTCGTCAAGAGGCGTCAAATGAGGAATTATTCACCATTCCGTTTTAAAAAGACATCATGACCATTTTGTGGAATAATTTTGGTGGCCTCTGATCTTTTAGAGTTTCAAAGGATTGCTTTTAGATTCCCAGCGAATGATCAGGGTATCCGTGTTCAAATTGGCCTCATATTTCCTTTCGATGATTGTCGTATTGGAATTAGTTAATCACGAAGGTAGTGATTTTATTGAAGTCATCAAAAGGATTTGATGTCGACGATGTTGTTTCTTCTGTGGAAGAAGCACAAGAGCAAAAAGTGGTTCGTAGCTAAATATCGCTTGACAAAATAGGGCGCGACAAAACAAGGCAAAGCAAAACATCTCAGGACAAAATAGCGCTGTGACGAAACAGCCCGCCGCGACAAAACAATTGCAGCGCTATTTTGTCCTGCGATGTTTTTTTCGCAGCTCTATAATGAAGATGAGCTGTGTAGAATAGTAAAAAATGTCTGTTTGACGCCATATCTAAATAGCGTGTTACAAAATGCGCTGCGACAAAATAGCGCAATGACAAAATAGCACAGCGACAAAATAGCGCAGAACGTTGCAGCGCTATTTTGTCCTGCGCTGTTTTGTTCGCAGCTCGATAGTGATAATGTGCCCTGTAGAATAGTAAGAAATACCTAAAAACGTTTGCTGTATTATGATCACGACTGCATGTAATGAAATCTAAATTTGGAAACTCCTTAATTTGGATTACATCATCTCAAATAATTATTCACAAAACCTGTAGGTAGCATCTCCAGGATACTTAAAGTTTACGAAAATAGGTCGAATTATTTATTCGACCCTTTACAAAACGTTGTACGCCGATCTATATTTTACTGCTTGGAACAACTTCAAGTACTGAGTACCGACTGCGCACGCGTGGATTCTGAGAAATGTCAATTATTATCGTTCCTATTCATAGATTTGCTCTGTTCATCAATTTTACGCAGTTTTTGATTCATTCGCGAGAATGTATTATGAATTGCTAGGAGCTGTGATTGGACAAGAGCCGGGTATTATGAACTATAATTCAACACCTACGAATAAGAAACCTTCATACATCATGCAAAAAGCTTTAATAATTGGAATATTATTCAATAAGAGTAGAAAAAAGTTATTGTTTCGTATAGTAGCAATAATAATAAAATTAATCACTGTTACTTTAACAATTATATTACTATTACTATACCTAATTCTTAAGTTTGTGAAGAACCAGCGATAAGCAGTGAAAAATTGCAGGAATATAGACCACGTAGGTAAGACATTAAAAGACTAATCACTAGACTTACCTACACGTTAATTATTCACGTGCATACAAAAAATCAAATAGAATAATTTTGTAGACTTAAAACGTACGAGGGACGTTTCTTGCGTTATGAATTTTCCTCCAAAAAACATACATTGAGTCAATTTTGGCAGTATTAAAAAAGTAATTAGGTATTATTGTTTATAACCTGGTTCCATTCCACCCCAAACAATTTTCGCGGAAGTAGGAACGCTGGAACGCTGTTTAGCCGCCAACTAGCCCAAAAAATAAATTTACTTATTGTTTTGGCAACGCACACAAATGAACATCACAGGTCGAAGCGAAGAAATTTCACAAGCAAATTTTAACAGTTTTTATTAACAATTAAAGTAATTAATATAATAGTCATAGAAATTTCAATTAGGTAGTAAATATAATAGACAAATAAAATATGCAAATATCAGAAAATATAGTATTTACATGGAGCAAATTTAAATATCACAAAAAATTAAATATTGCAATAGATGGTACGAGTAAAATGCAAATGGTATCACAGGTAGGTATAATAATGAAATACATAGTTGATTTATAGAAATTATTAAATAATTAAACAGGGCAGATAAAATAATTATACATTGAAAAACGAACGTTGAAACTTTGAAACTCACACGGTGACGTGTGAGGGCGATACTAATAATTAAAATGTTGTTTTATTAAATAAAGGAAAAAATACAGAATTTAAAAATCATTGAAATAAGGCACCAGAGCTATGGAAGTGAAGTAACAATTTTAAAAAGCAATCACATGAAAAATAGCAAACAAAATTTAGTATCAGGTGAAAGTTTAGAACTACTTAGCTTGGCAAAACAGGTGGTGATGTTGCCTGTCTCCCAAAGTGTTTCAACACGACTCCACGAGTATCCGCCATGAATATTGGTGCTGGTGGTAGTGCCAGCCGTGAACCGTCCTCTGGTGTTGGTGCTGGTGCTAGCGCTAGCTGGTCCTGATCATGATGGTCCTGATAGTGCTGTTACTGGTCTTTATGGCCCTCATGTTGCTGGTATTGGTCCCTCATGTTGTTTCGTAAGACACTATTCGTAGATCCGAGTTTAAGATTAAAAAAGTTAACCAGTCGTTTCCGTTGAACATTCAAAAACGAACTAGCGGCGTCATTACCATTTTTAGACGTGAGTGAAAATTTCTAATAATAATTTCTACAACGTCTCGTTCAATTAAACGACAGTGTATTCCCGCTAATAATCACCTGATTAATATCAACTTCCAATGATTGTCTTTTTCGACATCAGACGCTGTGTGTTAATTTCAATTTTTAAGAGACTGTTAATAAATGAGATTTTTATAAATAATGATCTAATAATGATCGCAGTGATGAAATGAAAATGAAAAAAATAATATTTGCCTTTTTTAATTGTTAAAGGGGGTGTGTAACGTTCTTTATTTATTATTTATCATTAATCTACCATTACATTTTTTAAATTATCGCAGTGGATCCTTTATAATTCAGTTTAATTAGTCTATGTTTGGTATCAGAATATGTTTTGAGCTTCTAAGTTACTTTCGCTGTACGTCTGAGCAGTGTGTTGCTGTTGCCAGACTCTCTTAGATGTTTATTTATCTTAGGTACTAGTCGTACTAACTGTAGTTCAAGCATGTATATATGGTATAACTTAGTTGACTGATAAAGCGTCACAACGTTAGCGATGCCTTCACAAAATAACGGTTACCCTCCTTTATCTCCTAATACAATGCGCCAAAAAAATTTAAAATTTTCACAATTATAGACTGTTGAGGAAAATTATAGCGATGGAACCGTATGGAACTAGCTCATCAACACTTGTGGATTCTATTAGTGCTAGTTGAGCAATTTTTTACATGAAAAATACTGAAATATATGTTCTCAGTTACCTACTAGAAAATCGTACAAAATCAACAAAATGTCTGGTTTTATTGCGAGCGTTTTTCAAACAAGACTCGTAATATTGTGCGCTTATTAGAGGAATAATTATTATTGCTAAGGTGTCGAGTTTTGAGCTAATGATAATAAATGCCGCCTTCCTCATAATATATGAAGATAAATGTAATTGTAGCGCAGTTACTGCTTTTCTTGATAATTCTGTCGGTATATAAAGAGAAATATTTTGCTACTGCTCAACTTGAGAAACGTCACCAGAAGAAGCTTTCCTCGATCTCAATAATGAAGTTTTCAATGATCCAGGTTTTGGTTTTGGTATTTGCTCAATCTGTTCTGGTAGAATCGCTGGAAGACAAAGACAACTTTGACAGTAAGTTTAATTTTTTTTGTCACTTCTCAGCTCCAATTTTTTGCTGTCTGTCCAATCCTCCTCCATCTTGCAGATCTCTTGCCTCCATGACTGCCTCCACGTCTTTTTTCCTCGTTTTCTACTTTCAGGGGAAATCCATTGACCACGTATTAGTTCTCATCCATTACTTGGAGGTGTCCGTACCAACTAAGTAAGTCTTTTAAGGTCTTAAGGACTCTAGAATATTAGATTCGACACACACCATCTGTCTTATGACATCATGATCTAATCTGGAGATGCTGCAGCTTCTCCTCCGAAAATTTTTCGTCCGATTCCGAGGCTTTGTTGATAAATTTCGCTTGCGGACCAGGTAATTTTTCTTCTGGGTTTACTCCTCATAAACTGGATGTCTTTCTAGACAACGGAGACCAGTTTTCCCCTCACCGCAGGTTCCTCTGCTCTGTCAACTAGATTGTACCGGCATGTGGACCGGTATGTTGTTCTCTACTCTCAAGACCATTGGCCTAGGTAGGGACCCTCACAGGGTGCTATCATCCACCAGATGAACTCTGTTTTTTTTAGCGAGGTGTTACTCCTCGATCCCTCGCTTTCACACTCCTTCCACACCTCTTGAAAGGTATGGTTCCTGGCTTGGGACTGGCATAGCGGAGTTAGGAATAGGTGATTTTCTAATTTCAGCTGAATATACTAATAGTGCTTTTTGAATGATGGAACAACGGATGGCTATCTATATTAAAGGTAGTAACGTTACTCAAACAACAACAGCACCACAAGATTATCAGCTGGATAATACGAAGCAGCAGTGTATGAAGCATTTTTTTTTTGTTTTTTTTCCCGATCGACTAAGCGAGGTTTCAGCTCAATAATCGCTTTATTATCGCTTAGCTGTAACATATACTTAGTTTAATAAGGGGCTTAAAAATGTCGATACTTTTTATGTGGAAATATTGCTGAAACTCCTGGTTAAGATTTAGGTACTAATAATTTGGTGGGGTAGATTTTCCTGGGGTAGAAATCATCTACCCCACCAAATTATTAGTACCTAAATCCTAACCAGGAGATTCAGCTGTATTCCACATAAAAAGTATCGACATTTTTACGCCCCTGATTAAACTATCTGTTACAGCTAAGCGATAATAAAGCGATTATTGAGCTGAAACCTCGCTTAGTCGATCGGGAAAAAAAAAACAAAAAAAAAATGAGCTGGGACCTCACTTAGTCAATCGGGGAAAGAAAAATTTGATTTAAGGTGTGGGCACTTCGAAATACCCATAATACCTTACTATATGTTTAAATAAGGATTTATGTCACTGAAAGTGTGGAACGAATGTGAGAAGGAATTTTTTTGACACTCGTGGGAGATTAGCTCTAGAGTGTCCCTTAACTGCCCTCAATAAATTTTCAAACTCGTTCCTTGTTCCTCCAAACTTCCTAGATAGTCTGGTGCATTATGAATTGAAATGAAAGAATATTCCAGGAATTAGGTGACTTTCTAATTTCAGGTGAACTTACCAATAGTGGTTTTCGAATAATGGAAGAACGTTTCATGGCAGTTGTAGGCGGTGGCGGTATGACAATCAGAGAGGAAGAAAAGAAAAAAAAAGAAGCAGAAGCAGCAGCAAAGAAGAAAGGATAGAATGGGAAGTGAAAATCTTTTTTGACTTCATTTTGCTGAGAAATGTAAATCCTTTTAAAAGTAAATAATCGATTCAATTTATTCGTCGCACATTGTACAATTATTGTTACATTTCTCTAAAATTTACTAAAAGTACTGTTAAATTCGAGAAACCCCCTTCCTGAATAATCGAGGAAATTTTTACCCTGTTGTGGGTTGTGGGCAATAGGGCAATGATACCCCTGTACTTGCACTAGTTAACTTTTGTTAACTAGGTTAACAAAACCTTTTCTGATTCCTCTAACACCGATCTGACAGAGATCACTCACTATTACGATGCCAATTTAATTATCAGTCCACTCTTTCCCTAAACAAAATTTTTAGAGTTTATTGGAATTATCTGTACGAATCACGGCCTCTCATACCAACTGGAAACCTGTAGTACCTGTAGGAAACCGGTGGGATGCTCACCCCGCACCGTCTCTGGTCGTTCCAATGTAGGGAAAGAACGCAAATATTTTATGATTCTCGACTTTAATTTAAAGTAAACAAATCATTCTATAATTTTCCTTCCTTCCTTCCAAACCTCCCTCCGTGTTTGAACACCATTTTTTTTTGTCGATTCTTGGCATCCCAAAACTTTGTTTTTAAAGTGGGGAGATAGTTTCACATTGGCGTAGAATAATCTGGCTCCCAATTTGATTCCTCTATTTCGGAGTGTCACAGAAAAATCACCTTTATCTCCTTTTTCTCCTGGCTCAAATAATTGGGCCCCACAGTGTAATTTTTCTCTCGCTGGGCTCTGCTGATCGATTTAATTTTGCAGCCAGTTTAATGGTATCCTTTTGAATAAATTATTTTTCAACTGGCTAAACAAAATAGTGTCGCTCTAGTCTTGCTTGGCTTTTAGCGATTGGAGATATATTTACAGGGCCACAGCGGACACATTACTTTCAGATGTTGTTTTCTTAATAAACCCACAAATGGCACGTCAGACAGTAGGGCAGAAGGTTCCCTACTCGGTCAAAATGCTCATTGCTGATTTTTTGTTTCCGCGTGGGTTGACAATGCGAAATATAGAACGGCCAATAATGGTGTGTGCCATGACGCTTGATATGTTAGTGTTGCTTTTTTTCCCATAAACACGCAATTCATTTTAGAAATAAAGTTTTGGACATTTTGTAGAGGGAGTGGTTGGAATAAATATATTTAATAAACTCAATTTTTTAATTATTTCATTTATTTATTTTTTAACCATTTCTTCTTCTTTTCATGGCACCGAAACCCGAAGACATCACCATCAGACCGAGCTTCTCGAGTCCGCTCTTTTCATGACTCTTTATGACTCTTTTCATAAGTTCATCTGAAACTTCGAAGTGATATAATTATTTGCATACATAAAATGATGATAACTGAGGATTCTAGGCTTCTACTTGATGTTTGGGAAGATATTTCACGATCATATCCTTTTAGTTCTTTTGCGCGGGGTATAGAAACTGAACATGGAATGGAGAGTTTAATAGACCGGTCGAAAATGTAGCTGGGAGTGCTTTTCTATATGATATTCGCCACGCAGAGCAGCAAACACATGAGGTCAAGAAGATACCAAAACTGGTACTGCGGGGTACAGGTATGTCGGGTCATTTTTTTTTTTGTTTGAATTCCCGGTGCGTAATGCTTCAGGAGAGTTATTTAATTGACTACGGCTGCAAATGGATCGTTCTCGCCACAGTATTAATGCGCACAGCAGCAACCGCGTGAGGCCAAAAAGATCCAGAAGCACCTCGAATAGCGTCGACTGAGAGGAACAGCTATTGGTCAGTGATACACCTCGCAGGATATTATTTAAATGAACTTGACAGAAGTTGAATTAATTAAATAAGAAACTAGAACGGCTCTACCAATTTTATTCACGTCGAAATATTCCAAGTCAAGAGACGATATTAGATTTATTTCGTTTGTATGTGGTACTACATAATATGTATACAATGTACATACAATGTTACATGTACAGGACATATTATGTCCTTATTTATTGGTTTATCCTGTTGGTCAATAAACTATTATTATTATTAGGATAACAGTAGGCGGGAGAGTGAGGTAAGATGACGAAGTTAATTTTTTTTTTAATTCAGTTAAAGAAACGCTGTAAGGTGTTGATGTCATTGAGATCCTGTACATTTCAAACTTTAAATTTTCCTTATACTGATGTAGATGTCTCCCTTGTTGGGCGGAATAACGTTACTGGAGATTGTTTGTTTACGTCATGTGATTCTTTGTGTGATGTAAAATAAGGAACTTCTCAGCAAATAATGGTGAGTTTTCAACCAATAATTTGTCAGCAGTTGCTTTAATTCATCTGCTTTAATTATTTTGATATTATACAACTGAATTCAGCCGGACGCTAATATTTGCCAGAAAAGATAGGTTACATTTAAGCAAGGGGCAAGTTGACGAATTCGTCATCTTACCCCGCGAAGAAATTACAAAAGAAAATCCGATAGGAGAAATTGGACAGAAGATAGCTTAATTGCCGCAATGCATGCCGTTGAAGAGGAACGCATGTTTTGTAACATGGAAAGTACCTATAACTTACGATATTCCAGAAGCTACACTGCGAAGATATATAAAAAACCTTCTTGCGCATCAATCGCATAAATAGTGTATGTTTTTGCGATTCAATTATGAATATTTGTACTTAGGTACTGCTTTTTAAATTAGATTTCTGAAATTTTCCATAATCAGGTCATATTGGTGTAGTGGTTTACTGTGCAAAATGCATTTTCTTTCGTTTGATAACGTGCCTTATAGAATGGA
The DNA here is from genome assembly GCA_910589415.1 of Malachius bipustulatus. NCBI lineage: Eukaryota > Metazoa > Arthropoda > Insecta > Coleoptera > Melyridae > Malachius > Malachius bipustulatus. The sequence continues at coordinate 8,769,837 of OU342633.1, forward strand.
TTTTTTAATTTGTCCCTTCTCCTGTGCCCGTCACTGGCGAACTTTACTTAAAAATTACTATTCTTTACACTACCTTCAATAAATTCGAAAAAAGTGAAAAGGGAGTTTTGAAAACCGAAAATTTGAAATTTTAGAGGAATAAACATCATGTAAAAATATTCGAATATCTCCGCCATTTTAATGATTTGCTTCTTGAAATTTTCCAGAGTTAAGCGTTATTAGTATAGTTGTCCACTGGAAAAATTTCAGTTCAATCGCTCACAAAATAGGCTCATAAACGGTTATAGAAATTTAGCAATTTTTACCCTTTTCCTATCCACGCCACTGGCTTTATTAATAGAACAAATGCAAATTTTATTGCATTAACTTTTATTTCAAACAATTTTCTTCCAATCATCTTAATCTGATTCAAAAGGTTCAAAAAATTACAACATCCTGTAGAAGTAAGGCAACTTTAGGAATTTTTTTTTTAGAAAATCAAACGTCATCCCAAGGTTTCACAAGAGTAAAAGGTTTCTTTCACTAATATTGAAAGATGGAGCTACAGGAGCGTTTTTAAAATTTTAGAGAAATAAACATCGTGTAAAAAAATTCGAATACCTCCGCTTTTTTTTATTTGGTTCTTGAAATTTCTAAGGGTAAAAATTATTAGTATAGTTGTCTGCTGTATTGGGGCAAGAGGGAATACCATAACAACAGTACATACTTTTTATGATAAAAAATTTAATAATCAAATTTGTATAGGATTGGAGTGAGACGTAGAGTGTGAATAATTCATAAGCAGTCCCGTCCCGGCACATACTAAGCCGTTTCTTACATATTTTTGTTATTTATGCATTGTTTTCCATGTAACGTCGTTCCGCGAATGAATCTACTCAATTATTCACGTGATTTTTTAATAATTGACGGAAGAACCTCCCGTTTATTATTTTCTTGTATCCGAAATCAATGTTTACCATCAACATAGAAATTTCCGTATCATAAATCTGGGTGTAGAAATCTTCTTCTGTACTGCGTTAGCTAATAATGTGCATCAAAGTAACTATATAGAATAAAAAAACGCGAACTCAATGAAAAAACAAATTAATCGTATGAGGGTGTTAATTTGAAAAGGAGCCACAGCGAATATCTCTGAAAAAAGCCAACAATAAAAAATTTCCGAAACACATCGATTTTTGTTTGAAGGGGGACACTTTTTGATGTACAACTGACACGTGCATCGCTCACCCCCTCATCGCCATTAACTACCTCTAAAAAATCTTAACTAGAATGCCCCACGTTGTGACACGTTATTAAAAAAAAAATCCACCAGTAATAACTACTGGGGAATCATTATAATAATAATTACACTCCTAAATTATTTAGGAGTGCATTCGTGTTTTCGTTATTAAGTTTTTTTTATTTTTTTAGGGCTCGTAGCTTCCGCGGTTACCAGACTTAACAACTCGTGATTTTTTTCTTTTGGCCCACCTCAAGTCGGTTGTCTTCAAAACTAAACCGCTCAATATGACGGGCTTACATCAACCCATAGTTTGCTATTGTTGAGTGTAGAATGATTCCTAGAGAAACATTCCAAATCGTGAGATAGGCATCTGAAAATCGTCCTTATTATTGCATGGAGATGAACGGTTAGTCGAAGAGACAGTGACACTCCCCCTTGCGTCATCGCGGATTCTAATAAAAAAAAATCAAGAATAATAGTTTGCATGTCAGTCAGTACAGGGCCTTGAATTTGAAAAATGTCGGTTTTCACTTGTTTATAACTCACAAACTTCTGAATTCAAACATCAGCTGTAAAAGCCAATCTTATTTTTCTTCTCATACAAGCTAAAAATGCAATAACATAGGAGCATTCCATTTAAAATGTTTTTTTTAATTATGTCACTCTCATATGGGACATGCTGTATGTATTGTCCAAAATAATTTTAAGTTGTAGGCACTACGTCCCTGTATAAGACTCAATTTAATTTTTTTTAATCGTGCACGATTTTGGCTACACAGACCGAGGCGTTCGTCGCGCCACACCCTGTATAGTCATCTATCATCTATGTAAAGCATTTTTTAGATTTTTCAGGATATTTCAGAAACGACAGAAGTTTTCGTAAATTTTGTTTCGGATTTTACTAAGAATAAAATTGTGCAGTATTTTTCCAGTTCAACCGACCTCGTATCTCTTACCGTTACGGAGATCCTAATGGTGAGCATCTAATTGCTAACATCCTTAATATACCTAATACCTATACAGATGCTTTCGGTTTTTTTTTCTAGAATTCTCAAAGTGGGATAACTCAAATCAACATTTATTTGTGATCGCATTTACCATTACCCAGAGCAGTTTAATTTTATTTACTTTTTCGGAACCTCTGACGCAACTCATATTAAAATCAATAAGCCTCGACTCCTGCTGCCAGTCCTTACTCCTTACAACCGGCATGAGCATTTGTTGTGTGGAACGGTTTTTGGGAACGCGCTATTGAGAGCGAAAGTTTTGTGGGTACAATACTTACAGCAGGTAAATTATTGATTACATAATAATTTTATTACATTGAAATAAAATACATTTACTATGATGAAATTATAAATTTCGGAGGGGTAAATCAGATGTGAATCAAGGCTTTATGTAAAAACCCTGGCGCCGCTTGAAAACTATTTATAGAACTTCGAAGTTACATGACATGCGATCAAAATGAGCCGTTCTCAGTTCGAGATATTTAGGGTCTCCCCGTCATAGGTAAAATACATACTTCTTGTAAACGGTAAGCTTAGTCGTATATGTTATACAAAGTGTTCCAATTTGAGATTTTTGATAGAGTTAAAATATGAAGGAAATTAAAATAATAATTATTCTTTCGAAAATGTGTTTAACTGAGATACACGATGTTTAAGTATCGATTCAGAGAACAGTATTGTATATTTCTACAGAGTGAACCGGTAATTATAAATTTTTGTGTATAAGTTTTTCTATTTATTAACCCGTATTTTTTAAAATTCTGTCTATAACCGAAGCACCCAGTGGCGTAGATTCATGGTGTTAATGATCTAATTGAGGTACCTACATGATGCGATACTCCCAATGGAAAATTATTCAATCTAGTGAGGAAGATCTGGGTGTGTCGCCATCTTTTTTTTTTGTAATTTCTACCCTACTGGTTAGAAGAAAAAGATTCCAAGATATTTCGCAATTTAAGAACCCATGCAAGTTAGTTGTCATGTAAAAGTGGTATTAATATGCGAGCCGTACGGGCAGCGAGCCGCTCGAGCACCTATCGTGTGATATATTTTCACAACGAACCTCCACCGAGCAATGGGAAAGGGACGAATCCACCGCAAACCACCAGAAGTGATTTAATTAAAATTGAAATATTAAACATTAATTACATCTTATACACCATATCTGACGAGTTCCTGCTCGCGAATGACTCGCGACCCTCTTGGCTTGCATATAAAGGAGTCCCGTAAGTGGCGCATAAACTTTTCAGCACATTGTTCGGTGGTCATCAGGAGGGTTGCTTAAAATATAGACTACGGCCTCTTCTTTCAAATATTATAGAACTTTTTTTTTCAAATGCACCGGTTTTAATTTATCTGCAACAAAATTAAATTCAGTTTTTTTATTGCTGGAATACCAGAAAACTAAAGTTAATTTCGGTTTTTTTTGAGGGGAAGGGAAAATCCTCATAGGACACCCTGGTGTGATTCTGCCCTACCAGGGTAGTGCCGGACTTCTACCGGCTAAGACCCCTCCCTTTACTGTGCTCGGCATGGCATGCCCTGAGTACTGAGTAGTGCTCCCATCGTGCCGAGTCAGTTTTCCTGTTATCGTTCTCTCGATATCTCCTCTTCGCACTTTATTTTATTTTCATCAGTGCGCCCATGTATTTCATTATTACTTTGCGCTCTTTTGCGGTTCGAAGCTATCTTATTATAGCGTCCATGCTAAGGGGTTATCGTAGCTCCCTCTCCCTCCACCTCTTTTCTCTCTCACACTCCACACGAGTGTGTGATGTGGCGTATCTCTGCCTCCGCAATATGCGCATTCTTCCGTATTGTTCTTTCCTATCCTTTTAAGGTATGTTGCAAAGGACCCATGTCCCGTTAATGCTTGTGTTATGTAGTAATCCAGTTCTTCTCCTCCCCTACTCTCGACCCAGTATTTCAATATGAGGATAATGGTTCGGGTCCATTCTCCGTTGTTTGTCTTTTGCTATCTTTGTTGTCACCTATCCATTATCTCTATTGTCACCCCTCTATGCCTTTTTCCTCCATTCCTTTTCTTCTTTTTTATATCTCTCCAATCTTTCTTTTATCTGTTCCTCGATTGGTAGGACTCCCGCCACCACCTGAAGTACCTCCAGTGAGACGGTCCTATTCGATGAGGTGACCCTGATCAGTGCTTGCCTTTGTACTGCACAGATCATCTTCTGGTATTTCTTAATCCTCATCACCTCGTGCCATATCGGTGCCGCGTAGAGCATGATCGATTGCGACACTGAGGCTAGTAATCTTCTTTTTGCAGTACCCTGGGCATCACTCCTCCCAGTGCGGACATAGTCTTGGAGGCTTTTCGCACTGCATTTTCCACATGAGTTCCTAAAATTTGTTTTCTGTCGAGGGTCAACCCCAGATATTTCAGGCTCTTCCCCGCCTTTATTTCGACTCCGTTTACCTCGAAGGTCACCTGAGGTTCTTTTACTGCATTAGTAAATACCATGGCTTCCGTTTTATGGGGTGCTAAGCTCAGTCCCATTTTTTCGATCCATTTTGCTATCTTTTTTATAGCTTCATTTCCCCTCTGGGTTATAGTTCCCTCCGTTGGGGCACTCACCACGACCGCCAGGTCGTCAGCGAAGGCAACCAATGTCACCCCGATGGGCATTTTTTGTCTTAATATACCGTCATACATGACGTTCCACAGTGTGGGACCCAGTATGGATCCCTGTGGAACGCCACTGGTAATCTCAATCTCCTCTTGCGCCTCTATTAGTGTTTTCTCGTGTAAGTAGTTGTGGAGTAGTACCTTTCTGAGGTAGAGGGAGACTGGGTATACCGGCCAGTGCCTCTTCTATCCTTTTTCACTTGGCTGTATTGAACGCGTTATTGATGTCTACTGTTATTAGGGCGCAAAGGCCCGGTCTCCCATTATATCCATATTTGGCTTTTTTTGCTTCATTAATAACCGTTTCCACAACTTTTATTGTTGATCTTCCCTTACGGAATCCGCATTGTTGCGTGCTTAAAGCTTCCTTTTCATCTATTTCCTCGTGTATTCTATTTAGGAGTAGCCTCTCGTATAACTTGCCGATCGTGTTTAGTAGGCAGATCGGTCTATATGCTAAAGGGTCTTCTAAGCTTCCTTTACCTTTCCATATTAATACTACCCTTGCTTGTTTCCATTCCTTAGGGAACCCTCCGTTTTTTAGGATGTTATTCATTGTTTTTGTTACGTAGTTTACTGCTATTTCCACAGAAATTTTTACCGTTTCCGGTGTTATGCCGTCTATGCCTGGTGATTTACCTTTTTTGATGCCCTTTGCTGCATTTTTTACCTCTTGGGTCGTAAATGGCGAACATGTCCATATCTTGTAATCTCTATGAGTATTTTTTTCCCCCGATGGGAATAGCGTCTTGATTATTTCTTTTCTGGTTTCTCTCGAGGGTCTGTAGGGGGGGTTCAGTTGTTTCAAACCTTTCATTGTTATCCTGTATGCGTCCCCCCATACATCCTCTTCGGCTTTTTCGCAGAGAGCCTTCCATTTTTCTCTTTTTGATCTTCTACATTGCTTCCTCATTTCCTCGTGTTCCTTTCTCAGCTTATCCTTTTCCTCTTCTCCTCTGTCATTTCCTTGTTTCCCTTGAATGCGAATTATTCGTCTTCTCAATTTTTACATTTCTCTTCTCGTGTCTTCCAGTTCTTCATTCCACCAATATATCTTTCTCTCTAACACTTTTCTTGTTGTGCTTCCTTTGGGCATTTTGTATTCTCCCAAACATTTATTGGGGAGTGTATCTCTCATTACCCGTTGTCCTCATGTTTTTCCATTTCTACCCTTGTCTTCCTAGGGTTTATCATGATTATTACTGTTTTTTTTTCTCGGTGTATTCCTGCCGTTGTTGACTCCTCTTCCATTACCTTCCAGTTCTCAATCATTGATTGTTTTCCCTCTCCAACGATGGTGAGATCAATTATAGATTCTGTCTTGGCTCTTTTAAAGGTTGGATTGTTACCTTGATTTGTTATTTCGAGCTGGTTAGATGCCAGCCATTTTTCCACAACCCTTCCTATTTTATTGTGTCTTTTTTCTCCTCACATAGGTGATTTAGCATTAAAATCTCCTGAAATTATGAATGTTTCCCCCTTATGCTGTCAATGAGGTCATCAAAATATTTTCCAAATTCTTCGATCGTTGTATTGGGTGATGCATAGCAGCTATACACGTATATGCCTTCTATTTGAGCATATGCGAATCCTCTTCCTCCTCCAATTCCTTTGACTTGTAATCTCTTGTTTTTTTATCATTATGGCTACTTACGTCACCTTTTTCATCTTCTATCCACTCCATGTTGGTTGTTCTGCTTTTGTTGGGTTCATTTACAAGAAGGATATCCGCCCCTATTTCTGTTGCCGTTTTCATCATCAGTTCATGAGCCGCTCTTATTCTGTCCGTATTTATTTGTAGGACTGTGAATTTTATTGTTTTGTCTTCCTTTGTGCCTGCATCTTGGCCTTTTTAAAGACGTCGCAGGTTGCATTGCCAGCCTGGTGTCCCTGTCTCTCACATAGTGGACAGTATGCTTCTTTTATGCAGTCCTTTGCATTGTGTCCTGCTTTGCAGCACCTCATGCACTGCCCTCTTCTATCCACTCCTCCACATCTATCGGCTTGCTATCCATACACCCAGCATTTGTAGCATCTCTTAAGGTCCAATTTCTTTTCTATGTTGCGTCTTGTCCACCCTATTTCTATGATTCCTATGTCTAATAACTTCTTTGCCAGCGTTTCCTCCGCTACCATTTTGTAGTTCTGTCTATTTCCCCACGCTGGGTTCAGCGCCTAGTTCCCTAATCATGAGTGTCACTCCTCCTCTTCCTAGTACTCGTGTCTTTATTCCCTTCATTTTTTCAGATATATATTTTGTTAGGCACTCAGATTGTGCCCTACTCCCTGTCTGTAGTAGTACGTTCCCGTCCCTTGTATTCCTTATTGATGTGATCTCAATGTCTAATTGTTTGGGGTCTAGTTGCTCTTTCATAGTTTTCAGTAGGTCTGCATAGCTGGTTCCTTCCGTCGAGACCTGTACTGCTGTTCCTCTTTTTCTTCTCTCTGGTCCATTTTTTGTTTTCTTACTTTGTGTCTTTGTGTCACTCTTCTTTCTCGTGTATATATCGATTTGGTTTTCTGATTTTATCAGTGCTATTTGCACTATCTTCCTCATTTTGTAGATCTTGATGTTCGGGATTCTTGGCATCGCCACTCGGTTCAGCTTATGTTTTGTCATAGATTTATCCAATTCTTCCATAGCGTTCAATATTTCGAATTCACTGGTATCCTCTATTTTAACTCTGAATATGTGGCTTGTTTCTTCTTCTTCTATTCCCTCAATTTTTGTGTTAAGCTTAATACATCCCGCTTTTAATTGTTCGGGTATCCTTTCTATATTAGAGCATCTCTCTTTATATTGTTTTTGTATCCCCCTGTTCCATTCGTCTTTTTTCCCTTGTATGCATATTGCCCAGTTTGTCTCCATGTCTAGTGGTTTTTCTTTTTTTATTTCCGTTTTGGACATTGCTTCTTCCTCCCATTTGTAGCTTATGAGTTCTTCTATATATTTGGGTTCTTTAATTCTTTCAATCAGTTTCTCTACTTCTTCTTTACTAGTTTTTTTGATGGGCTCCTCTGTCACTGTTCCTTTTTGTTCCCTTTTTTGTAGTTCTAGTTCCAGTTCCAGTATTCTTTCTTCGAGCTTCCTATTTTTTTCCTTTTCTTGATAAAGGAGCAATTCAGCTTCTGTTTCGTCGGGTTTTAGTTCGTGACTGTTTATGTTGCTTGTTTTTATCTTTTTTACCATTCTTCTTAATTGTTGATTCTCCCTTATTAATTCTTTTTTTTATATTTGTAGTATCCTCTTTATATTTTTGTTCTGTTTGTTCGTGTACCAGTACCTCCACTAGGCGTATTAGGCTTCTTGTCACATGTATTTAACATGCATTAAAAACATGCATTTAACTCACGCTTTTGGAAAAAAAATGCTATAACATTTGAAATAAGAGGCTGTATGTAGTCTCTATTTGCAAACAATTTCTTAAAAATTATCAAAATTGAAGAAGTTGAATGCTCAACTTTACCTCTTCATATCTCAGGTAATTTACCAGATATTTTTTTTCCAAGATTTTTCTGTGCTTCTCTGAGATGACCCCCGAACGTGCTGAAGGGTTCATGCACCGCTTACGGAACGGGATGCATCTTAACACGGTTGAATAACCATCATAAAAATTATTCGTTTCCTAAAATTCGTATTAGCATTGATTTTTATGGTATTAAGATTACAGACAATTATTTTAAAAATTTACTTGAACTACTTTTTAAAAGGTCATTGTACGATTTTGAAAATTTTCAAGGTCAAACATTTTCTAATACCGTCATTTTTGATTCAACAGAGATAGAAAGTGGACGTATATGCTAATAAACTGCGACGTTTCTCTAGTATAGGTTGATGTCAACAAGCATTTGGAGCGGTTAGCGTCGGGATACTATGTAATTCAGCGTTCAGCGAATTTTGATTTCAAGGGCCACAAAAGACTTTTTTAAAAAATTAATTTATTGAGAACAGACTAATATACTACAATAAATACATTAGGCACGAATGCTAAATCTGATCTAACTAGTACAATAAGTAAATACAGTATTTATACCTTTTAAGGAGGGCGGTGGCTTTGCCATGCGCCTGTTTATTAATAATTCCAAAAGGATGTGTTTTAAGAACATTATCCTAGTTTCAAATACAGAATATTAATATGATTAACAATAATAGTCATTATACATATATCATTTGATATTTAGTTCATAATAACAATAATACAATGGGCCATTTGTTTCGAGGCTAAGGGTTATAAAACTAATAAGGACTTACTATACTCGAATGATAATGAGTTACAATGTGTCATTCATGAAGGAATGCATAACTCCTCCCCTCTAAGATTGAAAAATCGACGAAGAAGGTTTTTCAACTAATTCTACAGGGTCCAAAGGTTCAATTTTCATTTTGAATGATTTTCTTCTCTTGACTAATTTGTAAGTTGCAAATGCAGCGAGGATTAGCAGAATTACGATCCATGTGATGATGTGGGTCGTTGTGTTGTTTTGATGCACTTTCAGGAGAATGGGATCTTGCACTTTCTTCGAAATGTGTGAAATATTCATGTGTACTTCAGGAATGTTTTCAATGGGAATGTCGTCATGAAGTTCGATGGATTCTAAGTGTACATTTCCTATTATTTTCACTGCTTCTTGATTGGCTCGTTTTTTCGTATAGTAGATTTTGTTGCGAATTTTGACTTTGCAATTTGCTGGTATCACGTAGAGGCTTGGTGAGTCAATTGTTTTCGTTATAAGATCTGGGCAATTTTCAGTGATTGTTATTTTGTTTACTGGTACTATAATTAGTAAATTTTCGTCTATTTTTCGAATCATGTCTGCCTTGAGAGTTACTTGGACTTTGGTACAATTTTTCTCTTCTTTGTGGAGTATGATTGGCGTAATACAGGTATCTTGGGTGTTCGAATTTTGATTCAAGTCTGAACAGACGTAAATATCTTCCAAATGAGGACATTCTTGAGTTATCTCGAGCTGATTTTCTTGCGAAATTGCGAGGTAAGGTGTGTTGGGAATTATCATTTGATTGTTGATAGGAATTGGTATTATATGATAAAAGGAATAAATTTGGGAATCAGTTAAGGGAATATTAATTACAAAAAGAATTTTTTCTTTAAAAATGAAGCTTTGCAAATTTAACAGTTTGTAGTACGTATGAATGTCATAGAATTTAATTATAGAATTTTTATATTTATTAGAGCATTCAGTGATGAGATTTAACAATTCATTTACTGGTAATATTTCATTTGTTACAAGATTCAGTTTTGAGAAATATAAAGATGTTTCTATTTTTGTAAGTTCATCGTTAAATTTCTGAACATTTATTTCAAGTCTGTTTAATAAGTTATCAAGTTCTAAATATGTATAAATTGCCATTTTTGAATGTACGAAATCCTTGGTTAAATTATTTAGTTGATTCTCAATTGTAGATAAATCTGAATTTAATGTTTCTATAGTGCCATTGATTTGTTCTGTTAGATCGTTGTATAGTTCGATTTGTTTGTTTAGCCCAATTTGTAATGTTTTTTGATCTTCTTGCAAATTGTTCAATGACTCATAAATTACTTTGCCATCATTAGCATCTAAAGTACCAAATAAGGTTTTTGCAAATGATCCTCCTATATCTAAGAGTCCTCGTTTCTGGCGATAATTTTGATTTGATCGCAAATTATTTTGTAAGATTTTTGTGTTTGTGATTTGATCTTGTATGTCTAAAAGTCGAGGAAGTAAGGTTTTGCTAACGAAAGGGTCACTTGTGGTCGTTATGTGTAGATAAGCGTTCTTATATGCTTCTGATAATTTTTCTGCTTGTACGAGTAACGGTGCCTGATTTATATAATACACATAGGATATTTTCGAAGTTGTGACGTATGCTGGGCCTAGGTGATGTGGGAAGAAACCTGGGTAGTTCGTAAGACTTGTCTGAGAGTTGACTAATTGTAGAAAAAGAATTAAGATTAGCATCTGGAACAAACGATTGAGTATTATTTTTCTGATATTTTCCGTAACCTTTTTATTTTAGATTTGTGTCTTTTAGTGTGTTGCATTTTTAAAATAGGACCTTGGTTACTTTTACTTGTAGAGGGTTTGTATAAAGGATTTTGTTTATCTCTAGTGTCTGTCCTATAATAAACTGGAGAATTTTCGGGAATATCTGGGGCAATTTGTCTTGATTCATTGCTTTTATTTATCCAGCGTTCTTTGTTGGATTGCGAGGTTTCGTGGATCTTTTTAAACAATTGTTTGCTTATTTCTTTATGTCTTGTCACATAATCGGATGTTATAATGTCGTTAGTCAAGTCAAAGGGATCTTTATTGTCAATGTTACAGTGTATAATTTGGAATGGTGTAAGTTGAGTCGTACTATGTATAGAATTATTATAAGCAAGGGTTGCGTATTGAATTATATCTTCGATACTGTATGAAGGGTTTTGTCTTTTTATGCATCTTATGTGCTCTAGCATCGTAGAATGAAATCGTTCAACAGGACTATTTGAGTTGGAATTATGTGGGGTAGTAAAGTGAAGTGTTATATTGTGTAATTTGCAAAAATCTCTTATAATGTTATTATTGAACTCAGTTCCATTATCAGAGGTAATTTGTTGGGGTATTCCATGATGACTTACATAAGAGAGAAGTTTGTTAAATATTTCTATGGCATGAAATTTTTGTAAAGCATAACATTGTCCGTATTTAGAGAAAGTGTCAATTATTGTTAGACATTTTATTTTATCAATATGGAAGGTGTCGATGTGCAAAGATTGGAAAGGTTTTGAAGGTGTGGGGGTTAATTCAAATCGTAAATTATAAGGTTTTCTTTCGTATTTATTTTCTAAACAGATTTTGCAAGTGTTTACGTAATTTGTTATGTCATCGGTGAGATTAGGCCAGTAGTACTTTTGGGATATTTGATCAATTGTTTGTTTTATTCCTCGATGTCCGGTCTTTGTTTCGTGATAGAATTTCATATACATTCTCTGATCATCTATTATCTCGATATCTTTAACTAATTTAGTAGATGTGCATAATGAATAAGCATTGTTCTTGAATGTTCGTGGAAGGACTGTTGATAGGCGTTTTATTCCGTCTATAAACTTGTCATCTATGTAGATGCAATATTTATTCTTAGGGTCTACGAAGTATTTAAATGTATCTATTGTGGCTTTTTCGAGATGTTCGTTCTTACAATGAGTCGTTATCCGATTTTTATTAAAAGGATTACTCTTTGTACTTGTGGGTAGTAATTTGTTTGGCGAACATGTAAAGATAATTTGATTTTTATAGAAGTTTACAGGGTGTTCCGTAATTGGTATATCTAGTATTGGGTGTTCTAACTCTGAATGTTGTGTATTGCTGTCGTTAATGTCTCTGAGTTGATTATTGAGAAATTCGTCAATGTCATTGTCTCCTGTTTCTACAATAAGACTATTGTTGTCGTTATTGTCTAAGGGATGGATTTCCATATTGTCTTCGGGAAGTTTGATGCGTGATAGCGCATCTGCATTTGAATTAATTTTTCCTTTTTTATAAATTATTTCGTAGTCGTATTCGCTCAAAAGTAATCTCCATCTGACCAGTTTCGAGTTTGGCTCTTTCAGGGAGAATAACCAGGTTAAGGGTTTATGGTCACTTACTATTTTGAATCGTCTACCGAAGAGATAGGGTCTGAAAGTTTTGACTGCGAAGATAATAGCTAGAAGTTCTTTTTCTATTGTGGAATAATTTATTTCTGCTGGATTTAGGGTACGAGAAGCGTATGAGATTGGTTTGTCCGAATTAATAGGACCTTGTGAGAGTATTGCTCCTACCGCAAATTGACTGGCGTCCGTAGTAACAATGAATTCTTTGTTAAAATCGGGAAATTGGAGAATTGGTTCATTGCAGAGTAGACTTTTGCAAATATTTATGGAATCTAGAAATTCCTTGGTGTGTTTAATGGTTTGACCTTTTTTTAAACACTGAGTAAGTGGTTTAGTAATCTTAGCAAAATTGTTGATGAATTTTCTATAATAGCCTACTAGTCCAAGAAAGGATTTAATTTCTTTTGCAGTTGTCGGAATTGGGAAATTTTTTATAGCTGAAAGTTTTTTAGGATTAGGTTTGATACCTTCAGGGGTTATCACATGACCTAAGAATTCAACTTCTTTTCGCAGGAATTCGCTTTTATCGGGTTGAATTTTCATATTAGATTCTCTGAGACGCAAAAATACCGTTTTTAGATTTTTAATATGCTCTTCTAATGAAGCTGAAAAAATAATGATATCGTCCATATAGACTAAGCAAATTCGGTTGATGAGACCTCTTAATATATTATTCATGACTCTTTGGAAGGTTGATGGGGCATTTTTTAAACCAAAAGGCATTCTGAGATATTCATAGTGTCCGTTTTCAGTTGAAAATGCGGTTTTAGGTATGCTTTCTGGGGACATTTCTATTTGGTGGAATCCGTTGGCTAAATCGAGGGTTGTGAAGTAGTTAGCTCTGCCAAGTCGATCTAGAATGTCAGTGATGTTGGGAATAGGATATCGGTCATCGATAGTATTTTCATTTAATTTACGATAATCAACGACTAGTCTCCATTTTTGTTTATTTGATGCGTCTAACTTTTTTGGAACAATCCAAATAGGGGCTGAATAGGGGCTATCAGAATGTCTAATTATACCATTTTTTAGCATGTTATCAATTTGGCGTTCGACTTCTTGTTTATGAACGTAGGGATATCGGTATGTTTTAGAATGGATTGGTAATTCGTCTTTTGTTTTAATCTCGTGCTTTATTTTGTTTGTGAAGGTTAAAGGTTGATCTTCATTATGAAAGATATCGGAAAATTCATTGCAAATATTGAGAAGTTGTGATTTTTCTTCATGGTTCAAGTGATTAGTTCTTATGTCTGGATATGATGAAGTAAAATTCGGGTTATTGTAACAAATCTGGAAGTTACAAAGAAAATGTTCATTCGATGTAAAAGACTTACTTGAAATATGAGGATTTTTTATTTTTATTGACTGATTAGTCGGATTAAATATTTCTATTTGAGTTTTAAAATTATTTGCTTCACTGATCGCTGGTAATGTAAAGCAGTGTTCTGATTTCATTTCGGGGATTTCTATAATTCCTTGTTTTTGATTACAAGTAACTGTGCAAATTTTACTCGACTGTGGGCTTATATCTGTGAAATTTTCAGAATTTCTATCATAATTTAATTTAAATTTGACATGGTCATTGTAAAGGATGTCTTTGGAAAAATCAATTGTGAATTTGTTTTGTTGTAAGAACGGTAGTCCTAGAAGACCATCGAAATAATCGTGAAAGTCAAATAGACAAACTTCGAAATTGGTTTTTGTTTTGAACTCTGGGAATGTGGGAATTTTTGCTTTAAATCTACCTTTGTTTTTTACTCCGCATGAGGTAAGATTGTAGGGATCATGGAAAATTTGGTCTGGGAAATAATTTTCGACAATTGAGGGTCTGAGAAGGCAAGTAGTTGCACCTGTGTCTATAAGTAGTTTAAGTGGTGGATTATTTATTCTTATAAAAGGGAGTTTATTGTTTTTATCTACGATATTTAATTCATAGTTTCCGAGGCTGGTATTTGAAAATTTATTTTCTCATTGGAATTTGGTTCTTCGCTCTCGTCGTAAACATATTCGTCATAATAATCATTTTGATTTTGGAGAAAATCTGGGTCTTGAAATTCTTGGGTTGAATTTTCTTCAGGATTTTCTACATTATAGAATTCGTCTGCTTTATGTTTTTTGTTAGGGTGATTATAACTATTAAAGTTATGTTGAGGGGGTCTATGAGACACCTGTCTGGAAATACTCATAGGGGTTGGATAATTTGTGGCAGCATTTTGTCTGGAAATCGGCGTATTTTTTCCAAAAGCTGGCTGTGGTTTGCCAAAGACTTGTCGGTTTGTGAAGAAACGTTGTTGTTGGACAGGACGGGGTTGAATATTAATCGGTTGTGAGGGAAAATTGTTTTGGTTTGCATTGACTTGAGCATTGAAATTTTGCCTGAAATTTGGCTGAGAATAATGGGGTGAAGAAGTAAATTGTTGTGAGAATGAGGGTGTATTATAATATGGGGTTCGATAATTATTACTTGTATTAATATTTTGTGGTCGGTTTTTAATGTTATTTGGTTTGAATGAATTTGAATTATTCAATCGTTGAAAATTTTCTTCTTGAATAAGGAATGTTTGTGCTTGTTCTAAAGTATTCGGATTTCTAAGACGTATCGCCATTTGTAAATTGAACGGATGCAAATTTCTAATAAAAGCATTTAAAGTCATTGATTCGTAATGTGCGTATCTTATTTGTTTCGTTTCGAGGTTCATGTCTGCTACAGGTATAGCTTTTAATTTTGTTGCAATTTTTCCACGTAATAATTGCAATCTATTACTAAATTCTAATAGTGATTCTCTTGGATGAGGAGTTGCAGAATTTATATCGTTGGCTAAGCAATCAATATCTCTATGGTCGTCAAAGCAATTTATTAGGGCATTTTTCATTTGTTCCCATGTTGCTAAGTCGCTTCGGCTACCAACTAGTGCTAGTGCTCTTCCTTTGAATTTGCTGGTAATTAATCCCAATAGGTAAGTTCTAAGTACTTCATCGTCAGCACGGTTAAAATGTACTAGAAGTCTATTGCTTTGTTCAATAAATGGATATAAGGCAAATTCATTACCGTCAAATTCTGGAATTGCATCTGCATATGCTCTAATTGCCATATAATTAATTGGTTGCTGTGCCATGATGATATAACCAAATACTTTTGTTCAGATAATACTTAAAGTGAACTTGTTTCTAATAGAAATATCTTTTATAAATTTGAATATTCACTTATTATTTCTAAAAATCAATACCTATATGAATTGTTTAATTCATCAAATAATTACTTGATAGAATTTAAATTTGAAACTATTTTTCTTAAAATAATATAAGAATTACTTTTTTCTTAAAATACTAATGAAAAAAGAAAAAGTTCAGTCACAAGTGAATGGGACAACAAATTCTTTTTGCAATTAAAACTAAGGATGGGAGAAAGAAAGGACTTACTGTTCGTGCAAGTTTTCTTTCAGCTGGCGAGTGGACCTCAAGTTCTGCGAACTGCTGGGGCTCGTCCAGGTTTTCTGCTCGACTTTATTGCCTCAAACTCGGTTGGAGAGTTGCTGGGTTTGGGTCTTGCAGGTGAAGTCTTGAAGCTCTTGAAGATCGGGTTCTTGTTGAAGACAGCTCTCTCAGTTGACACTGACTTTACACTTGTTACACTTTCTTTGCTCTAAATTTGGCAATATTCTGTGCAAATTCTTAGTGCAAAGGGCTGAATCCTACTACGACTGCGCCAATTTTGATTTCAAGGGCCACAAAAGACTTTTTTAAAAAATTAATTTATTGAGAACAGACTAATATACTACAATAAATACATTAGGCACGAATGCTAAATCTGATCTAACTAGTACAATAAGTAAATACAGTATTTATACCTTTTAAGGAGGGCGGTGGCTTTGCCATGCGCCTGTTTATTAATAATTCCAAAAGGATGTGTTTTAAGAACATTATCCTAGTTTCAAATACAGAATATTAATATGATTAACAATAATAGTCATTATACATATATCATTTGATATTTAGTTCATAATAACAATAATACAATGGGCCATTTGTTTCGAGGCTAAGGGTTATAAAACTAATAAGGACTTACTATACTCGAATGATAATGAGTTACAATGTGTCATTCATGAAGGAATGCATAACTAGCGTCTCGTGTTGCAGAGCGAACGCCCCGATCAAGCCAACTGAGCCGAGCCGCTAGCGTTCACTAGAACTTGCACTCGGCGAGCGTGCATTAACGTGTCAGATTAAGGGCCAGTTGCACAAACGTTAATTAAAGATTTGTCAGATAATTATCGATTTTAAAATGCAAATTTGGAAAATAGGGTGAATATTTTGAATGATCTTTTAGTTTTTATCAGTAATTAACTCTTCTAAAAGGGGGTAGAATTTATTTCCAGCAATATCGGACCAACAATTTGATAATACAGGGCATTTTAAAATCAGTAATTATCTAGCAGATCTGTAATTAACGTTTGTGCAACCGGACCTTAGCGTTAAATAATGAACCGCTGCGGCACTTTATTTCACCCGAACTACTTTATTTCACTCTTCGAGATAATCATACATTTTATGAACTAAGAAACGTCTAAAAAAGTGCATTTTATGAATCACTCGTAGATAAAAAATATGTACAACACTTGTAAGTGAAGATACGCAGCTTCCAAAACTAGCTTTCGTTTAGGCGAGAACTTTTAAATGTCCGAACTAAAGCTAAAAAGGAAAAACCAAAAGTCGCTCATAATATGCAGTAACGAGAGTATAAAAACAAATCGAGTTGATACACTCTGTACATAAAGCTTTCATTCAAGTTGTCATGTCTGTGTGATGTCTGTGTAACACAGGTTGCTAAGGAAACAGCATAACAATCAATACAATATACCTATGAATAAATTTAATTAATTAACAAGTCGGTAACATTAACTCGAATGACGTACCTAATGAATATAACATTAAGGATATGTATACAGGGTGGATCATCGAAAACATACTGCAAGGCTTAAGTGCCAGGGAAATAATTTCAAGAAAAAGTCAGAAACGCATCCAGTTTGTTTGCAAACTTTAAACCCAAAAAAAAAACAACACCTTCATCACCTTAAGCGGGGGTATCATTCCCCAAATTTTTTCAAACAGAGATGTGGGTCAAGTGATCGCCAACAATATTTAATATTATTCAAGTTAACTCCAAACTCCATACTCGTACAGCGAAACAGCTTCTCTTCAAATCGTTGCCTTACATTCTGGAGCATCTGAGGTGTCACTTCGCGACTTACGTTAATGATTCGTCTTCGCAGCTTTTCCAATGTATCATGTGGAGTGCGATACACTTTGCTTTTCATGTGAACGTGGCATTAAGATGATAATACCCATTTAGTGAGTAATATGGAAGACGTATGTCTTTTGAAATATTATTTCTTCTTCGTACGCAGAGTAGTTCTCTATGATATTGGCTAGAGCTGGCTCGGGTTCATTGTGGAGTAATTTCAGGATGTACAAATCACTTATTGAGATTCCAGGAACAAAAAATGGTTTGTTTGTGTGCCTCGCGAAAAACCTTGGGATTGCTTTCGACCCTGTAGGTATATTTTTTCGAAAAATTTTCATCAAATCGCGTTTCAGACGTCGGAACGCTTCCGAAAATGCGCGAAAGTGCGAGAGTCGGTGCGCGCTTCGCGCGGCTCCGATGTCCGATTTTTGACAGCTGTCAGAAATGTCAAATTTTACTTTCTAAACTAGCAACCAGATGGTAGAGGCCATAGAAGCCACACAGCCTCGTCCGGTGCGATACCATCTTTCTGGCCACCAAGCCATAAGGGCGATATCACCAAGAGATGAGCAGTATAGAGCACACTTTTTTTGTCCCTGTCAAATTATTCATTTCATACAGATAAGCACAATATAGTTACCACCAATGTCATTCTTACTAAAGTTCAGATCCAAAATAATAGTCACTAACTGATATTACTGAAAAAGCAATTTTAGAGAAGCGGCACGCAGAAACTGATGTTTAGAACAAAATTTTCTGCTTGCCGCTTATCCATAATAGTTTTTTTTAGTAATGTCAGTTAGTGACTACTATTTTGGATCTGAGCTATAGCCCGTGTTTCTTCACCGCTCTACGTTGTTTCCTTAAAGAGGCAGGTTTTTATGACCTAATTTAACTCACCATTCCGGCTGCTAATAACCCCTTGCGGTTGATGCAGCCTAATCAACCTAAGAAAAAAAAACCTAAAACCGAGGTAGCCTATTTTAATGTACAGAACATCAACTGACTTTAATACCGAAACATCAGTGACAAAAAAGGCCGTGAAGCGGAATCGTTTGCGATTAGCTGTGGTTATACCCAGCTCGTTGACGAACGAACCCGCATTCCCGATCACGAGGGATAATTCGCTAGCCTTCTGGACTTCTTTTTACCAACGAACCCTCAAATATACACTACCATAGTGCAAGCTCCTCGGGGTTTCTCAGACCACAAACTCATATGAACATCATTATGTTCTACCAATTAGTGTCAAAGAAGCAAGTCAACCGCGTATAGTCTGGCACTATAGATCGTGTAGGACGAGGGTTTATCAAGTCATCCTAATTGTCATGGAAGCCTACATTCCCTGTTCAAAAAAACGGCCCTCAAACAGCAAACCTTGGTTCAACAAACGATGCAAGGAAGCTGTCGCCTCCAAACAACTGGCTTTCGTCAATGGCGGGAGAGCCCCGATGGCATAAATCATCACAATTTCATCCTTGCTCGAAACAGATGCAAAGAAATAGTAGACCAAACCAAGGAAGCTCATAGCCAGAGAATTAGAAATAAACTCCTATCCTACCCAAACGGCTCGAATTTTTTTTGGTCGGTCACTAAGGCTTCACTTGATCCACGATTCCACCACTTACACGAATAGAAGGAACGACTACATAGCAACTGAGAAGGCGGACTTGTTAGCGGGAGTATTTTCTTCATACTCTTCCGTTGACTTTCAGAGAAGAACCCCGCCAATGATTCCTACCGTAGAATCTAAAATGTCATACATTGTTTCCCCCCAGAACCCAAACAAAGCTTCTGGTCCCGATCACGTACCTGTTTTCGTACTTAGAAAATGCGCCACTGAACTGTCACCTGTTAGTTTTCTGTCGACTTTTTATTATGTGTTATAAAAAGGGGATATTTCCTTATTGTTATCGTTTTACGTGCTATAATATTACCTATACGATGTGTCTGGGTAGGTATCCCTGAAATGTCTTTACAGCTTAATACCAATAAATGTTTCTCGGATGAAACTAAGTCGATTTAAGTCAACTTATTATCTCTGTTCAAAGTTGCTTGGCTTAGCATCTACGAGATGACAAACTGTCAATTCTAAAATTATTGTTATTTGATTATTAAACATAAACCGTTGTTGCGAAGCGATGTTGATGAATTTTATGACTCTTATGCAAGAAGTGCCATAGGGTACGTGCAGAGTGACAAGTAACGCCCATATCGAACAACCGGACACCGGAGTTTTGACAACAGATTCCGCCAGGTGGCGCTTTTCAGGATTTCAGGGATTCAAGGTACTAAAATCATACTAATATACTAGCAAAAACACTCTAGCTAAACTACTAAAACAAGCTACATTAAAATTATTCATGACGTTAATTTATTGACGTAAATCAAGGTTTTTTTACGTTTCACACCCTTTGAAATTCTACGGCAATGGAGCTAAAAAAATAAATAAATATAGCGTAATAATTATTATTGACTCATTTTCTATAAAAAAAGGTACGCTTGATAAAAGTCGTAGGTATAATCTTATCATTTAGAAAGATAATGGCATTTGAATGTTGATTTTTTCTTGAAGTTTCTTCTTTCTTTTTCGTTTTATGTTCTTAATTTACATAAAATATTAATAGTATATTATGCCACGAGCTTATAATGAAGGCTATTAATACGTGAGTATGATGATTAAGATACGAGCCGTAGGCGAGTGTCTTAACCATCATAAGAGCGTATTAATAGCCATTATCTGCGAGTTCCATACACTATTTTTTCTATGACCCTTTTTTATTTCATAGAAAAGATTGAAACATTATACAGGGTGTTGATTTTCAAAGCGGGCCATAGGGGATTAGCATTTCGAAAGTGGTTTTTGAGGATTCCTGCTCGCCGTTTAAACTGACAGAAATTATTTTGGTATCAAAATGAAGCTAAAATTATTGCGCATAACGCTTGACATCAGAAATTGATTTAATTTCACGTTGTTTTCTAAAATTCTTCAGTAAAAATTCAAGTAATTGTTAATGTTTAATCACAAAATAGCATGCCTTGCCTAAACAATAATGACGTTTCTACGTTTCGACAATCCAATAATAAAACTTTATAAGTCAGTAGGTAATAATAAAGTCTGGTTCTATTTAAAAATGGGTTATACAAACCAAGAAAGAGTCTTTATGGTGAAAACCTACTACAGTAGCCAGTTACAGGAGGGTTAAATAGAACCAGACTTTATTATTACCTACTGACTTATAAAGTTTTATTATTGGATTGTCGAAACGTAGAAACGTCATTATTGTTTAGGCAATAAGGCATGCTATTTTGTGATTAAACATTAACAATTACTTGAGTTTTTACTGAAGAATTTTAGAAAACAACGTGAAATTAAATCAATTTCTGATGTCAAGCGTTATGCGCAATAATTTTAGCTTCATTTTGATACCAAAACCATTTCTGTCAGTTTAAACGGCGAGCAGGAATCCTCAAAAACCACTTTCGCAATGCTAATCCCCTATGGCCCGCTTTGAAAATCAACACCCTGTATATTTTAACAATGACCCGTGTACAATTGCGGATCATTGAGGTTAAGATAGGTTGCTCTTCACTACCAAATTGTCTCTTCGTCGCTAAGATTATTCTGCTGAGACATGTTTTAGTATCAAGTTTAAAGGGCACTACTCATTACTGCGTAATTTTTATTATGCGAAGTAAGAATTCCGAATTTTACGCTTTGATTTTGAGATTAATAATAATTTTAATAACATTGACAGCCAATAATTACGATATTTTTTACCTGCGCAACGCGACGGTCGCAGCGTTGCCGCTTTGAATACTATCACGGAGCGCTACGAATAATATAATACTTTATCTTCCTATCTTTTACACGATATACCTACCTATCAAATTAATTAAGGTAACATAAAATCTTGATAAATTTTCTTTGAATGTTACTTATGTTCTAAATTAACTAAACGTTCAGAATTTTTTTCAGAAATACATAACTTATATCACAAGGCAATTTTTGTCGTGAGTATGACAACTCTGTGACTTCGATTGGTTTGGACCGACCCGATTGTGAGCGAAAAGGACCCGATTCGATTGCAAATGCTCCTCTGCCATTGGATAGTTTGATCAGTGCGTTAATGAAAATTTGTATCTTAATGAGACCCATTAAAGCACTGGTGATTCATATTTAATATGCAATTAAAGGTTAGGAGTAGAAAAAATTAATTTATATTTGAACATTTAAACATTTCAAGTCGCATAGAAACATTCAAAATCGCTTTTGAATGTTTAAATGTAAATTAATTTTATTATTTATTATGGATTAAAAAAATGAAAATAAAAACATGAAAAAAAAAGAAACTTTCTATTAAGGAGGCCGCACACGGGCAACTTTTTACCAGCAACTTTTTAATCAGTTAAATAGAACACACTGTTGTTTACGATAACCCGCACACAGGCAATTATTTAGTTGCGCCAACTAAAAAATTGCGATCTGCCCTATTCATCGGGCGACGCAACTGTTGCCGGTAGAAATAGAACGAACGTGTTCGGACACGACTACGCACACGAGCAATTTAAAAGTCGCTCTTTGCAGCCCCCAGCCTATGTTTATTAACCTGGTACTGGTTAGGGAATCATGTCTCGATTTGAGTTTAATATAGAGGCCTTCATTGAGGAAATAAAAAAACGCCCGGCATTGTATAATACAAAATTGAAGGAGTACTCCGACAGAAATTTAAAAAAAGCATTGTGGGCTGAACTGAACAGTTTATGAAATTATCCATGTAAAAGTCTTCTGCTAATTATTGGATGTACCAAATATTTTCTCTGCATTTTTTTCCTTAGAAGCAGGGCACAAACCCACACAGTTTCGACGAAATCCATTTTGAAAATTCACGGACACGCAACTATCTCGTTGCCTGTGTGCGCTTTGTAGAGATACGGGCAACTTTCTGGCGACTAGATTATTTAATCACAGAGATTAATATAAGTTGCCCGTGTGCGGGGGCCCTTATGAAAGCCAACATTCAACTGCGATTATCTTCCAAAAGATAATATCATTATACCATTGATAAAAGTCGTGTAAACTTTTATCAAGAATACTTTTTTGTAGATAATGAGTCGATTAATCTACGCTCGATACTTAAATAAAATAATTTAAATCCATTGGCGTAGAAGTTCAATAAAGTGTGTGAAACAACAAAAAACACGATTTACGTCAAGGAATTTTAACCTCATCAGTAATTTTTAGGATGATAACATGTGTACTGTCACTGTCGCTACTTTTTTTTAATATACTACAGGCTGTCCCAGAGTAAAGTGGACAAACTTCTAAAGTAGAATATTTACTTGATTTTAAGACAAAAAGTCTTAATGAACCTACCCTCTAAATTGATATTAACTAAGTTTCCAAAAAAAATTATATTTTTTGTATAACTCCAAAATGGCTTGGTTTATTTGCTTTTTTCTCCAGCGCGTGGCTTCCTTAAGATAAAATAAAGTTATTATTATTATTATTATTAAGATAATATGACCAACTTTGTTAAAAAAAAGTCACAACACTGTACTCGATACACTTCTTGATAATGTAAGTCAAAATGTTTTACTTCCATGTTGTCTTCCAATTTTGCAGCGAACGATGCCACATTGACAAATTTTATTGAACTCGAGGAATAGGTAAAATTTGAATGCCGGTAATTCCGAACCGATAACAAAAATAACAAAAGACGATGTAACCAGGCCAGGAAACAATTTTTGTTTTAAATTTACCGTCTTGCTGAACATCCGTGTCCGCCATTCCGGGATCACCCTGCATGCGTATAATGAAAATTGCAATTTTTTATTTTCAAAGTAGCTGACATTGAACACGGCTCAAGATATAGGAAAACGGTTTATATGCTGATATCTTCTTTTCATGTACTATTCCGAGTAGGTACTATAATATTGTATCGAAATATTTAAAACACAAAAAACATTTTTTTTTATCGTAGATTTTTAATATAATTTAATATAATAAGATATTACCCCTCAAAAGTTTAGGGTTACTTTTTGCAATAACTATTTCATTAGTTGACCAATATTTTTGAAATTTGGCAGTGTTATTTGTGATAAGGATCCTCTTTAACCTCATGTAGATTAAAATTATCGAGTCCAGTGGTGTCCAGGGGACACCCTCAGCAATATTATTGCAATGAGTCCTGTTAATTTCATGTCCCTGGACCACACAACACACAAGAAACATGAGGAAAAAAATTAAAATAAAATTTGTCAGTTTCGATGTTAAGAAATGTGCTTAATTTAGTGTTTAGGTACTTGCTGTTGTTGTTACACATTATTGAAAAAAAAATACAAAAAATGTATTGTTTCCAAAAGAAAATCTTCCCTTTTGTTTCTTGTGTGCATGGTCCAGGGATATGCAATTAAGTGGACTCAATATTTTTATTTTGAAAACGAACCAAGATACGAAAAAAACTCACGAGACAAAAAAGTTGTATTATTAGTTGCATAATCTGAAAAAAAATCAAAATTTTTAAGAAGTCAGTGGGGTACATTTTTCTTTACAATATTATTGGCGAGGGTGTCCCCCTGGACACCACTTGACTTGAAAATGTTAACCTACTTGGCGTTAAAGGGTCTCCTTATTACCACAAATAACACTTCCAAATTTCAGAAATATTGTCCAACTAATGAAAAAGTTATTGCAAAAAATAGATTTTCAACCCTTAACTTTAAGGGGTAATATCTTTCCAGGGGTGCCATGTGTAGGAACAAATGTTTTGGAAATTTTGGAAATCAAGGTCAGATCATATTAGCAATTTCAGCAATATCAATAATTTCAGTGCAATCCCTTTGAAAACGTGCTATAAAATTGATAAAGAAGTTTCGAAATTTTGTTCCTTTTTCTATGTATACCACTGGCTAACTAATTTTAAAATGAAAATTTCATATGGTCGCCATCTTGAAACGCCTCAACCGATTTTGCCGATTTTGATGTAATATCAGGTCACTTCCTTATGGATATCTTACTCCCAGAATTTTAGACCCCTGAAAAGTGTGACCTGATAAGGGGGACAAGAACAGATTTTTTGAACGAAAATTTAAAGCCATCCAAAAGTTTCACGAAACTGCAAAATTTCGTTCACTGATCTTGAGAGATAAAGCTAGAGGGGCATTTTGAAATCGATAATTTCAAATTTTAGAGAAACATTAAAAATTTTTTTTAATATCTCCGCCATTAATTATGAGAAATAATGAATTTTTCTTACACTAACGTAAAGTTCGAAAAATGTTCTTCCAATCGTGTTAATTTAGTTTCAATAGTATATTGTGAAACAACTGCACAAAGTAGCATATTTCTCACGAGTGTGAAAATGTTGCGGTACGAGACGAAGTCGAGTACAGCATTGTATGCACACAAGCGAGAAATCGCTTTCGTGCACGTGTGTCACACTATACTTTTCCTACGACCATAACAAGGTAATTTTTTATTCAATGAAACATTAAATACTTACTCTTTAAAAAGCGACTGTTTTACCCATCACTATTATAGTCACAGTGAGTTCTCAGTTACCGCCCATCACTATTGCTTACATCAAACCAGTGCGGAAACGATTTTTGGCTATGCCTTATGTCACTTTATCGCACAGTTTTGTATACGTGAGAAATTTGCTAGTTTGCGCACAAAAAACGATGCGCAAAGAAGTGTTTTGTATAGTGGTCGTAGGAAAAGTGTATTTTCGTCTTGCTTTTGCAGCGGTTCAAAAAATATCAATTTTTATCAAATTCAAGTTGGCGCCATTTTAAAACGGCTCGACCGATTTTGCTCAAATGCAATCCCAGACCATTCATTATGGATATCTTACTTCCACAAAAAATTTGAGTCCCCTAGATTGAAAATTGCGACCAAAAACTGTGTATCATGAACGTTTTTTTGCAAATTTTCGAAACCCTGTAGAAATTACATGACTTTGGAAAACTTTTCCAACGCAAATCCAAGGCTATCCAAAAGTTCTTGAAGGCTTCAAAATCTCATTCACTAATATTTCATTAAAAATATTCTAATATAGTAGGATTAACTTTAAAAAGTCAGATGTGACGTCTCACTAACCGTCCGAATTAATATTTTTAATTTCACCAGAAAATGTCAAACAGTTAATTATCAAGTTGTGAACGAGCGTAATTATTGAAGGAATCATTCAAAAAATGAATTGAACCGCTTACGTCAGTTTGAGAGCCACTGACAACTACATAAAATTTATTCACGTAATGACATTCTATCCTCTCTATTGTGCATTTAATTCTCATTCAAAACCAATGTTGACGTATACTTATTTATGCGGGATGGAGTGTTTAGACAAACTGGACGGTTACTATAATAAAAACACGTACATGAAACAAAATAAATCGAACTATCAAAAGGATGTGTATTCTTAATCGATACGTATGACTTTTTAGACTTTATTGGACTATAACCAATTTTCATACTTGTAGTTTAATCATTCCATTTCTGAAAGCCCTAATTAAGGTTCTCGCGAAGCACCCTGTATAATTAGGTCGTCTATCGTGGACAGAAGAATTAGGGTACCAGATATTTATGCTCTTTGTGAACCAAAATAATTATTGATGCTAGTTTTTGATGGTCAGGACTGTTTCACATTCAACGTGTCTTTAATAGTGTGTTTTGTGTTCGTCAAACACACAAAATTAAATAAAACCGCATGCTATAAATTACAAATAAAAGTAAACTCATAGGTAAAAGTATTTGCTAAACGGTTTCAGGGATCTAATCTGTTAAAATTTATTGCACACATAAACTCGGTAGGTAATCGAAAAGCCAGGATGCCACTGGATAGTATGTTTTGTTGTCGTAGGTAATTATTATTAAGCTATCAACCAGGTAGCTACGTTACAATAATAATGCATCTTCAAACATGCAATGGGTACCTACTGATATTTTTTCAAATTGTTTGTGTAATACATAGTTTTTGTATTGCTATATAATATTATGTCATAGAAGTTAATTTATGTGACTCAAGGTTTCCTTAAATGTGTCTATTTCAATCCACAATTGTTTTACTTTATCGAAGCAACATTTAGGTTTCTCGTTAAAAACTAGGTACCTACTCGCCTCATTCAATAATTTGCAGTGTTCATAAGCAGGTAAATTTTTGATGTATTTTAGTTCATAGATTTCTTAATTTCTGTTACGTAATGTAACTTTAAGTTGTGATAAGAATTATCCGTGGTCCGTGGGCAAGGTTTATAAGAGATGATACCTAGCTGTTTAAATGTAGAGGTTGATAAGACAGTTTATTTTTTTCTTATCACAAATCATGTCTACTAAATACAGGTAGGAAGTCAATAAATAAATAATGAAAGTATCGTGTGATCCACAAAATTTTTCATCAACTAGTGTGGCTTGGGAGAGAGATGGCTATTATTGCAGTCATGTCTGAGCTCATTTTACTAAAATAATAATTTTAAAATAACTTAAGTAGTTCAAATTCTCATGTGTCATATGCTTATACAGGGTGATTCATGAGTGACCTTACATAGACCAATGGTGATAAGCGGACTTCAAGGCGGGTCGAAAACCACAAAAGAAATTTTTTTTGTGTGATTGGTTAAGAAGTTACAGGGTGTTTTATGTCTCAGGTACAAAACTTTGATAGGCGATATTTCTGAAACGGCTGGAGATATTTTGTAGAAATTTACTAGGAATGGTGCATTCCGGAAACTCATCAAAACCGCATTCTGAGTTAATTAAAAATCCAGGACCGGACTTGAAAATTTTTGCCCCCATGGTCTTTGTTGAAAAAGTTTATTTTCTGACCGTGCTACTGAAAAACTGTCATCGAATTTGAAAAGATAAGAAAAAATTCTATAGAAATCATTCCTCAATTTGAACGGCACACCCAAACCGTCTCGAAAAAAAAATGTCAAAGTAAAACTTCTCAGTAAATTATCGTTTTCGAGCAGACATATTTTACTTAATGTTCGTCTGAATTCCTTCAAATTTATTTTTTGACTTGTTTCTGTGGGAAAAATGTTGGACAGAAGGCAAAGCTTTATTACTGGGAAATCAGGTGTCAACTACAAAATTTTCAGATTTCACTAATAATCACAAATCATTTCACTAATAACGAATACCAGACATTATGTTTGTGTATGGTTTCTGCAATGGAAATTCACGAGCAGCTGCGAGAGAATACCAAAGAAGATCACAATCGAAGAACACCGGCCCATGTAACGTTTCGCATCTGTTTTCCAATTTTCTCGAAACCACGGCATATTTCCCTGAGTTCAAAGGCATGCTGAACCTCAATTGGAAAATCTGAGCCATCAAAACATCGTGGAGATGGTGGCAGTAAATCCAAGTACAAGTACGCGAAGAATTGGGCAAGCACTGAGCATTTCTCAATCAACAGTATGGCCAACTTTGGAAAAAAGAAGAGCGGATGCCATCCCTGTCACGTACAAAGCTTTTTTCAATGAAGTTCAATGAACTTCATTGTTTCTTCAAACTTCAAAGTTCAATGAAGTTCCATTGAATGGACTGCGTAGAATTTTGTGTACTGATCGAAGCTCAGTTCACGCGGGATGGTGTAACGAATAAAAAAAAGCTCCCACCTATGGGCATATGAAAATCCGTGCTTTGTTGTTCAGAAGAACTCGCAACAGATTTTCTATAAATGTGCAGTGTGGCATTGCAAATGATACCCTAATAGGACCCCATTTTTTGCTGGGCGGCTCACGGGGGAAATTTATTTACTTTTCCTACAAGTCATTTTCCCAGCTTGCTTGCAGAGGCGAACGTGAACAGGCGTGCTCTTTCCTTCCAGCAAGATGGGGCACCACCGCATTTTTCTCGACAAGTCAGAGAGAATCTCCACAATGAGTACCCCAATCGTTGGTTCGGGCGCGGCGGCCCTCATTCCTGACCACCTAGGTCCCCCAACCTCACTGTTTTAGACTATTACCCATGGGGCCATATGAAGCAGGAAGTCTAAAAAACGGAAGTAAGTACCAGAGAGGAGCTCAGGACGCGAATACTGGTAGTTGCTGATGAAATTAGAAACAACAGGCAAACAATTCAAAAAGCAAACCAAAATTTATGGAAACGCTGCAGGAAATGTATTGAAGTTGGTAAAGGACATTTTGAGAACCGTTTATAACATTAATATTGATAACATTTAATTTACACTGACATTTTTCCCACAGAAACAAGTCAAAAAATAAATTTGAAGGAATTCAGACGAACATTAAGTAAAATATGTCTGCTCGAAAACGATAATTTACTGAGAAGTTTTACTTTGACATTTTTTTTCGAGACGGTTTGGGTGTGCCGTTCAAATTGAGGAATGATTTCTATAGAGTTTTTTCTTATCTTTTCAAATTCGATGACAGTTTTTCAGTAGCACGGTCAGAAAATAAACTTTTTCAACAAAGACCATGGGGGCAAAAATTTTCAAGTCCGGTCCTGGATTTTTAATTAACTCAGTATGCGGTTTTGATGAGTTTCCGGAATGCACCATTCCTAGTAAATTTCTACAAAATATCTCCAGCCGTTTCAGAAATATCGCCTATCAAAGTTTTGTACCTGAGACATAAAACACCCTGTAACTTCTTAACCAATCACACAAAAAAAAATTCTTTTGTGATTTTCGACCCGCCTTGAAGTCCGCTTATCACCATTGGTCTATGTAAGGTCACTCATGAATCACCCTGTATATGTCATAATTATATCATTTCAATGCCTGTCAGTTTCATTAACATATTACAGATAAGGATCATTTACAGATATTGCGTGACTATAATTTAAGAACCTGAGGAAATTACTGATATTATATTACTAAGTACCTCCCTTAATTGTCACTTTTTTTTACTTTTCATTGCCATTTTTGACCACCATTCTACATAATTTCTGTTATTATTGTTTGTGCTTTGGAAGTGAAATTTAGAATAGTAAATAATAATTATTGGATCATTAAACAATAACTCAAACTCGAACTGAAACTTCAAATTGAAATGTTATTTTATCATCATTCAGAAAGACAGAATATTCTGAGTTTCTGAGATTTAAAACTTGTTCCTTTGTAGAAATTAAGTGTTTTTACAACGACTTAGGGTACCTGTATTATATCAACACTAACGCGAGTAAGCGTTAGTATCGGTAATACAGGTACCCTACAACGACTCATGCGAGGGCGTTAACCCACGCGGGTGGCAGAACCATACTAATTCGATGGGAAAAACTAACTTTTTGTTACCTTAATGTTAATCCTCCTTCGAATACAACCAATACCAAATGGAAATTAGTAATAAACTCAGCATCGCACATAGGTACTCAGCAGATGTCGTTACTGTTCCAGGTTAGTTTCTTTACTCTAACAATAAAGTTCATTATGGAAGTAGTCATGTTTTTATTTATTGTTCTATGATTTCTAGATCATTGATTGGAGTAGTTCAATTACACACCTTCCAATTGTTTGTATTTTTTTCTGGCAGACATGCTTCATTTTATTCAAGTTGATGAAAAATCACACGACATAAAGGTGGGTCATTTCAATCTTCTAACTCGGATATCTCTGTTGGTAAGCAAGATACAAAAAAATTGTGCAGACAAAAGTTGTGAAGACAATGAGAGGGTCATCTGACTGTACTGATGACTTTGATTTTTCTTTCAAATGACAAATTTCATGACCATTTGAAGATGAAGGTTGTTTTTCAAATAAGACACCCTTATATTTTTGTTTTTTAATACTTCCCGATAAAATCCAATGAGAACGGTTTTTCCACTTTATCCTGGATTTTTGTCTCTGTAGGCGTGATTTGGATCTATAAAATTTAACATGTACCTAACATTGAATATGGGTATACCAATCACAGGAGAGTAAGTGATTGGATCAAAACAGAGTTCCGCGTAAAGTAGCAATGAAATAAATTGGGTGTGAAAATACTTGATTATAATTTAAAATTTGTTGTTTAAATAATTGATTAATTTTAATTTAATCATAGGACTGTCGTGAATTAAGAATATCAATGTGACGAAAATAACACGAAGATGATTAAACTGGTCAAGGTCTAGGTAAAATTCTGAACCGTATATTTTAGTTTCTTTTCTTCACAATATTTTGACTTTTTTGATTTTCCGAACATAGGGACTGTTTCTGTTGCTGTGGTTACATTTTAATAAGTACGTTAAGTCATTTTCGAGGAAATCGGGAACAAAGTTCTTAATTTGTGATGGAACTTTCATTACTGTTTTCACTTTAATAATTCAAATATTACATCGAATGGCATAAATTACGATCAAACAATTAAAATGACGTCACAAATTGTATTTTTTATATCTTCGAAAATGCTCAACATATACAGGGTGATTCAGATTTTATTTTGTTAACTCCAGGGAAATAATAACGAAAGGGAAAACGAAAAATAATAATAAGTGTGCCTTATGAACTATAGTCGGGAAATTCTTTGTTAAGAAAATACAGGGTGTTAAAGCCTTAAGAAAAATTTCGTATTTTTGAAATATAAAAAAATTGGCTGATTGAAATAATTTGAAATTTTGAACAGTAGTTGTGCTAATTAAAGTACATGATTTGATACTCCCGATGAAAAATTCTTCAATCCAGTGACGGAGATCTGGGGTTGTTTTTACCTTTTTTAATAAATAATATGCACGCCACTGACTTTAATGCAAATTTGTTATTTTTTTTTAGATGCCTCATGCTGTTTAGAGAAGAAAAATCATCGTACGTTTTTGTCGTAGGACGCACTGTTTCCGAGATACTTCACAATGTAGGAACCCGTACCAGGTAAAATATCATAAAAATCAATGCTATTGAGTTTTTCCAGAAGTTAATCATTTTTGTGATCGTTATTGAACCGCATTGCATTACAAAAAGCTTGCATGAGTGCCATCATTGTATAATATCTTGAAAACAGTGCGTCCTACAACAAAAACGTAAGATAACTTTTCTCCTCTAAACAAAACAAGGTATCTACCATAAATAACCAATTTGCATTAAAATCAGTGGCGTATACATTATTTAATAAAAAAGGTAACAACACACCCAGATCTCTGCCACCGGAGTGAAGAATTTTTCATCGGAAGTATCAAATCATGTACTTCAATTAGTACAACTACTGTTCAAAATTTCAAATTAATTCAATCAGCCAATTTTTTATATTTCAAAAATACGAATTTTTTCCTAAAACTTTAACACCCGGTATTTTCTTAACAAAGCGTTTCCCGAATATAGTTCATATAAAGCAAACTCATATTATTTTTTGATTCTCTATCGTTCCATAAAGTTATAACAAGATAAAACCCGAATCACCCTGTATATGCATGGGGAAAAAGTGGAAAAAGTACGGGTACCTACGGTCCAATAAATCCATGAATTTTGAGTTTTGAAAAAATGGAAAAACGGCTAATTTTTTTAATTTAATTTTTTTTATTGACGTTCCAGTTTTCTATACAGGGTGTTGCTTGGTTCAGTAATAACTATACTGTCTACTTATTTGTTAAGTAAGACACCCTGTATATCTATGAGAGAATAGTACATACTTCCATTTTTCCTGGAAAAATCCAAAAAGAATGTTTTTTATACTTTCAGTCTAAATTGAGTCTGTAGGCCCGTATTCATTAAGCGGTTCTGTCCTGTAATATCCCGAAAATAATTTGATAAATGGGATGGAGATATACAGTTTAAGTAGGTACATTGGAATGAGATAAATTTTCATATCCAAATGGTACTAGATAAATCATGTGTTTGAAGTTATTTTTGATTTATTTTGTCTTTATCTGTTGCAGGTCTACAAAGAGATGAAAAACCAATCTAAATAATAATTATTGGTGGAACACCATGTTATATTGTATGTGTATAAAAATAATGTCTTTATTAAAAAATAAGCTTGTATGATTTTTTTAGGTCACTTGGTGAATGCAAAGTTCGTCAGTACTATAAATATTCGACAGTAGATTAGTGACCAAGAGCTAAGTGGTTTAATGAAAAAATCTGATTTCCAGTAAAAATATTCGCATTTGATTTCAATTACCACTACCTTCATAGAATTAGTGGGCAATTATTTTGCATAACGTGATTGAATTTTGCATTAAACGAAACCTCGAACGAAACTAAATATACACACGATAAGGTATTCAGAAACTTTGGAAAAGATGAATAAGTAAATAAACTGCCTACTGCATGGTGTTGTATTTTTACAAAATCCTTGGATGATTTAAATATTTCTGTATCAAGTCCAGTGTAACTAATTCATTTCAAAAGTAATCATGTACATTGATAAGACAGTTACAAAGGTTCAAATATTAGTAATAGCATCAGGTGAGTTTTTTCAGATTATTTCTCATAGTGTTAAGTATTATAATACAGTAAAGGAGGACCTGTTGTTCCTCCGTTTTATATTCTGAGAGTCGAAAAGATAAAACTTTACGAAAACTCAGTTAGAGGGCATGCATTTTACTACTTTTTAACGTTAAACTGTGTGTCAAATGACAGAAATGATCTTGCAGTTACTGCCAACTTCATAATTTTGAGTAGCACAGGGGTCATGTGGGACCTCATTTTAAATGCATTTTAATTATCTGCATAAAAATTATATTATTTTTCAATTTTGACACTCTGTCAGTGAGCATGTTTATATTCTTTAAATTGTTTCCTTTAAATTCTGAGCCGAATGAAATCCCAAGTAGCAAAATTCGTAATTTCTATGAAAGTCAAGAATTTCTGTCCTATTTTAGTCAGTTTTTTACTTTGAAGACATTTTAACCGATAATAATAATAACAATAATAATTAAATAATAACTAATAATTAAAAGATGCAACAATAGTCAGTGATGCATGCAGAAAATGCCAACAATTTCCAGAGACAATAGATCACATCACCTCTGGTTGCAAGCTCCTTGCAGGAACTGCATATACTAATAAGCACAACACAGTAGCAAAAATAATACACCAAGCCATTGGACTCCACTACAATCTTCATGCAGACTCTCAATAACCCTACTACAAATACACACCTCAAACAATACTGGAAAATCAGGATCACAAATTATATTGGGACCTCACCATCCAAACTGATAAAACAATCATGCACAATAGGCCAGATATCACGCTTGTAAATAAAAAAGAAGACGTAACATTCATCATTGATATCGCAGTTCCATCAGACTCCAACATAACAAATAAATACGCAGAAAAGAAAACTAAATATCAACCATTAGCCATAGAAGTTGAAAGGATATGGAAACAGAAGTCGGTTTACATCTTACCCTTTATAATATCAGTAACTGGAATCACGCCGCACACATTCACACAACATCTCACACAACTCCAGCTGCCACACTACATACATACACAGGCGCAAAAAGCAACGATACTTCAAACATGCAACATTACTCGAAACTTC
This sequence comes from Malachius bipustulatus, assembly GCA_910589415.1. Lineage (NCBI taxonomy): Eukaryota > Metazoa > Arthropoda > Insecta > Coleoptera > Melyridae > Malachius > Malachius bipustulatus. Next base: position 8,804,020 of record OU342633.1, read on the forward strand.
TTAAATCAAAGGTAATTAAATCTGTGTAGACTTGGCCTGAGCCCGTCTGCATGGATAATCTCACAAGCAATGATGCTGAGAATGCTGAGAATGAATCGAATAATAATAATAGTGCTTATTTCCAACAGACTCAAGCACCCAATTACAGGAAATAGATGAGAAACACACAAAAATTACACCATAAAATACAGCAAGTGTACAGTATTACAACGATAATTACAAAAATGAAACCAAACACCCACATAGTCAAACCCGCACAGAATAAATACAATCAGAAGCTAAACTCGCCGGCGGCGCCTTTGATCTTTTAGAGACAAGCCACACCTCTAGCGGCGATTGCTTCAGAGTAGAAACGCAGGCCCACCACAGAATAGGTACAATTCTATTCTGTGGGCCCGCATTCAAAACTAATGAAAGCTCATCTCAAATCATGGCGGATCTCTATGCGCCGAGTAGAAGCGCGAACTCGGTATTTTTATTGAAGTTTATTTTCTGATTGTACCTATTCTGTGGTAATAGTAAGGTAAATATCATAGGTAAAACCGTTCAATGCCGTGTTCAAAATGATGTGATGACTGTCAAAATGCACAGCACATCGTTACGAAATAATATTAAAATAATAACACATGATATTAATTGGGGATCGCTTCATCACATGAGTTCTGAACTACGGAGAGTACAATAAAGTGTGCTGCCTAACATTATGACGAGGAACCAAAAAGTATATTCGGCTAAACAGAAATGCAAAATCCACGCCATGGTTAAGTATGCCATATAGAAAACGAACAACTGCAATGATACGTCTTGTCTCAAGAGAAATGAAGTCAAACATTCTTAGAAGGGCACCATGATCAAAACCTCTCTAAGGATAAGCACCACGTTCGGCAAGGAACAAAAATTTCAAAAACTTCCTCTGAACAGACTCCAAGTGAGTGATATGTTGTTTATTAATGGGAAACCAAATCATGTAAGCGTACTCAAGTCTCGATCTTATTAAACTATAAAATAAACAGGTTAGTGCATTGATGTTTTTAAAGCTCTTACAATAGTTACGGTAAATGAAACCGTAGAGTTTATGAGCCTTTGAGACTATATATCGGAAATATGACATGTCAACGTAAGTTGGTCGTCAAACAGACGCCCAAGTCTCTAGTTGTCACAAGTCTATTTAAGATGTAGTTTACAATGGAACAGTCAAAGACTATCTTGTTCTGCTTCCTGGAGAAAAACATGACGTTGCATTTGGATATATTTAGTAGTAGTCGATGTTTCCCACACCACAAAACAAGAGCATCGACATTCTGTTTCAGAACCAGACAATCGTTTATATAGAATTAATGCTTGCATACATTTTAATATCGCCAGCGTACATCAGGGCGTTGCAGTTGAGTAAAGGTGGAAGATAATTTATTGACATCAAAAACAAGAGGGGACCCTAATTTGAGCCCTGAGGTACTCCTGAGGTGGGAATAAATGTAGAGGATGTGAAATTCCGATACCTAACACACTGTCTCCTTTCAAGATGATATGATGTAAGTAGCCAAACAAGAGATGGAGCGAATCCATAGAGTTTTAGTTTCTCCAGCAGGACATAATGACCTACTCGATAAAATGCCATTTGGAAGTCAGTATAGCCCACGTCTAGTTGACCTTTGATATCGATAACCTCGGATGTAAACTGACAGAAAGTGGCCAAGTTGGTTAAAGTCGATCGCAGTGTGACGCATCCGGCGTGCTGTGCTGGCGAAATAAAACTCTTTACATGGTTGTAAATGCGGTTATATATGGTGCATTCAAAGCACTTTGAAAAATTGCACAGAAGTGAAATGGGTCGATAGTGGATAGCATTGGCTGCATTCCTCTTTTTAAGGATGGGAGTTATCCATAATGTGGGAAAAACTTGAGTCTTAGCTATAAGATTAAACAGGATGTAGAGAGGTTTCATGAAGACACCGACAAAGTCTTTAACAACAAAGCTCGGTATACCATCAGGTCCGGCGGTAAATGAGTCTTTCACCTGCCTCAAATCAGACATTACTTCGACCTCTGGAATAGATTCAACGAAAAGGGGCAAGTCACATTGGATTTCCAGATCACCAAGAGGAGGGTTTGGTTTAGATGCGGTATAGACTCCATTGAAGAACTCGCTGAAAGCATTTAAAATCGGGTCAGGAGCCGAAAGCTAATGACCGTTGTACATCATAACTTCAGGTATTCGCATTTGACCTCTCCTGTTTCGAATAAACGACCAGAAATTTTTTGATTCTCTGGTCAGTGAGGTTGGAATGTTATCCAGGTAGTTTCTGTAAGCGGCCGATATGAGTAGGTTGGAAAGTGCTAAAATGTCTGAATCTGGTTTGATAATGAATAACCCCAGTCGATTTATACTTCCGATGATAATAGAATTATACGAGAATATATAATTATATATTCAGCAGAGTGACATCTAGCGATCAGTCTGAAGTCTGAATCGTGAGTTCACTTCAAGAAGATTTATTGGAAGTTTCAGACACCACCAATGCCAAAGGATTGTGATAATCATGAATACGAGATAAAAAGACAAGTATACTCAACGATTAATAAATAAAGCAATTATTGCAGGTCGTATGAGTATAATGCACATAAAGTGCAACCCGACCCCATTTAACAGGCTAGTGATTGCACTTTATGTGCTTTATACTCATACGACCTGCATTCATTGCTTTATTTAATAATCGTTGAGTATACTTGCCTTGTCTCTCTTGTTTCCTCAAGGCGCAGTCATAAGCCCCACAATAATTATTCTGGCAATAAATGACATTTGCACAAATATCCGCCGTCCAGTAAAGAGCACACTGTACGCAGACGATCTAGTCATTTACTGTCATGGGAGATGCACATCAGCTACATCCACTCTACTCCAAGAATCAGTAAACAAATTAAGTATATGGGCTTCTAAAATCGGCTTGCGATTCTCCCCTTCAAAATCCAAAATTCTACAGCTAAGCAGATCTCAGAGGCCACCAACCCCCTAATTTTCTCTTAATGGTGTTCTGCGCACAGTAGCCGACCATCACAAAATTCTGGGATAAACATTTGACAAAAAACTGAACTGGAAGCAGCACATAAGAGAAACCAAAAGAAACTGCCCGAGTAGGGTTAATTTACTGAAAACATTGGCACACTATGAATGGGGAGTTGATGAAGGCGTTCTGATTAAGGTATATACCGAGCTCTCATTCGATCTAGGCTGGACTACGATAGTTTCATCTTCATGTCAGCCGCCAAACAGACCTAAGATCACTGGACACAGTGCACAACATGTCACTCAGAATCTGCTCAGGAGCCTTAAGATCCAGCCCTTGCGTTAGTCTACAACACTCCCCCGCCAGAATCCAGTCCCTGTCACAAATATTATCTTTCTTTCTCGATGACGTAGATCTCCTTACGACAATTCCATCTCCAACATCACCAACTGCTCCCTGGTTGAAACCTCTACCAAACACCAACACCTCTCTCAGCAACTACCCCAAACAGGGCACCTCAAATGAGCTCCTGAAATATTATCAACCACTCAATATTTGATAAGGTCATGTATACCTACAGATGCTTCCAAATCCGAATCAGGCGTTGGCTGCTCAGTGACCTCTCAACACAGTACAGCACTACAGTGGACCCTCCCTCCTACTGCAAGTGTCCACACAGGTGAGCTATATGGAATTTCTAAGGCCTTATGCCCTGTAAGCTCGGACCACAACCAGCAGATAGCAATATGTACCGACTCTCTATCATCCATCCTCTCTATCAAGCACCCCCACACGCAACATCCTCTAGTAAAAAACATCCACGACGCTTGTCAGCGTTTAGCAATTATGGGCACAACCGTAACCCTGATATGGCTTCCATCACACGTAGGCATACCTGGAAACGAGGATGCCGATCGAGCAGCTAAAGCAGCCTCGCAAGTAACGGAACCCACAATAAGATTCCAGATCTACAGGGATTTAAAATCCCTCTTCGCTCTAAGGACCCGCCACTCCTGGCAGATTCGTTGGAACGAAACACGCACCAAACTACATGCTGTATCTGTGTCAATGACCATTGCTGTCGAGATACGTTAATTTGTATAACAAAAAATAAAATAAATTTGTAGGAAACTCAATTCCCTGTACCTATAACTTTGCATATTAGGTATTGTTTTTCGTCTACGATCGATACTTTTCGAATTAAAGCTGAAAGATCTGATAATTTATCATCACCCTGTATAGAAATTTAAACTACATAATAGGATACCACATGAAAAGTTAAGATAGGGACACGTTAGCTATTTTTAAAATATATTTTGAGCTGTTATTGTTCTTCGCACTGCTTTGAAATTCTAATATCGCTATTTTCAGTTGTTTATAACTCATAAACTACTCAATCTAAATTCCAATTATGAAAAGAAGACACCCTGTTTTAAAATAACGGAGTATTTCAACTTACTGTATTTCCAATTTCCGGAAATTGGTCAAATTACTTTCTTAATGTTTATAATAACGATCGTAGAAAAAAAAACTGTAAGAAACAAAGCTGTGAGAAACTGAATTTCATACAAGTTTAATTTCCTTGACTTTTACTCAAAAATTGAAAACTGCCGAGCGTAGTATTCAAGGTAAACATATTTCCATAAAAGAATCTGGCGGCATTTTGAATTTAGGCTACCAGCTCGGCTAACAGTGACCTCCCCTAACGGGTAGAACAAGAAAGAACAACAGATTTTTCCTGGATTTATAAGTACTTAGTTTGAATTACCTGGGGGGGGGGATGTGTTCATTCGATTTAGAAATCATATTAAGCGAACAAAAATATTTTTAGAGACTGATATGATGTTTTTTTTCAGGATCGTTAATTTTCTTCACTGACGGTGCCCATTTTTCATGGACATCTCCATATCTCCCGATACTGACTAAGACCAATTCAACCGATGTGGTGGTCTTAACCGAACATCAAGGCAACTGGTTAGCAAATATCTTAATAATCGGTACCATTTGTGGTGATATAATATGTGCTTTAATAATGGACAAGACCGGAAGAAAAAATCTAATCCTTTTCAGCACTATCCCCTACTTCATATCATGGATAATGATAGCATTGGCTACAACGTCAATCGAATTATTCATAGCGCGCTTTATAGCTGGTATGGCAGACGGAATAACTTTTTCGGTGTTTCCAGTGTATGTTGGGGAAATCTCCTCACCAAAAGTGAGAGGTTTTTTTGGATCATTATTAGTTGTTATATGGATGGTTGGTATTCTAGTAATAAATGTTATTGGATCATATTTCAGCTTCAGAAATTCTGCTTTTGCTATGGCGGGTGTTCCAATAGTGGCCTTACTTACTTTTATGTGGGCACCTGAGAGTCCCTACTATTATCTTTTAAAAAATAAACCTGAAGAAGCTGAAAGAAGCCTATCACTTTTGCGAAAGGATTCGCTATTAGAAGAAGAATTTGATCGAATTTTTGAGTCTGCAAATAGCTTCAAAAATACCAAATTCATTGAATTATTCAGAAATGAAACGCACAGAAAAGCATTCACTATTGCAGCTGGACTGAGAATCTTTGAAGAATATACCGGAGCAGTGGCTTTTCTTCTGTATACCCAGCAAATTTTCGAACAATTCGGCGGTTTTTCATCTCAAACATCTGCTATAATATACTCTTCTATACAAATTACTTCCACTAGTATTTCTACTGTGATAATTGATAGAGTTGGAAGAAAACCATTATTGATTATCTCACTTACAGGTTCATGTATAACTCTTATAATTGTAGGATCATTCTTCTACATCAAAGATAAAACTTATATAAATTTAGATGGGTTATCTCTTTTACCGCTCGTTACTATGTGCGTATTCGTTTTCATGAATAACTTAGCTATGTATTCAATACCTGTTTTGATTGTCGGTGAATTGTTTTCTAGTGATATTAAACCATACGCTGCAACCCTCACCGACATAGTATTCTCCATAGGGTGTCTGACTTCAGTACCTCTGTTTGTGGTTCTTACGGATAATTTTGGAATTTTTGCCGCCTTCTATTTCTTTGCATCGACATCGTTCTTAGGTGTACTGTTTTCAATTTTCCTCGTCCCAGAAACTAGATGTAAGACCCTGGAACAAATTCAAGAAGATTTAAAGAAACAGAAATTCTTCAGTTGCAGACGAAGTTCTTAGACGAAGGAATATTTTTGAAATATATTTTGACATAAAATATCGTGGTTATAGTGGTTATAGTACTTGAGATTACTAACGGTATACTTTGTCATTATTTAGGTACTTATTCTTCTGCAGATACTCAATAGCACCTGCAGGAGTATTATAACGAATATTATAACGAATGAACAATTTGTACCTACTAAGCATTAAACGAATCTATCAAATTGGAAATAAATATGTACCTATATAGTTAACTAGGTATAAAGTATCAGAAAATATTAATATACCTACCATGTTGGCTGCATGATGCTAGGTATGTAGAAATGCACAGGAGAAGATAGTTACATCGGGGTGATGCGCATTAGGAGAGGATGGAGAATCTGTTCTGTGTGTTTGACATGTTAATACGGAAATTAGTGAAGCGACAACAATTTTCAACTTGTGTCACGACAGAATTATTTAAAAACTGACAGACTAGGCAATATCGGTGGGAAGTAATTCTACTGGGATATCTATCGCCTTCTCTTTTGTGTACCGTGTGATTTAATTTTTAATACGTGTCCACTTAATGAATTCTAGACCTAGTATCATCCAGTCAATAATACAGGATGTTCCAGAAATATATACAATAAGCAAACAAAGCTCTTTAATTTAGCCATTACAGTTTTTCTAGATGTCTTCCAGTGGCGCCCCATTCCTCTCCCTATCTTTTGATATTGATATTGATAATGAGGGTGTCAGATGCGCTGCGACCTATTACAGATCTATTGTGCCCGCCTCTATTGCAGCAGCCTCTCCAACTCCGCTTCCCTTAGGAATTTCAGGATTTGAAGGGGATCAAGGCCGGGCAGAGCCCCCCGTTGAGCTGGTGTTGGCCCAGAACATCGCTTCTTTCGCGTTCTAGTGCTTCGCAGTTCATCAATAGGTGACGAGGCGTCTCGTTTTCTTTCCTACAGAATCTGCAAACACCATCTTTTTCTATGCCAAGTTTCCTCAGGTGTTCATTGAGCTTGCAATGACCTGTTAGGAATCCTGTTAGCATTCTGAGACTTCCTTTGTTGAGGGTCAGGAGTTTTTTTGGACCTTTCTCGGTTAAAGTTCCAGAGGAGTTCCTTGGATTTTCTCAATCCTGAGAGGTTATTCCAATGAATTTCTCTCAGTTTTTCTTCTTCCTTTCGCAGTTCTGCCTTGAAGAACGTGTCTTCGAGGCTACTTAATGGTTCTGGTCCTATGAAGGGTGTCGATGCTCCTTTTCTTGCCAATGAGTGGGTACGTTCGTTTCCCTCAATCCCAGTGTGTCCTGGTATCCATTTGGTGAATTTTATTCTCTTTTCCTAGTTTATTGAGTTTTGTAGGTAATTCCATGCCATTTTTGAGCTGATGATAGGAGAACTCAGCGTCTTTATGGCTGCTTGACTGTCTGTCAGTATTGCTTCTTCTTCTTCTTCTTAGTCCTAACATCGTTGTCGATGTATGGTGATTGATATGGCTGTCACCCGGGGTTGTCTAAATTTCTCAGGACCTGCTGAACGGTCCTTCTCCAGCGTTTCCGGTCATTTGCTTGCCGTGCTGCGGACGCAAAGCTCAAGTCCACAAGCTTTTCCACCACTTCAGTCCAACGGGTCGGTGATCGTCCACGCTTCCTCTTTCCCTCAAGTCGTCCTTGTACCATCAGTTTTTCCATGGTATCGTGGCGTGCGATATGTCCGAAAAACTTAAGGATTCGTCCATATGTCAACGATGAGAGTCTCTGGACTGGCTTGACTTCGTTTAGGATGGAAACGTTCGTTCTTCTGGCTGTCCATGGGATCCGCAGCATTCTCCGCCACACCCACATCTCAAAAGCATCTATTCGCCGCCGGTCGGCTGCGCGAATGGTCCAAGTCTCCGAGGCGTAAGAAAAAATCGGAAAAATGAGCGTATTAACCAATTTGATTTTCGTGGTTTTCGTTATGTTACGATCCTTCCATACTCTGGACAATTGCATCATAGCATTCCGAGCAATTTCTATGCGTCGTCTAATTTCATATTCGCATGAGCCGTATTTATGCAACATCGATCCTAGATAAATGAATTTATCCACTACTTCGAAGCGCCCTATACTTCTCGGTTGATTATGATGTTCATTATCGCGGGCAACGATCATAATTTTGGTCTTATTAATGTTTATTTTTAGCCCAAAGTCTAAACTCACGACTTCAAGTCTTTGGATCAGTTCTAAGAGCTCTCTTACACTGCTCGCAATCAAGGTTGTATCATCTGCGAATCGGAGGTTTGAAAATCTTTTTCCGGCAATTTTAATTCCACCATTCCACTGTTCCAAAACTTGTCTCATTATAATCTCACTATATACTTTATACAGTAATGGTGAGAGCACGCAACCCTGTCGTACGCCTCTCCGAATATTGCATCTATCAGATAAAGTATTTTCGATCTTCACCACTGCTTCCGAGGCTTCGTATAGATTTTTAATGAGGGTTGTCAGATGGATTGGTACGCCGATTTCAATTAAAGTACTCCAAAGTTTCGGCCACCTGACATTATCGAAGGCCTTCTCATAGTCAACGAAGCAAAGATACATTGGAACGCCATACTCCCGAGCTTTTTCTGTCAGCTGTCTTACATTAAAAATGTGTTCACGGGTTCCCCGTCCCTTGACAAATCCAGCCTGTTCCTCAGAAATCTGACGATCGATAAAAGCACTTAGACGCGCTTGCAACACGTACAGCATGATTTTACTAGCGTGAGATATAAGCGCTATTAGGCGGTAGTTATCACAGTTGGTCTTTGGTCCTTTTTTGTGGAGCGGCAATAAGACAGACGTGGACCAATCTTTTGGCCAGAGTCCCGTTTTCCATATTCTTTGGCAAAGGAAATGCAGGATTCTCAGGCCTCTGTCGTCCAAAGTTTTTAAAACATCTGCTGATATTTGATCGATTCCAGTCGCCTTACCATCTCTCAGCTTCCTGATTGCTGCCTTAACTTCGTCCAGGAGTATATCCGGCTCCTCTTCATAATCGCCGAGTTCGTCGACAACAGAGTCTGGATCGGTATACAGGGTCCCACAGTATTTCTTCCAGATGGAGGCTATCTTATTCAACTCCGTAGCCGGCACATTCTGCTCATCGTGTATTATCCAGTGTCGTGTCTTGAATTTACGAGTAATGATTCGAATTTTCTGAAATAGATCTTTTTTGCTATTCGTTGCTGCATGGTTTTGAACCTCTTCGCACATAGTCGCTAGATACGCATTTTTGTCTCTACGGGTTGCACCCTGTATGGCTCGGTTCAGCAAATTATAACGCTCGAGGTCCACAGTGTTATCCAACCCTAGAGATTTGATCTCCCTTCGTTCACGTATCAACTCCCTTGTTTCTGTTGTTATCCAAGGTTTCCATTTGTTATCTAGGTGTTCGTTTGGCATTTCCTTGAGTGACGATATAACAGCCGTTTTCATAGTCTGCCATATCTTCTCGGGGCTCTCATTCTCAATATCTTGAACCAAAGGTGCAACTTTGTCCATGACAGAATTGTTAAAGCGTTGAACATGAACAGCATTCAATGGGGGGAGCTTTCTTATTTGTCTTCTTTGACAGTTTTTGAATCTGGCGAAATATTCGCACATCAGAAGCTGATGATCACTTCCGTAGTCTGCCGATGGCAGCGTCTTCGCCGCTCGAACAGAAGCTCTCCAACGCTGCCTAACTAAGATGTAATCAATTTGGTTTTTGTACTTGCCATCCGGTGATCTCCAGGTAAATAAACGTCTTTTGTGATGTTCAAACATAGAGTTTACAATCGCAAAGTTGTTGTCAATGCAAAACTGAATAAGTCGTTCACCTCTATTATTACGGTCTCCTAGGCCAAATTTCCCGACCACTTGGCGGAGATGGTTTTCGTTCACAGTGCTACCAATTTTTGCATTCAAATCCCCTACCAAGATAAGGATTTCCTTATTTGGTATCCTATTTATTGCAACTTCAACCGCTCCATAAAACTCCTCAATCTCCTCATCTTCTGCATCTGAAGTGGGCGCATACAGCGATAAGATGTTTAAGATGCATGGCTTCGCATTTATTTTTAGCGAGCAAATTCTCTCGTTAATAGGTTCGTACCCAAGAACATAGGGGTTGAGTCTATTTGATATCAGGATGCCCACACCATGAATGTTCCTGTCTTCAGTACCGGAGAAATAAACTGTATACTCAGATGATCTGAAATGTCCCCTATCATGCCAATGTGTTTCAGAGATGGCCGCCACATCAATCTTGCACCGTTGAAGTTCCTCCTGGAGCAGCTGAAGTTTACCCTGTTGGTTAAGCCCACGTACATTCCATCCTGCTATACGTATTCTTTGCTGCTTTTTCCTGGTCGCTAATTTTGCATGGGAAGCCCAGCTGTCCACATTCCCATGCCCGGTATCTGATTTGCCACTCTCTACCCCGGACGCAGAAGAGCGCCGGTTGCCAACCGGGTCGCATGGCCTTCCGAGGCCATTTTCTGTCGACATACCATACTCAATTCTCGTGGGATGACCTAAGTCCTTTAATCGGGTGGTTTCCCATTGCCTTCCCAATCCTATGCCGTTGATGGTTTCTTGACCATTCATCCGCCTTTGAGGAGGATTTCGCCTCCTCAGGACAGAAGGGTGCCCTTCATCTCCAAGCTGAAGATGTTGAACGCTTATCCCGGCGAACACTCGGTCCCCATCTGCGTTAGCCATCTAAAGTGTTGCCCGTCTTCTACCACGTGGAGGTGCAGATTGGGATTTTCCCTTCATTGAGCATAGGACCTAGCGGCATTTCCTAAACTCTCTGGTACTTTTAGAAGACCAGAGTATTGCTATTTCCCTTATTTTTATAGTTTCTGTCGAGGTTTATTTGGGCGCATACTTCTATTGCGCACATACAGTTCGGCTTGAAGTATGCTTGGGGATGTTCCCATCGGCTCGAAGTAGTTGGTGCCTGGCCCATATACTCCTGCCCCAGTTCCCTCGGTGGCCTTTGAGCCGTCTGCGTACCATCTTATTGTACCTTCTTTGAGAGTGTGAATGGATGTGTTGCTCCATTCTTCTTTCGTAGACAGTTCCATGATGAAATTTCTCTTGAAGCTGAATTTCTTGACAGTTTTGTCTTTTGGCATTATCAGGAGGTTTTTACAGATGTTCAGGGGTTGATTCCCCTCGGTCCGTAGTCCCCCCCTGATTCCCATTCTTGACATTCTGAGTTGAGCCTCTGTGGCACTTCTCTCAATCACTAAGTGCAGTGGTGTGAGATCTAGAATTACTTCCAACGCTGCTGTTGGGCATGTTCTCATTGCTCCTGTGATGCAGAGGCATGGATCTTCTCGAGTGTTTTCCTCGCTGCTATTAGCTTGGTCCTCTTTTACCAGAACTGTTGCACTCAAGTGCTTGTTCCACATTAGCTTCTTATCCAGTGTTATTCCCAGATACTTTACTTCTTCCTTCCATTCTAACTCGATTTCATTTAAGTCGATTGTTTTGAGGTTTGAAAGCTTGTTTTTTCTTGTGAATGGTAACAGTGATATCATCCCTATCTTTTACGCCAATGACTTTATTGCAAATACCAAAATGTTATTCACTAGCGCATTTATTTAAAAACAAAAAGTTTTCTTTAGTTTTTTGTATAATTAATCATTTTTGAGATATTTTGAGTTTTCTCAGGTAATGTTGGGCGATTTATATTGAAAAATTATTATTGATTTCAATAAAAGTTATCTTACTACAATTTTAAGAAATATGTTTATTCTTAATGATTAGTGACATTGCCTGAGGAAACTTAAAATATCTCAAAAACGTGCATCGTGTATGAAAAAAACTATCGACAAATTTTTTCTTCGAAATTCCATGGGCTATTGAATAGCGTTTTGGTATTTGCAATAAAGTCAGTGGCGTACAATAAAGTCAGTGGCGTAAACGATAGGGAAAGATGAGAGACGCAAACCTTGAATATCTAAACCACTGGAAGACGTTTAAAAAGCCTGAAATAGTCAAATTAGTGATCTTAATTTACCAAGTTTCATCAAAATTGGTTTAAATTTACACGAGTGATAACCAAAAACGTTATATTTTTTTAAACTTTGTCACCCTGTATCTTTGAAACGAAATGTCATTTTGAGGTAAAATTTATTTTTTATACTTCTAACTAAAGAATGTTCATTTTCTTCAAATGGGTATTTTCCTTAGTTAGTTCAATAGTTTAAAAGTCAGAAAGTCATCTCGACAGTTTTCCGTATAGGGGAAACCGGGGCTCTTTGAAATATTTGTTGTTATTTTTGGACAATAATATTCTGAAAAAATTTTACAATAATCTTATAATTATTACAATGAATAATATAATATTTTATAAAGCATGTATTATTGAAAAAAAAGGTAAAATAAAAAACTCACATTGTTGCAAAATACACAGAGAGAAATATTTTTCTGAAGAAAACCAAAGGCTCAAGGTATTGCCTGCCGATAATTTTCTTGGCTCCAACTACAGCACCAAATCTAAGTTGGATTCATTTTATAATTATTGATAAATTGATTCAATTTACCTAAAATTCAATTGAAGCTTATTTTAACGAAATAGGTAGGCATTATTTTACATTGGCATAATAGTTCTACTAATAACTATAATAATCTAATGATCTACACTACAAGAAAAATTCATTGAATTCCAGCAACCATCAAGCATATAAAGGTAACTTGTCTAAAAAATTCGAAGATTCTTAGAAATTGTGAGACAAATACCTATGTCTGATATTACCCTAGGTAGGAATGAACGAAACGGAATCTTCCAAGCAGAATTATTGTGAGAAAACAGGCTGTATGCTGTATCTAAATAACACCGAAAAAATGTAAAGGCTGATTCTTTGGTCAAAAATAAACAAAACTTTCTATAAACGGTGTCCGGAAATGCACCGTTTTTGAGATACAGGGTGTCAAAAAATATTATTTTTCCAATTTTTTGAAGATATCTGGGGAACGGTTTGAGATACGGAAGTACGGAACTCAGCTTTTGTACATGTTTTTTCATTGATATTAGCTTGTACCTTTTCAATACCAATTGAGTTTTTCTTATGTGCCATTTGCGGAGATTTTAGGATTGAGAGAAGTTTTTGTCCTTCATTTTCCGACAATTTTCTTGAAACATCCAGAGCGAGTTTTCATCGTAAATGACCGTTTTTCTCTAAAACGGCTCACGTTAACAGTTATGACCAAGAGTATCTACCTCTTTTATGTAGAAAAAAATTGCGGTTAAAAGTGAGCTTTTAAAATATCAATAAATTATTGACCCCGTGTTGTAGATTAGGAGCAAAAAAATCCCCCCAATCCTAAAAATATCCGCCACTGGCATATTTAAAAAAGTTAGTTACCATTGAAATAGTTGCTAATATCAATGATAAGATCTGTACAAAAGCTGAATTCTGTGTCTTATGCGGTTTCCGAGATATCTTCAAAAAACTGGAAAAATAATCTTTTTTGACACCCTGTATCTAAAAAAGGGTTCATTTTCATACACATTGTAACGGGATTTTTCTGAGGGTAGAGGTGAGTTCCCAGGAATGGATATTTGCCCCTTTGTACCCGTGACAAGTCGATTAAATAGTTAGGGTTTATTTACAAAAGAAGTATATTATTTACAATAAATCGATCTAGTACTATTATCCATACAACTGATCTTAGGGTTGCTCCGTCCTCTGAGTGAGAGAAAGGGGGTGGCCCTCGTTCTGGATAGTGACCGGATTGGCTACAGATAACCGCGTCGAAGGCGGCCTGGTTTACCATTGGCCTTTCCGGTACTGTTGCTGGTGTCCTCGCTGCTTGCCGTTCATCTTCATCGTCAGTAATTCCGCCGCCGTCGCACGATCTGCGCTGTCCCCGACCGTATGCAAGATACGCGTCTCGGGGCCCTCCGGGCGATTACCTTCGTTGGCAGACGCTCTCTGAAACAAAAAGCCGCTCCCGATGCCTCAGTACGACCTCGGGACGGCTGTTACTGGATCCGGCCCTCAATACAGGCCGGGTAGGGAATGAAAGGGATCTGCCGGAAATCAATGCAGTTCCGGTTGATTACCTATTCTGATCGGTCGCCGGCCAGAGCTCACTTCACTCTGGTCGCGCTTCCGATGCCGGGTTACGGTTCGGTCAACTCAGTTCATCGACCTACTGTATCCGGCTATGTATACTGTATGGGGCACTCACTACATGCCCCAGCTGATCTCTGGACTGAATTCACCTAGGAGAGAGAGTTGTTCGCAAGTCAATTCCTCACGATGCACTCTACTGAGTCTTCAGCTGTTGCTCTTTATATAGCCGGTGCTGGTGAAGATAACCTGCTAATCACTGTCGTAAAAACTGTATCATTCCAGATAAACCCCTCTAAGAATGAAATGAATAATAATTATCAACGAAAGCCTCGGATTTCGTTACAACATGTTAATGGGAAATTGTTTGTTTATTTATTACCAATCAGCCCTTAAATTTTTTCGGTGTTATTATAAAGATACATCCTGTATATTAGATTTTCATAATTCTAACTTTGATTGAGTCAAAGCATTATATTAAACCTTATTAGATCGTACTATATTTCTTATGCAGCATATATTGAAGGTTTCCATCAATCAATAATCAAGTCAATAATAGTCTGGGATGTAGTAATGCCGCCTTACTTACAATACGCTTCAGTCGCCATGCAGAAGCTGTCACTATACCTGGCGAGCTCGTTCGTGCGACTCATTTTATAAATGTTGATGACTTCCCTATTCTTACTCGATGTTTATCCTGGTTGTTTCACTTGATTTATGGCAGAGTAGTAGAGTGCTGAAGTGACCAAAGTAGAAAATACTCCCCTGTTAGAGTTCATCATCATGGATTCGTTTTCGTGTTCTACAGAAAACGACAGCCTGCTAGAGCAGTGCCTTATTTCAAAGTAATTTAACTGAACTTATTTTTGTTTATGTAATATAAATAAATAAATCGTTGTTATTCTTGTTTTTTAAAGCATTTGTTCAAATCCCTAAATACCTGATAAATACGGAAAATTGTGAATCTTAAATCACAAAAATCCGTCCTTCCTGTATACTTTGTTGAATGGATCTTTGCTTATTTGTGTATATATACGAACTCATCACGACAAAAACGAGAATATGCAGAAAACTATCTTCATGCTATAATGGACATTATGCTTATAGGCAAGATACTTTGTAATATTTTGATTTGATTTCACTGTATGCTTATATTAGTGACCATTTTATGTCTACTGAGGCTCAGACAATAGATGATGATAGAATAATGAAAAAAAAAACAAAGGCAGAACATGTAAACACTAGCGTTAGCTTGCTACCAAGCATCGTTGGTTTGCTATCGCTTGCGCACTCATAGACGTCCGAGAAATTTTCAATTTGATGTTAAATCATGAGATACAAATTTAACTTGATCAAGTCTACATCCCTTCATCGATAAATTGATAAAACGTTGCAAGAAGCAAATTTATTACAGCCTATTGTATTCTGGAACAAGGCCAAAGTCGAACATCCGAATTTGTCAGACCTTATTGCAATTCAACTGCTACAATTGCCAGGTTATTCTGCTCAAATCGAATGAGTCTTTTTTTCAAATTAGTCATACGTTCACTCCCAAATTAGAAATCAGTTAACACTTGACCGATCTAAAAAACTGTTATCATTATTGTTCTTTAAGAATTCTATAGATTCTATAATGATATGTGATGAATACTAAAAAGTGAAAATGAGTTAAATAAATAAACAAAAAAAAACTGACATTTTCGTTTATTACTTAACCTTATTTAACATCAATTCCAATCCAGATGATTTTACATACAATAAAAATCAAAATAAATAACCAAAAAATTTTCACTGAACTGATTTGTAGAAATTTGCCCGGATGTGGCAACAGTGCACGGGAATATGTTGTACCTATACTCTAGCTCTTGGTGCGTTCAGGTTCTTGGTACCTTCATGCGTTCAGGCCCGTAAAATCCGCCATATATTCGTAGGATCGTAGGATTCCATTGTTAACATCCTAATATTAATCAATAGTTTTTGCTGTTACAACAAAGTGCTCCAAGAAGTGAAAGACGAAAATATAATAATACTGCAAAACGAGCTGCAAAATAATTACATAAAACCTACCTTTCAAATCTGAAAAAATAAAATTTTCTTTGTTTTTTTTTAAGAAAAAGCTTATTTAAACTGCCTCATTCACGGGGCGCGTTTGTTATTTACCACATATAATCATAAGTTTCCTCTGAAAATTTCATTCGCATGTAAATTAATTGCACTCTTGCACATTATTTCCAAACCAACTATTGACTATATTAACCATCATGATATTCCGTATTCCGTGAGAACCTCCCTTCTTCATTTTATGCGCTGTGTGGGTAGAAGACTGACTGATGACTGAAGAAGAGACTTATTTTGCGCGCTGTTCACACTTCACAGTGCATCAAACCAGATATAATCGGATAGAAGGTGAGATAGAGACTTGAAAAGAGATAAACTATTTAAAAACTCTTGTTGCTTAGTGGCTATTCGTATATTGGCCTCTCTCTCCCACTCGTAAGGTTTATATTACCTATTTTAACTAAGTATTAGGTCGATTTTACGTAAAACGGACGTCGAATTTACCGATTTTAGTAATATTGACTTAACTTCATAGTAATAATTCCCAAATATGTCGACGAATTTACGTAATATCTACTCTCACTTTGGTCTTCTCGTTACGTAAATTCGAGGTAAATTTTACGTAATTTAGGTTAGGTGAATTAGATTAGTATAGGTACCTAAATTACGTCGAATCGACGTAAATTTAACCTAATATGCTACTTGGGTAAAACATGTTTATTAGTAATCAACTGCTATTAGACCGAAACGGGTTTTAGACGAAGTGCAAAATCTATAGACGTCTATTAGACTATGGGGTGTTGCTTCGGTATTACCAAAAATATTGCAGTCAAAATATTTCAAATTCAAAATTACACTGAAATTAGATTAGATTTATCGTGAGTTGGCCATATTGTGACACCTCCACTCTCCACTGCAACCGAAGGTCTATTATTGTGGCTCACATCTAGTCGTGTTACATTAAACCCCATCAGGACAGCCTCTTTGAGGAAAACTAACCATCTTGACTGTTGTTAATGTATCCAAGTCCTCCAGTGTGTGAGAAAGTCTCTCCCGAAGGTTTGTAATCTGGTCTTTCCCAAAGCGGGACACTCACATAGGATATGTTTTGTTGTTTCATCATCCTCCAAGCACAGGCGGCATTCAGCGCTGATCGCTAAGCCCATCCTGTATACAGATGTTGATTCAGCTTGCAGTTAGTACCCAGTATACATTTTTTCCTGTTAAGTTCCAATAGTTCTTTGGTGCTTTTCTTCCAAGTACCCTTTATAAAGGCCTTCGAATGGTCCAATCTTGGTAAGTTTTGACAGTGCCCCACTGTGCACGGAACCTAAATGAGACGTTGCAATTGTCACGGTTTTTGTTTCATCCGTAACATCCCAAGAGAATAGTCTCGGAATGGTTATATCGTTTCTTTTGAAACCATTCGCATGAATCCTAACATAGAAGTTACTTTTGAAATAAAAATGAAACCTTTTTGTTTTTAAACGTTTCTGAATAATATCTGGAACATTTCTTGAGTGACGGTTCAAAAGAAGCCGAGTACAGAAGTTACTTATGAAACAACAATGAAGCGTTTTTTTAAACGTTTATGAATAATACTGAAACGTTTCATGAGAGCTGGTGTTAGACGAAGCCAAGTAGGGAAGTTACTTTTGAAACAACAATTTATAACGTTTTTGTGAAATGTTTTTATCAATATAATACTGAGAAGCATTTATTAGATTAGAAGTCTCTGTGAATTTTGCGGACCGTTTTTAATGAGAATTTATATTTTGCTTATTTTGGACGATACTCTGCTACCACACCCCTTCCAAATATTCGATCTTTATTTTTATATTGACTTCATTAATTAATATTTTTTAATAATACATTACATTGTGTAGCGGTAGTCTGCTAAACCATTTTCGAGAAAATTAGGAAGGAGTTTTCAATTTATGGCGTAATTTTCGTTGTTTTAATTTTTCTTAAACAATATTTTCATTTCATTGTGACGTCGTTTGAGTTAGTCATGTCAGTCATATTGACGTCATTTCTGACGTCTTTTTACGTCACATTTGACGTCTTTTAACGTCATGTCTTGACGTCTTTTTACGTCAGATACTGACGTCATTTTACGTCAGATACTGACGTCATTTGGCTGTGACATAATGACGTCAGTTTTTGATCATCTGGACGTCATAATAAATGGACTAATGACGTAAGTACTGTCGAAAAAATGACGTCAAATTAACGTCACTGTGTGCTGCCTGAGTTGTAGCCTCTTATGCTACTTGGGAGGGCTTGATGATGTATTTGATAGAACTTAAAAAAATAATGCATCAAGTATTAATATTATTTATTAATTTTTTTCAATTTTATTTAATGTAGAAAATCGGAATTTCTGTAAAATCTGGCAACGTAGCCATACAAGATCATGCAAATAACTCAACGGTATTTAGAAATTCCTTCGCCCAATTGAGCTGTAGGATTATAAGGACCCCCGTCGTGTCGAAGGTTCACTCAGGTAATTTCGCCCAACTGAGAAACGCCTTGGCATCTGGCATGGAGATGGAATATAAATATAAGTAAAACTACCCTTTGTTTGTTTCTTGGAATCTTGGAGTGGCCTACATACAGCTACAGCACAAATAAGAAGAACTTAGACGTTAAGCATTGTTTCACTAAGGCTTCTCATGAAACAGTTTTCCAATGAAACGTTTCTGAAAAGAGTACACATGGAACATAATTTCAACTGAAACGTTTATGACGGCTGACATTTAACGTTTCATAAACGTCTCTGCATCGTTTCAGAGACAAGGCAGCAAATTTTCCATTATTTCACTGAGGTTTCTCATGAAGCATGTTTCCAATGTAACGTTTCTGGAACAGTACTTATGGAACAGAATTTCAACTGAAACGTTTATGAGGGCGGACATTTAACGTTTTAAAACGTCTCGGCATTGGTTTAGAGACAATAATATCACGAAACGTTTCAAGGTATCGTGTCTTTGTTTCAGCAACGTTACAGATATACAGTGTGGAAAACCCAAATGGAATAAATTCGATAATAAATCAATGGAGATGGTTGCGAAAAAACGCTCGGACACGTCGATTAGTATTTTTGGTTGCGCATTTTTTTCAATGAAAACTTTTTATACAGGGTGTGTCGTGTAACAGTGCTCAATACCAACTTTCTTCTTTTAAATCAAACACCCCAGGCAGCAATCGAACATTCACTGAATGTTAAAAATGAACATTCAGCCAATGTTAGGAACGACAGATTCGTGAACATTCAATGAAGGTTAGTTTTAAATGTTCAGTGAATGTTCAGATTTAAGCTTCAGTGAACATTTATAAATGAATGTTTACTGAACATTCAAAAATGAACATTCAGCCAATGTGAAAAACGACAGATTCGTAAACATTCAATGAATATTAGTTTTAAATGTTGAGTGAATGTTTGTTTTTTTTTTATCAAACTGATCATCACTAAGAATTGTATTACCTATATGGAGCTGAAAAGCTGAAAAAAATAATACTTACTATGTAGGTGTATTCCATTTATCAATCCATCAGTGAACAATATAAATTATTATTATTATTATTATAAGGTCACATTTGCTCTTCGTGTTGTTTTTCTTCTTCCTGTCTACATCATAATACCTACCTACCTATAATACCTGGGATGAAGAATTAGATTAGTTTGCATCACTCTCTGCACCTTCTCTCTCCGACCAGACAAGCATAAAATACTTAGCTTGCTGATAATTTATTGTGACTTTTATACCTATATACATAGGTATATTCATAGTTTAGAAAAACAAGATGAAATGCCGAGAATAGCGGACATATTGGTATTGGACACAAGAGCACAAGACAATAAGATAATACTGGGAATGCAATAGACAAGAGAGCTGCGCGCGCAACACCTCGTTTATAAATCTGGTTTTTATCAATTTTTAAGTCAAATATTTTCGTTTCAGCATGTAATTTTCCAATTTTTTTTGGTATATGTTATTTACCTGATGTCAGTGTACCTGTATGTAATTGCGTGCAATAAACATTTCATCTTAAACATTGTATGAATGTTAATTAAACATTGCATTGTGAATGTTCAGTATCTAATGTTCAATGAATGTTTATTCAAGGTCTGAAAACGAACATTAGAATCTGAACGTTGCCTGAATATTCGGAAAGTCTGTTTAACATTAGAGCAATGTTTAATGTTCGGTGAACATTTAGGGAACATTCAGTGAACATTCCTTGCTGCCTGGGACCTTTATTATTACCAATATTATTACATTTTCAGATTGCCTGAAAAATGTAATAATAATGGTGTTTATAATTCAAATTTGTAACGAGTGATTTTTGAGTTATAAGCAAATGAAAATAGCAATTTTTAATTTTCAAAACAGTGTACACCGATAACGGCTCAAGATGTCGGAAAACGGCTTACATGTCTCCATCCTAATTTTTCATGTAGTATCCTATTGTGTGGATGAAATTTTTATACAGAGTGATTAAAAATCTGATAATTTTCATCACCCTGTATAAAAATTTAAACTACCTAATAGAGCTCTAAATGAAAAGTTAAGATAGGGACATGTGAGCCGTTTTCCGACATCTTGAGCCGTTATCGGTGTACACACTGTTTTGAAAATTAAAAATTGCTATTTTCATTTGTTTATAACTCAAAAATCACTCGTTACAAATTTGAATTATAAACACCATTATTATTACATTTTTTCAGGCAATCTGAAAATGTAATAATATATAGGGTGTTTTGATTTGAAAGAAGAAAGTTGGTATTGAGCACTGTTACACGACACACCCTGTATAAAAAGTTTTCATTGAAAAAAAATGCGCAACCAACCAAAAATACTAATCGACGTGTCCGAGCGTTTTTTAGCACCCATCTGCATTGATTTATTATCGAATTTATTCCATTTGGCTCTTCCACACTGATATAGTTCTTTGCACAGTGGGGCTAGAGGACTTCCCTCTCAGCAGTCTCAGTCCAGTTTAGTATTGTTGTTTTGACAATATCTGGTGATATGCCAATTTCTGGTTCTGGTCCAATGAATTCGGATTCGGCACCTTTCCTGGCCAGAGATTTTGCCAGGAAATTACACTGAGAAAAATTAGCAAAAAAGTTGAAAAAGCAAAAAATGACACTGACACGTGGACGTGCACTCAACTACCTATAATTTTAATAAACAAATTAATAAAAATATTAAAGTAAATAAACGTGACACGAAAACATAAAATGACATTTGCAAAGTGAGGCTAAACCAGAGCTGGCCATGTACTCGAGTACTTTACTCGTATTTTTGTTACGAGTGAAAAAACTACTCGTAATTTTTTACTCACAAGTACTTTCCATCCAAAATACTTACTACTCGTACGGATAAGTACAATTACGACTACTCGAGAAATTTTACTCGTGAAATACGGATATTTTTACGGATAGTAATGACGTCATGCCGTCAGCAGAGAACCGATCTGAAAACGAGTTCACCGTCCTGCGCAATTGCACTTTTACTGTCACTAGTAATGTCAGTGTCACCTATTCAAATTCATTTCAGTAAGTCCTCTCATTTGTCGCAACTCAATCAATCGCTACTACTAACTTCAATTCAAAAGTATCAAAAACAAATCAAAAACGATCTACGGAACGGATATACGATATACCTATGCTCTCACTCGTATTTAGCTGTCACAAGCCTGACGTCATAGGCTTGCTGCGCCTTGACCACTGACATGACATGAGTGACATGCCTTGTTTATTGGTATCATGATCGATCATGCTCACAACACGAATAAAACTACTCGTACTTGTTACTCGTGTTTTCACGAGCATTACTCGTACTCGTCCACCTGTTTGTGCCAAAGTACTTACGAGTAAATACTTACGAGTACATTTTTCAAGTACTCGTACTCGAATTATTTACGAGTACTCTTTTCAGTACTCGTGCCCAGCTCTGGGCTAAACTTTATCTATACATCACCATACCACTGATCATCACTCACTTTACTATAGCTATTACCTATTGAAAAACTGATGCGCACTTGTAGGCGTGTTCAATTATCGGACATGCGCATAGAGCTCGAAGTATTTTCGAGAAGAAAGATAGACCCATATATAAATATGTCTGCATCGCTATATGATTCCATCCATCTCCAGACCCCCTACTATAGCAATATATAGATTTATACCTTTTAAATAAATGGCAGGGACATGCGTGTAAACCATTAACGCCGCGTCCTAGCTGCATCCGGGGACTGCGTTGCGTGCGTTGCGTGCGTGCGTTGCGGGGAACGATTAAAATAAAACACATGCAAAGCAATGGGAGTGTCCTCAGTAGACGCGTTTGCCCGCAAAGTCGTACGATAAAACGACACCGCAACGCACGCATTGTTTTAAATTGAAATATTTAGTTTTTTCATCTGTCAAAATCTTGCGATTTTTGCGGCGGACCGGAAATTTTTTTAATTTCGATTGCCTTCGTGCCAAAGCGAAACATTTTGTGCAATAAGAGAAATCTATTTTACAAGAACAAGAGTCAAGGTACACTGGGAATGTGAAAATGTCTCGAATTTAGGTTTTTAAAGTAAGTATGAGGTCTATTAACTTCTATTGTAGACCTTTTTATATTTAACCTATCTGCTATTTATCTATCTATCAAATCTATACCTATTTCTATAGATTACTTGCGTCTTATTGTTTCTTTCTCTTAAGTAACATGTTTCTTTCTGTGATTTTCAAATCTTTCAAGCTCCAACAACCTACTGGTTTCCAAATTAAAACGTATTTAATCTGAAGCTGCACCAGAAATAGTTGGATTGGAAACCATTTTCTCGCCCGCACCGCATGCATTCAGTTAGGACACACTCAAAATTTCTCGTGCGAGTTTGCGTTGCGTGCGTTCCCCGCATCGCACGCAACGCATTACCCGGATGCAGCTAGGACACGGCGTAATTGTAAACAATTCAATTCTTTACATGTAAACAATTCACTTGTTTACACAGTCCATTTTTATGTTACAGAACGTAAAGAAAGTAAACAATGTAAACAATTAATTTTACTATGATATAAGGTTATGAAATCTTAGATTCTCTTAAATCACGTAGGTACTCCATAAGTAGGTACCTCTGTTTACTGCGATCGTCTACGTCCACTCATTGTGTGAATAAAGTAATTCATAAATTAAATAATAAAGCGATTTACTGGTATACGGTATACATGTTTACAAATAGTAAAAGTTACAAATAATAGTTGGATTCAGTTATTGGCTTGGCTACAGCCTGATTCTACTTTTTCCGAGACTACTTCTTCTTCCTTCTTCTTTGCTTATGCGTAGGTACCAGTAGATACTGAAAGTATAGTAGTTAGTCTCTGATACCTACTATATAAAACTAAACTATATCTTCTCAATCTTGCGCTCAAACCTCAATAAACCTAAGTCGTGTAAATTTGGCATGTGAAACTTTTCACAGCAATGACGTCACTGATAGCAGTGACAGCGACAGCTGACACCATTGTTTAAATTCATTACCTACATTGTTTACGAATTCTTTACATTGTTTACGTATTCTTTAAATTGTTTACGAATTCTTTATATTGTTACGTATTCTTTACATTGTTTACATTTTCTTTAGATGAAAAGTGTAAAGAATATTTCTTTACACGTAAACGCCCATCCCTGATAAATGGCTAAAACCAGTGATGTGCCGTATTCTTTACTTATATTCTTTACGTGATTCCTTACGGGCAGAGCTGGCCATGTACTCGAGTACTTTACTCGTATTTTTGTTACGAGTAAAAAAACTACTCGTAATTTTTTACTCACAAGTACTTTCCATCCAAAATACTTACTACTCGTACGGATAAGTACAATTACAACTACTCGAGAAATTTGACTCGTGAAATACGGATATTTTTACGGATAGTAATGACGTCATGCCGTCAGCAGGGAACCGATCTGAAAACGAGTTACAGTCCTGCGCAATAGCACGTACTGCTGTCGCTAGTAATGCCAGTGTCACTATTCAAATTCATTTCAGTCAGTCATCTCTCTCTCAATCTCAATCAATCGCTATTCGCTACTACTACTAACTTCAATTCAAAAGTATCAAAAACAAATTTATTCATTATTGATAAAAAATAAAACTAATTAAGACTCTTTTACGTCTTTGAATTTGAATAAAGTTAAAGTAGTAGTCGAGTCAAAGTAACGTAATTATTGTTTCAGGCAGGTTAGCAAGCCTGGCGTTATAGGCTGGTTGCGCCTTGACCACTGACATGACATGAGTGACATACCTAGTTTATTGGTATCATGATCGATCATGCGCAGGACACGAATAAAAGTACTCGTACTTGTTACTCGTGTTTTCACGAGTATTACTCGTACTCGTCCACCTATTTGTGCCAAAGTACTTACGAGTAAATACTTACGAGTACATTTTCCAAGTACTCGTACTCGAATTATTTACGAGTACTCTTTTCAGTACTCGTGCCCAGCTCTGCTTACGGGTAAAGAATGTAAAATAAGCAAAGACGTAAAGAATGTAAATAATGCTCATTGTCACTGTCTTTACTGTCATTAGTCAATGTCATTACTCAGTTTACTGATGCTCTGCCCGCATGTACTTGCAGAAGTTTATGTAATTATATATAATTTATTATTAATAAAAGTATCTATTTTAATTTCGGTGAGCTGGGAGCTCAGAATATTCCCGAGTTTTGACTTCTGCAAATCATCGTAACCTATCGTGTGTGGTAAGGGGATTCCATGAAAATTAATAATATAAAATAACATAATAATAAGTTGTTATCAAAAAATCAAAACAAACATAGAACATAACCTTGCTTTTCCGTTGTTTTCGTTCTTTACCTATTCTTTACATGGTTCACATTCTTTACGTATTGTTTACGTATTCTTTACATTCTTTACGTCAAACGTAGAGGATGAGTTCTTTACGCGTAAAGGCACATCACTGGCTAAAATATCAAAACAGGCATAAAACATAGCCTTACTTTCTGTTGTTTACTTTCTTTACCTATTCATTACATTCTTTACGTAATTGTAACGTATTCTTTACATTTTTTTCGTCGACCGTGGGCCGTGGGTAGAGTTAATTGTTTACGCGTAAAAGGCTCATCACTGGTTGGGTTGGAAGCTACCTACCACAGGCTAGAATTCGTGCGAGTGAAAGAAGAAGATTCTATTCTATAACCCTAGTTTTTGAAAAAATTGTGAATGCATTCAAATATTACAAATTTATTATTCTTTTCCATATTATTATTTATTCTAAAGTTGCTTCTAAATCTCGGAGCAATAACAATTTGATTAAATTAAATAATATGTATCAATATCCTGCATTTAGTGACCTATCGGTAATACTGATGATTGAAAATTATTATAAGCTTTAAGCTATATAATTCTAAGATTTTACTTGCTCTATTTTTTTGTTTTATTTCTTTTTTAGATCTGGTTGCTTTGCTACTAACTGATGTGCCGTTTTATAGAGAAAATTTTTGTTTGTCAGTTTACTGGTATATCCATAAAAAATAAATATCAAGATGTTCTTTCAATCATCCATCAGACTGAAGACCTTACACAGATTTATATTGTATCGGTCCTGGAGCGGTCTTGGTTTGTGGGTAAGTTCTGTTTATCAGCTCGCTTCTAAAGCCTTCTTGATTGAACAATGTACCAGAGGCTCCCATAAAGGGGGAAGGCAGAGCATAACAGTCTCATGTTAGTCCAAAACTTCTTAATAATTTAAAACTGGAAACAGCTTACACCACTTGATAAAATACAGTTACATTATTGTATAATATACTATTTTGTGAGTTCAGATTTGGGGCATTTTTAATTTACCTATCAATGTTGAAAAAAATAAATAGGTGTATGTTGATAAGTGGACTGTTGCAGGAAGAAGAGTTATCTACCACCACTAAACATCAAATTGAGTCTCACTGGAAAAGTAAACTAGAGATTCGAAAATTTGATGAAAATGAAAACCACAAAGAAAAGTTCTACGTGCTCTCAATGTTTCCCTACCCATCTGGCTACTTACATATGGGTCATGTTAGAGTCTACACAATTAGTGATGCAGTTGCTAGGTTCCATTACATGAATGGTAAAAATATCATTCATCCGATAGGTTGGGATGCTTTTGGCTTACCTGCTGAGAATGCCGCCTTGGAACGTGGAATTGCTCCAGATGTATGGACAAGACAAAACATAGCACACATGAAAACCCAGTTGGAGCGATTGAACTGCAGTTTCGAATGGCATCGAGAAATAGCTACCTGTGACCCAGAATATTATAGATGGACTCAAGATTTGTTTTTGAAATTATACGAGAAGGGATTTATATATCAGAAAGAAGTAAGTTTTAGACTTTCTTTTTTTCAAATAAAGTGAAGAGGTTATGTCTTCAGGCAATGGTGAATTGGGATCCAGTAGATCAGACAGTTTTAGCAGAAGAGCAAGTAGATGAAAATGGCTGTTCGTGGAGATCCGGTGCAAAAGTGCAAAGGAAACCCCTTCGTCAATGGTTTGTGAAAACAACTAGATATGCAGAAAGTTTATTTAAAGGGCTTGATGATCCTATTTTAGAAGAATGGAGAGATATAACAAAAATTCAACAACACTGGATTGGAGAATGCAACGGAGTTGCATTTGAATTCAAACTCTGTAATAATTTAGATCATAATTCAGACAGCAACATATCTCTATGGACTGACCATCCTGCTTTTCTGGATAAGGCAGCATTTGTTGCAATCAGTTCCTCTCATATTTTAGCAGCTGAACAAAGTGCTGAAGTAGAGAATGGGACTACCAAATTAAATTTTACTGTAAAAAATCCTTTAAATAAAAAAGAAATACCAATTTATATGACAAATCAAATTGAATATTTGCCATCAACAGACACATATCTAGGTAAAGGTTTGCTGTTCTAGAATCTTCGGAATAAGTAAATAAATTTTTCAGGAATACCATGTGTAAGTGAAGAAGCAAAAGCTTTTGCAGACAGATTCAAAATTCCCTATGAAAAAGTTTCAGAGGATTTTTCTCCTTCAGACATCATTGACATTCAAAGTAAAGTTTGTAGAGAAGCTCAAGATCTAAATGTAGGCGGTTACTGGACAAGTGGTAAACTTAGAGACTGGCTTATATCTAGGTAGGTAAACTATTTTTGAGTTGAATTTATACTACCTCTAAATTATTGTTAGTACTAAAAAGGCAATTTAGGTGAATATTATTTAGACCATCAGTAAAGCCAATAAGGTACAAACAACCATTTCTTAACGTTGCTATCTAAACTATGTGTATAGTTTAGATACACAGAAACCTGTGTATAGTTTCGGAACTCTTCTTCTGCTGGGGTAAACTGAGATGGTATTATAGTGGAAATTTTTTGACATAACAAAAAGTGATTGAATAATTTTGTGGATTAATGTATGGTAAATTAACGGCATTACGACCACTTTTTCTTTGTAATTGTATGATGTTTTGTTGGTTGAATCCACTTAGTTGTTGAATCTTATTTGCACTTTGGAAATGTATAGAATCTAATCGTACTATCCCACCATTGCCGATGGATACAATAGATCACAGCTATTATTGTAGAAAATTATTTACGTTAAATCGAAATCATGTTAGGTTATGGCGTTTGCGATTTAATTATCGAAGTTTGTAATGTACATTTCGTACGTACCGGCTAGATGCCGGTAACACAGAGACGACGGCGGCGCGCGCAGTTAGTGAGCGCTGGTGGCTGTTAGTGCATCGACCAACTCGAGTTCTCGTCGACTTCGACTGTCAAGGAAATCAGGTGCGTTCATCTCATACCGGCACTTGCACTTTCTTTTCACCTCTGAATTCGCTAGAGGAAGGGTCCGCAAACACCTGAAGGTTCCTGAAATGGCGTCGTGAACTTTCACGTTAATTATTATAAGAATCAACTACGTTTTTGGCTTGCTTTTTTCCCCGGAGGCACATTTTTCCCTGGAGGCACATTTTCCTTGGAGGCCACTTTTTTTTCTGGAGGCAACTTTCTCCCCGGAAGCAGTTTACCGAGAAAGAACTCCACGTACCAAGGCAGATTTTCTTGGAGACCAAGTCACCCCTCAAACCAAGCAAGTTCCTGGAGCCAAGCCATCCGAAGATAAGTGCCTTGTAACCTATTTAGCACCCGATCTATTCATTCGACTAGCACCGCACGCTCTTGTTTTTTTATTATCTGTTAACCGTGCTCAAG
This sequence comes from Malachius bipustulatus, assembly GCA_910589415.1. Lineage (NCBI taxonomy): Eukaryota > Metazoa > Arthropoda > Insecta > Coleoptera > Melyridae > Malachius > Malachius bipustulatus. Next base: position 8,832,601 of record OU342633.1, read on the forward strand.
AGTGTAATATTCATAATTGTGATATTTTATATTTTAATAAAGAGAACCTGTTATTCTGCTGACCCGCTTGTTATTGTTGACCCTCTTAGACTAGCGACTCAACCTACGACCCTTGTTTTTCTTGTCTCATGCTCTCAGCGTCTATTTTTCCCCTCGTAGGGTAAAATAGTTCGTTTCAAGTTTTACCATTTTACTGACTCTTATAATGCATGGAAACTCCCACCGTCTTCCATGCATTCGATAACATCCTCCGGATACTCCAGATGCAGCACACTGATGAGCCCCAATAAGGCGAAACACGTGTCTGTACTTGTTCTGGTACCCTGGTTGGCTCTGTTGTTTGTGCGGAGGCTCTCTTGATTGGAGTTTCGGGCACTGCCAGCATGACAACTGTTAGGGCGATGGAGGAATACTCCGACCCATTTAACACGCTAGTAATTGCACTTTATGTGCTTTATACTCATACAACCTGAATTCACTCTCTAGTGCTAAGTAGGTTCTAAAAGTACGTAGTTAGACTTTTAGCATTACTGAATGATTCTAGATACAGGATACTGAATGATAGAATTCTGGTTGTTGATACAGGCTGTTTCCTAATTGGATGTCAATATTTAAGGGTGTAGTTCTTGAGATTATTTCAAGACAAATTTCTTGGTACTTCTAAGGTGCCACACAACATAAGTTAACATGGGTTGTAAGTTTTACCATGCAATTCCCTATGGCAACACTTAGAAGAAATGCACTGTATTATAGACATAAGTGACTTCCGCAAATCCCAGAAGTTTACACCTACTTCATTATTTTAACGGAGACACCCTAATATGTTTTTAAATTGCCTGATATTTGCCTGTAACGACTCCAGATATTTTAAAACGACTTACATGTCCCTGTCTCAACTTTTAATGTAGTATCCTGTTATGTAGCTTACATATGAAAAGTTAACATGAATGTGATCAAGAATTTGAATATACAGGGTGGGCCACGGTATACGAAACGGAAGATTATGGCCGTGTCACTGGATTTTAGGATCTTTTTATTTTTGGAGTGGATAGAGACCCGGCAGAGGTACGTTTTAAAATTATATTCATAATGTACAGGGTGTCTCAAAAGCATAAAATATATCAAAGTTATGTTTTTTTAAATGGAATGCTTCTATGTTATTGCATTTTTAGATTGTCTGAAAAAAGAAAATAAGATTGGCTTTTACAGTTGGTGTTTAAATTCAGAAGTTTTTGAGTTATAAACAAGTGAAAATAGTCATTTTTCAAGTTCAAGGCCCTGTACAACGAAAACGGCTGAAGATAGAGAAAAACGGCTTACATGTCCCTATTTTAACTTTTTATGTACTATCCTATGGTATAGAAACATTTGTGCTTTCTTTGATGTTTTTATTTGGCGACGCGTGGAGAAATCTCAGAATTTTTCAAATTTTTTATTACCCTGTATAAACATTTCATCTACATCGTAGGATAGTACCTTAGATCATTACAGCTCATAGATGCGCCCCTACCATTCCACTACTAGCAGACTGGTGAAGCCAAGATAACTCGCCTACTGTGACGTCACTTGTGGGTAGAAACCTCGTGTAAAGCTAGTCTTTTACGTGTGTTCCATAGTGTTTTAAAGTTTTGTTTGATCGTTTTTGATTAATTTTACAATAATAATTATGGTTCAATAATTGTGTTGTGCTTATAAGTGTGCAGAAAGATATAATAGCACATCGAATGTATCATTTCACCTTTAAGTAATTTTTTTCTAATTAGTTATTTAGAGTTAAAACTTATTCTTAATTTAGAATAGTTTTAGGTATTGGTGGGCATTTGTAGGTATTAGATCAATGACAATTTTCTCACTTTGAAACCTATCAATATGTCACCCTCAATAATTTAAAATAATTTACAAGTTGAATGCCTCAAAAATATGCCTAATAATTATTATTAATAGGTAGTTACCTATAATAATTCATGATCACAACTCTTACTTATTTTTTAGAATCTCTCCATTACTGATGAAATATTGATATAGTGGTACGCAGAGATAATAAAACGATTTTTGGTTTATTATGATGATTTTATTGATGATTTTACAGACTTGCTGTCAACCTAAGAGTAGCAGATTAGTTCCGCTCTTGGGGGTTACTTTTATGACTACTGCCCTATATTGTTAAAGTCGTAAAATACGGTTGTTAGATAAATATTCCGTTTTATCTCTGGTTCCACTATAGTAAAATAATTATGTATAATAACTTAAAACTCTACTAATAATTTTATATTGACAATATTGACGGTTTGAAATGTTATAAATCATAATAATACTAATATATATAGCTACTTATGGACCTTCTGTGAATCAGAATACCTAATACATTTTATCTTAGACCATAACAGCTCATTATGGTCTAAGCATTTTATACCTACATCTAATTAATATACCTACTCAATGAACACGCGATACAAATTTAAGTTCATGTAGGAAATTCAAAACTACACGGAAAATTTGCTGTAGAGGTAGACACGTGTCATTCAAGTTTTCTAGATACAGGGTGTTAAAGTTTTATAAGGAAACAACATTTTTATTATTATTTTGTTGTCATTGTCAAACATAATATTGTTGCAAGTACGAATGACTTACAAGGGGAGTGTTTGAATTTGCATACAAATTCTGACAGAATAAGAAGTAAACTTACAAAACAAATTTTATTTTGTAATCAGTGAATATATCTGTAAGTATATACCTATTTTATTTGAAATTTAAAACAATTTTGCTATTGAATAATGTCCAGCAGGGTAGTGTTATCGAGATATGTGTTGGTAATGTATAGAATTAATTTATATAAATAGTTTATCATTAAGAAGTACCTATACAATTATTATTGAAAGAGGTTTTAAAGATTAATTAATTACCTACATCATTTATATTAAATGTTCCTGTATAATTACCTACATGTTTGTATTCCTTAATCTCTTATCTTCCTAAATAAACTATTAAATCACATAAATAATGGCCTCGGCTCCTGTAATGAGTCAAAATGTAAAAGAAATGCAGAATCCGTCATATAACTCTTCATGTTATTTGAACGCTTTTGCCCACAACTGAGTCATCGCGCCGGCGAGGTTCTGGCTTCACCGTATCGAGACTAGGGCGCGTCTATGAGCTGTTATGGTCTATGGATAGTACATGAAAAGTTAAAATAGGGACATGTAAGCCGTTTTTCTCTATCTTCAGCCGTTTTCGTTGTACAGGGCCATGAACTTGAAAAATGACGATTTTCACTTGTTTATAACTCAAAAACTTCTGAATTTAAGCACCAACTGTAAAAGCCAATCTTATTTTCTCTTTTCAGACAATCTAAAAATTCAATAACATAGGAGCATTCCATTTAAAAAAACATAACTTTGATATGTTTTATGCTTTTGGGACAGCCTGTACATTATGAATATAATTTTAAAACGTACCTCTGCCGGGTCTCTATCCACTCCAAAAATAAAAAGATCCTAAAATCCAGTGACACGGCCATAATCTTCCGTTTCGTATACCGTGGCCCACCCTGTATACAGGGTTACTGGTAACTGGATACATTCCTTTGGTGATCTGATAAAACAAGAGGTAAGGAGTAAATTAACCCCAACATGCACTATACAAAACTCAATAGATTTTGAGATATTTCGATTTTCAACTTTTCTAAAAAAAGTGGTTTCAGATGTCTTGAAATGTAATTTTCAAAAAATCTACTTTAACTTTTTGATTTTTTTTTTGCTGGAATACTTGTCCAATACTATGCTTCCTTCTGGATTAAAAAATATCCTGAGGTATTTCGATCGTGTGAAAATTTCAAAGAAAAACTTTCACAAACTATTTTTTTAAAATAAGATTTAAAAGTTTTTACAAGTTATTTTCGCAAAATTGTCAAGGCACCTTGCGTACAAATTGTTTTAAAAACTTTCTTAGTGTAGCACCTATCTAACAAGGTACGAATCTTGTACAAGAATAACAGAATCTCCCCGCTATGTACCGTTACCGAGGAACAAATCCTTAAGTCGGGACGTTTTAAAAAAAATACGGCCCTGAACGGGGGTCTTAAAATTCTCTGATCCGGCCCATTTTCAATAGGTCGTATTTGGGGGTGACGAGCTTCGTCCCTACCAAGTTTCGTCCCGATCGGTAAAACTTTCAGACACTTTAGTGGCTATTACTAGGCTATTCCCGAAAAATCCCGAAATTCCCGAAAAAAAAGACACTTCCCGGGAACGGATCCCGCTCATTTTCAATAGGCATCGTGCCACGATGCGCCTCTTCAATCGAGCCAAATTTCAACTTTCCCACATGAAAACTGGCGGCTCTAGAGTGTTTCCTAGCAAAGTCACAGACAGACAGACCGACAGACAGACATTTTTCGGGCACAAGAATACGTATACTTACGAAACTTCTGTGACTTTGCTAGGAAACACTCTAGAGCCGTCAGTTTTCATGTGGGAAAGTTGAAATTTAGCTCGATTGAAGAGGCGCACCGTGGCACGATGCCCATTGAAAATGAGCGGGATCCGTTCCCGGGAAGTGTAATTTTTTCGGGAATTTCCGGATTTTTCGGGAATAGCCTAGGAAACACTCTTAGTGTCTGAAAGTTTTACCGATCGGGACGAAACTTGGTAGGGACGAAGCTCGGGACCCCCAAATACGACCTGTTGAAGATGGGTCGGATCCGAGAATTTTAAGACCCCCGTTCAGGGCCGTATTTTTTTTAAAACGTCCCGACTTAAGGATTTGTTCCTCGGTAACGGTACATAGCGGGGAGATTCTGTTATTCTTGTACAAGATTCGTACCTTGTTAGATAGCTACTACACTAGGGAAGTTTTTAAAACAATTTGTACGCAAGTTGCCTTGACAATTTTGCGAAAATAACTTGTAAAAACTTTTAAATCTTATTTAAAAAAAATAGTTTGTGAAAGTTTTTCTTTGAAATTTTCACACGATCGAAATACCTCAGGATATTTTTTAATCCAGAAGGAAGCATAGTATTGGACAAGTATTCCAGAAAAAAAAAAAATCAAAAAGTTAAAGTAGATTTTTTGAAAATTACATTTCAAGACATCTGAAACCATTTTTTTAAGAAAAGTTGAAAATCGAAATATCTCAAAATCTATTGAGTTTTGTATAGTGCATGTTGGGGTTAATTTACTTCTTACCTCTTGTTTTATCAGATCACCAAAGGAATGTATCCAGTTACCAGTAACCCTGTATATTGTTACCTTTCTTTGAGTGTATCGATTTTTTATAAATTGTGATAATCAATAAAAATAGTTTATGTCGAAGTGTTTTCGGGTAAATACGGGATAAAATTATTGTTTTATTGCATACAGCTAATGAACATTTCATGATTTATTTATTATTTCTTGCTAGACAACGTTACTGGGGAACTCCAATCCCAATAATTCACTGCAACAAGTGTGGTGCTCAGCCAGTACCAAGCAATGACTTGCCAGTTAAATTGCCTGTAACCTCCCTCCAAGAAAAAGGGCGCTCGTCTTTGAAGGGATTTAAGGAATGGTTCACTGTGAAATGTCCCAAATGTGGCGGTCCTGCGACTAGAGAAACTGACACTATGGACACATTTTTTGATAGTTCGTGGTATTATCTTCGATATCTTGACCCTAAAAATACAAAAGAGATGTTCAGCATTGATAAAGCTAAGAAGATGACCCCTGTTGATTTATATGTTGGTGGCAAAGAGCATGGTAAGTTTTTTAAATATTTCTTTTTGTCTTTTTTGTGCAATCAATTTACATATTATTATGATACCTACTGTTCAAATGTATTTATTACACAGTTTTATCTAGTTTTTTATTTTAATTTGGGCTATAAACTAAGCTAGAAAAATCTGCAATTTTGCACGAGTTGTAGTAACAGAATAATTACAGTTTAAAGACAATGGTGAGCTAAATGCTCGCCTAGCGACCACTCGCGTGTTGAATGTGAGTTTAGTCGAGGATCTCTTTCATTCCATCAATTTAAATGTTTCTGTTTAAACATATCTGGTAGAAAGATTCCAGAACCATCTTTCTGATATTAGTTTACATTTTCTCCGCCTATAACATGAGTTTGCTCTTAAATTTAATTATTCTATACTTGTGTAAATCCGTTTTTCAGATGTAGGGAAATCTCATTATGTTGTTTTTGAGAGAAATGTTACATATGGCTCATTTGTTTAGATTGATAAGCTGCAACAGGCAGGTAATCTTCTCAGGATGGTAGTATTATCATAAAAGGTAAGATAAAATATGCAGAAGCTACTCATTAAACGAATGAACATGAAATGTGATAATTACAAATTAAAGAACACATATTTTTTTAAACTCACACGGCTACTAACTCACAATGCCTACAAAAAAAAACCGTGTGAGGGGATCACAAAGTGACATTCGAAAAATGAACTTTCGAAAGCGGCTGGCATTAGATAAAAATAGTTCAACGATTTGTAACACGAATAAATAATTAAATCTTTCAAGAGTTCTATTATTACAAATATAAGGAGAAAAATCGCTATAAATCAAGCAATTATCAACAAATGACACGATTATAAAATTCATCATCTCAAAACGGGCACCAGCCATCTTGATTCATCGCCTAGCTTTAGTCATACAAATTGATGCTAAAAATCCCAGCAACAATTAAAAAAAATAAAGTACGTAGTTTTACTGAGTGTTTGGCGAAGTATTTATCTCCACATTCTGATTAGTTGAACGAGATCAAAAAAGAAGAAGTTGAATGTTCTGTAATGAAGTCGTGTAATTTCGCCTTCATTTTACAACAATTAGCAAATAGAAATAGATTCAATTTTATAAAAATCCAATAATAATTATTTCCGATCGATCCTGTAAAATCAAAGACGCATTAAATTTTATTCTAGCCCGGTTGTTGTTGAAATTCACGAAGTTTTGAGATTTTTTATGCATTCGCAAATTTTAGTGGTACCTAATTCGGTGCATTTTAGAGTCAATTCGTGACAGTAATCAACCCAGAGTCAACGTAAAAACGCCGATTACCATTTTTTCTTCGCGATAGCCACCGAAAAATAAGATAGGGAGAGTATAAATACGGGCGCATTTTGAACGCTCAGCCTCTCTCTTTTTCTCCGACGACGTTCCCGCTAGTTGCCGAACCGTTGAACTAGAATAGAGTCCCGCTGTGAACCAGAAGTAAAGTTTTTTTTTTTTGAGAAGACCCTCGTACCCCCCGTAACCGCCCGTCAACCGATACCGAGGTAGGTGCCCGATTTAATTCTCGTAGTTACCGTAGATATCCTAGTCCTGTTCATACCCACTCTCCGGTTATTCCCGACGCCCATCGCCACCCTCGAAGGTCATAGAAAGGTCCGCTAGTACTTCTAGACGTAAGATAGGCAGTAAAAGCGGTTCCCCCTGTGACTGGGAAGCTGAGACCGGCGATTAACCCCGTACCTAATAGATTTCCATCATAACCGACTCTCCCAGATTTCTTACCACACCCCCACACCATAATCCGTGTAGTTAGGTAACCGTATCCCGATTAGAGGCATCTAGTTCTATGAAATCAATAACTATTTTATCAAACTAGCCCCTTTGATCTCATTCACTCTCACATGACCGTTCACCCCTGATAAAGTTTGATTTTTTACCACAGCCCTTCAGAGCCTTGAGTCACCCCCGCATACGTATTTGATTTAATAAATTGTATATTTTGGATTTCCTTTTTTAATCTCATTATCATTTATTTTCGGATGTTAGAATTTATATTATTTTGTGTAAATAAAGCGTTATTATTATTCATAACTGCACCAGTCTATAATCATCCCCATTATTCCACACCGCTACTAATAATTATATATTTAATAAACCTGCCAGATCCCGAGATCCCCGCACCACCGCATTCTCATAAATAAGCCTCGCTCATCTGTGCCTACCGTCGGCCCCAGCACCAACACCAGTACCGTGTACCCGACGCTCCGACCGCCCGTCGAGCCGAGCGCAACGGCACAGACCGCCGGCAGGAATACGTAGGTAGGTATCTCGACCGACTGCCACCAGCACCAGCACCGATCCCGCATCAACTCGCTTACAGCTACGCTCGTATAAGGGGAAGCCCGGCATTCCTTCGAGGAGGCGCCTAAAGACCGCTCTCCCGAACACCATTGCAACGGCGATAACTTCAAACGACCCCTGGCTTTCCTCTCTTCTTCACTGAGCTACCCTAGGGACCAAGATACGGCAACGTATCATTTTATGTGACCTCAGGTAATTGGGAATACAAATTAGCGAGAAGAATTCCCCGGGGGAGCACACCTCCAGAAAAAAGCTGGCGCCCGAGCAACCCGTGGTAACACCGACGTGACCGTAACCGTGAAGATTCCCAGAAGCCGGAGTTCGTCACAGTTCATAAGATCTCAAGAGGGTCTGAACCTAATAGACTATCTCTCCCCACCATTTTAAATGCTCTCTTGCGAATTCATCAATCGAGAAGCGAAGTAAATCTAAACGGAGCCAATCCGAAGGACTGAACGGTGACATAGCTGTCGCGTTCGACCAATATTGTACAGTGTTCAATACATTAAATTCAAAAATGATCTCTACATAAATAATTGTTCAAATGTAGAGGTTCCAGCAACATGGAACAGTTGCTGTAGCCTTCCAAAGAACCGTGACAGAATAACTTGTAAAATTACGTCTGTTTAAAAAAATAGTTAAAGTCTGGTCCTCTAAAGTGGCACTCAACGTTGTGGAAGAATTTGGTAGAGAAAAGTGTCTTCAAGATGTTTTCCAAAAACAGTATCTGTGATAAACTATGCCGTTCTTGCGTTCCTTGAATAATTGTGATTTTTGTGACTGTTTTTCGTCTATATGACTGGTAATTCATCGAATATTTGTGCAAACTGTTCTCATCAGTCCTTTACCAAGCTTGTAACTATTTTCAAAGCTCTATAAACAAATCAAAAAGTAAACCATTACTCAATTCGTGTGTGTGATTGCGAGAAGAATAATATTCTGATTATTGCGATCTGCGGTTGGAACTTCGAAATGCTGACGTTGAGGAAAAATCCTGTTCCCCAAACAATGACAGGTGCAGTGACTGTCAGCCAATTAGTTTGAATTATTTATGGTTCAGATGGGACAATATTTTAGTCAACCTCAAGCTGAAAGTAGTTTGGTTAAGTGTTATTGTCCGTTTTATTGTCCGTGGCAGGGAGTAAAGCAAACAGTTGATAGTTTAAAAACCAATTTCACCTTGTTTGGAGAATCATTCTTGGAAACTCTATCTTCACATCTTATCTTGCGAAGAATATTTTTGAACAGGAAGTAGATGAGACCATCGAACTATTTGTTCGCCACATAAGTGCTCTCATTGCCACAAGTTGGATATTGTTTACGGTCTACTTCATAGATGTATACGCAAAAAACTGTGACGTGGTAGTGTATATAACTTTGAAGAAATGTTAGTTAAAGCACGTGATATTGAGAAATAATTTTAAAAAGTTGACATCAAGGATCGAGACTGAAGCTTCTTCGGGTACATTGAAGGCGCATCAAGAAAGAAACAGAAGATTGTTAGCAACGATCACGCTGCTCCTATTGCAGAATTTTTGAACACGAGAAAGAAAACTGCAGGATGTTAGGAAGAAGAAAGTGATATCTGTCAACTGTCATCGTCGGACGATTTTAAATTTACACGTCAACTTTCAGTCTTCGCGATTGTCATCACTTCCCAATCTTGTTTGCTATGGATGTAGTGCACCAGGAGTCACACGTGCCAAATGTACTCACTGTACTAACGGAGCTGTCCAAAGTAAATATTTAGCAACAATGGAGTTGAAATCAGTTGGTTGCGACCAAACAACGGTTTCTGACTATACTCTAATCTTTGTCTAAACCACTTCCAAAATCTGAGTTTTTCGTATAACTTTTTTCTCTTAGATGCTTGTTCATTTATTTGGTTTCATTTACTATGTACGCCATTGGTCTGCTTTTTCTTTTGGAAAAATATCAGGAAGTAGCTCAGGAAAAAATAAAAATGTTTCAGTTTTTAAATTGTGAGTTAGAGCTGAATTTACAGTTTTTTTGTAGAACTTTATTACCTAATAGGTATACAGTGTGTCCCAAATTGAGTAAGATTGCATGGCTATCTTTGTTATTAATAAAGATACAATTTTGGTTAAATAGGCAATGTGCAGTTTGTTATGCTGAATCAGATTCTGCTGAGAAATCTGGAAATTTCCGAGCCATTCCGAAGATATTCGGAAAAAGCCGAAAAACTCTTTTCAAAAAAGTCCAATATTTTCGTTATCGTGTGTGGAAAAATTTTCAAAACTAAAGCTGCTTGCTCTGTTAGGCCAATCTTATAAATATAAAAAAAAGCAATCACTTTCGCGGTTTTCGAGATAACTTACCAACTTGCCAACCTTACAGTAAACACCCTCTGTATTACATTACTATAGTGTGAAAAGTGACCCATTTCACACGAGTGGTTTTTCGCAGACGCATAATTGTCATTTCGCAGGTGGTCGTAGGAAAATATTATAATATAACATGCTGTCTCCATACAATATGTTTCATTTTTTTGAGCTGGAGCTAAGCCATAAAGTTTTGAGAAAACAGGCTTATCTACCTAGTACTTCAAAAAAATAAAATGGATGCTATTGATATTATAACGAGACCACGCTAGGAGTTCTATTAGCTGTTTTCTTTACCATTCTAGTCCACCATTTTGTTTGTTTACACATACTGGATTAGTCAATGACACGTTCGCGACAGTTCGACGCAGGTCTGGAATGACGTGTTGACGGCCGATGGGATTTCTGCAATCTACGAGAATGTGCCTACTGTTTCGATGACGCGTCAGGGGACTATATAAGGGCCGCCGTGCGGCTGCGTGCGGCAGTAGAATCTTGAACGTGAAGTGAGAAGCTGAAGACAGAGCAGTAGTATCTTGGAAGTAACTGGTGAAAGCTGAAGTATAGACAGAGCAGTAGTGAAGTGAAGTGTGAAGTATGGAAGCCAGTAGTGACAGTATAGCGGACTATAAAGAATAGACAAGTTGGTGTAGTATCTGTGAGTGGAGACAAGAGAACAGTTGTGTTTGATTATTTAGAATTAGAGGTTAACTTGTGTTGTGTTAGTCAATAAAGGAATTTGCAGACTTTTAGTAGTGATTTATTATTGTGAGACCTGTAACAATATCAAAAACTGCTGTTTTCTATACTAAAATTCTATATAAAAAATACTGTAAATTCTAGACATAGCTTTTGTAAATTTATTGTGTATTAAATAGTTTCCTTAGATAATGGATGTACCAATTGATTTACTTATTTGTTGTAGCGGTGTTACATCTGTATTATGCACGGTTTATAAGTCACTTCCTACATTCTCTCGACTTAGTACCAGAAAAGGAGCCTTTTAAACGCCTTCTAGTTCAAGGTATGGTGATGGGCCGTTCATTTAGAATAAAAGGAACTGGAAAATATGTGCCTGAAGATAGTGTAAAAATAACAGGTAGGCGTTTTATTCAACAATATTAATTTATTAAGAAGATTTGAGGATTTATTAATTTTTATAAGAAGAAAAATTAGAATTAGATATTGATCTTAATTTCATATCCAAAGTGATTTTCTAAAAATCGATGTCTATTCTAAACAGATTTGAAGAAAAATAAAGCTGTAGTGAAAGATACAGGAGAACCGGTAGTAGTCACTTGGGAAAAAATGAGTAAATCCAAATACAATGGTGTTAGTCCTGATGACATGTTTGAAGAATATGGTGTGGATACTACCAGACTACTAATTTTAGCTGACGTGGCCCCAACTTCTCATAGGAATTGGAATAGTAACAGTAAGAGCAACAAATGACAAAAAATAGTTAGGGATAGGGTAAAAAGTAACTTTTTTTTATTTAGCATTCCCTGGAATTATTAACTGGCAAAGGAGATTGTGGTTAACAATTCAACAATTTTTGAAGCACAGAAGTAACTTACCTCCCATAACTTCAGCAGATACGTTTAAATCACATGAAGACTATCTGTTTGATTCTCGTAATTATTATGTCAAAGGAGCAACCTTTAATTACAACATATCACAGCAACTTAGTGTTGCACTGTCTAAACAACAAGGACTTACAAACAGCTTAAGGGTGAGTTATAAATAAAAAAAAAAAAAATTATAAAATAAAAAATCATTTTATTGCAACCAAATAAAAACTGATTTATAATTTTTGTAGAAATCACCTCCAGAAATATATGCTCATGGGGTTCAGTTTGAAAGAGCTTTAGCTTGTCAGTTGATATTACTTGCTCCGATGGCTCCACATTTTGCATCTGAACTTTGGAGTGGATTTACCTTAGCACCAAACCGACTCAATAACACTGGAGAAATTCATTGGGATAAAACCGTGCTTGAACAAAAATGGCCTACTATCGATATTGATTATCAGTTGGATTTAATATGTGAAGTAAGATTGCATTTCCTATAATATTGAATAATAAATAGGTAGGTAGCATTTTAAATTACGATTTTCAGGTCAATGGCAGTGAAAAATGTATAATTAAAATGCCGAGAAGTGATTTGGATTGTTTGTGTGAAAATGAAGCAATAAGGATAGCTTTGAATCAGAAAGAAGTTCAGGAAATTTTACTTCACTATCCAATGGAAAGTTCTCATTTTACTTTAGTTAAAGGTTATGAAAGTGTTATTAATATAAGAACAAGAAAAAAAGAAGCAGCCGAAAGTTAATAATTTATTTGTTGTTTTAATACTGAGTTAACATATTTTACATTAAATTGTTTGTTTAAAGCTAGTTTCATTAAATTTAAGAAACCGAAAACATCAGAATGGGATCTTTTTGAAATAAACTGAACCTGAAATACATATTTCTTGTATTACTTGCGGTACTTCTGCCTGAACCAGCTGTATATTGCATTGTATTATTTGGGGATGTATCCACACTTTGACCGAAATGATTTTTTGGATCTCTGTTCGATTACAGCATCCTATCGATTTATATTTCTTGGAAGAAGTTTAAAAGAAAATTATCTGCCTTTTTTCTCTGGCTTGTGAAGACCTAGAGAGCGGAATCTGCTCAAGTTTGCAATGTCCAGCAAGACAACCAGTTAGCATTCGCAACCCGTTTTTGTTGAGTTTAATGGAGGGTAGAATTTTTTTTTGGTTGTATTTCCCGACCAATGTTTTGACCTGTCCTAATCCTGGGAGAATTTATATCAAATATTTTTTCTTTGTATTTCCTTTTATTTTTTATTTTGCCTTTGAAAACTTTTTTTCCTAGGCTGCAGAAGGATTCTGGCCCTATGAGCGGTGTGCTTGCTCCTCGATTTGCTAGGTAGTCGGCTTCTTAGTTGCCTTCTACACCTATGTGACCTGGCACCCAAATACGAGCTATTTTGTTTCCTTTTTCAAATTTTACTTAGCTTCATTAAACATTCCCACACTATTTTTGAACTAATGACGTATGAGGTCACTGCTTTAATGGCCGATTAGCTGTCCGTTAAGATAGTGATTCCTTCTTTTTTATAATACCTGTCTCTTTTAAATTGAGTGCATCCTTTGATAACCAAATATACATTTCTTCTACTCTTATTGAATACAGAATACAGAATACTTTTTAATTACAGTTCAAGTTTAACCTGGGATTTATTTCCAAAGTTTCGATTTTAAGACCATACTTATTCCATTCTGTCGAAGTCTGATTTACGACTTGGGACTCTGAAGCGAGATGTGACGTGATTGACGTCAAATCACATGCGCCTGGCTAGCTCGGGTGGATCCTGTATGCCTAAATGCAGGAACCCCTCAGCACCCGAAAATATTCTTATTGCCTCACTCGAAACAGCAGGTTAGGTTCCATGTTTATCTAATACTAATATCTAATTGATTAGGTACTATAAGGTTTATTTATTTTAGTTGTTATATTATGCAGAAGAAGTTTGTTATTATCCCTATCATTACTGTGTGGATGGTAAATTGGGGGATATAAGGGTGAAAGATGAAAGCAGTGAGCAAGTTCAGTTATTTAATCAATAAGGCATTATATTAATGATATCAGTAAGAGTAGCGTGGCCCCCTTTCCCTAGTATCGCAGAGAACAATGCTAAAGCTAAACCGACCTCAAACACAGCGCTGTATGAAAGGTGTACAGGGTGGGCCATTAAGCGAGGTAAGCGGCTGTATCTCAGAAGCTAATAATCGTAGAGAGTTACGGTAAAAAATTTTATAAGTTAAGTGGGCAAGGGAAAATGCTGGAAATAATTTTCAAGTTTCCAAGATGGCTGCCAGAGGGCGTTTGCACCATCTTGAATTACATAAAGTTACGTTTCTTGTGATTTTCCCCAATGAATGTAGCAAAAAAGTATTTACGTTTTAATGTTAACTTAAAGTAGAACATGTTTTGTAAAAACAATTTTTCTATATCTTTCGAAATAAAGTGGTGGGGGGTAATTGAATGTTGTTTTAAACAAATGCCTGTAACTTCGAAACGGCTTTAATGGATTTGGATAAATTTGGTATAATTAGAAAGAGCATTTCTTAAGCTTTTAGGTTTCTTGTGATAATGACAGTTGTGACCTACACGGCCGCCGATAGAGGGCGTTATTCGATATTATAACCAAAATATTGGATTTTCTCAAAAAATTTAAATGCAATGATATGACTTTTTTTAGACTAGAAAATAGACAAATGATCAACCAATAAGCCTGCGCAAACCGCATCTTAATATCTTTCTCCTAACTCAAATTATTAAGAAAATACCAAACCAAGAAAATTCATATATTCCCATTTAAAAATGATCGGTCGCTTTCGATAAGAAGGCAATTAGTAGGCCATGGAAACAAAAGACAAACTCCTCACGCGTTTTCGTAACGATTTTCCTTTTAAATAAAGTTGTGGTCCTGAAAAAGGACCCATTTTGAAAAAAGATTAATGCCTTCTGTGTTCAAATTGGCTTCCGTCATATTCCACACATGTTCCAGTCTTTCTTGAGTCAACAGAACCGCAGCCTCGACTTCTGCCGCTGATAGTTGAGGAATTGAATTTCGAATTCTGTTTTCCATATCCATTTGTGTTGTTGGTGGAGTTGAAAAAAAAAGTCTTTTAAGCGTCCGCAGAAGTAAACATCAAGACATGTCAAGTCGGGAGATCTTGCCCGACTTTCGGGAGGAAATAGGTTTGCCCTTCCTATCCAGCGTTCTCGAAAGGTCCCGTAAATATGGTTTCAGACATTAATTGAAAATGTGCCGGACAACCATCTAATTGCAGGAGCATAGTTCTCCTAGTTTCAAGTGGCACATCTGCCAACAAAATTGGCAAGTCGTTGACCAAAAACTCTAAGAAGCGGTTACCACTTAAATCTTAATCAAAAAAGTAAGGTCCAATAATTATGTCCCCAATGATACCGCACCACACATTTAGGCTCCAGCGTCCCTGGTGCTGCACTTCTCTCTCTTAACCAACGCGGATTTTCAGCGGACCAATAATGCATATCGTATTATGAAGGTTTACTCTACCATCACTATTAAAGGTAGCCTCGTCGGTCCAGAGAATTTCCTTTAAGAAATTTCTGTTTTCCTCAAGCATGCCTAGCATCCATTGACAATAATTTAATCTATTAACGAAATCTTGTTCATTTAGCGCCTGGTGCAAGACTATGTGGTAAGGATGTAATATAAAAGTAAAAAACAACATAATCAGTACTAAAAAATAATATAACCAGAATAACACTGAATTTGTATTTGAGGGTATGTGCTAAGATACTTGGAATAAGTTGTTCGTGCTATTCTCAAGTTTAGAGAAAATGTTCTAGTTTCTACATGTCTATAAAATTCTGTGTAAGCCAAGACATTGATAATATTTTCTTCGGTCCTTCCATTGCGACGTTTAGGACAACGAAAACTTCCAGTATCGCGTAATCGCTGTGCCAAGCGCGGATAAATTCTTCTCCCGTAATAAAGGTGATCTGGATACCGTGCCGCGTACTGTCTTGCAGCTATAGCTGCATTTTGAAGAAAACACTCGAAATCAATCGCATTCATGTCAACGGATTCATTATTTGTGAGAGGCATTCTGGTTAAAAAGTACGCAAATTATATGCAATCAACAATAATAGTGGACTGAGTGTGACAGAAGTTATACTTGCCAATATTTTAGTTAGGAGTCTGTCTTTTATTTCCATGGCCTACTACTTGCCTTCTTATCGAAAGCGACCGATGCATTTTTAAATGGGGGTATATGAATTTTCTTGGTTTGGTATTTTTTTAATAATTTGAGTTAGGAGAAAGATATTAAGATGCGGTTTGCGCAGGCGTATTGGTTGATCATTTGTCTATTTTCTAGTCTAAAAAAAGTCATATCATTGCATTTAAATTTTTTGAGAAAATCCAATATTTTGGTTATAATATCGAATAACGCCCTCTATCGGCGGCCGTGTAGGTCACAACTGTCATTATCAATAGAAACCTGAAAGCTTAAGAAATGCTCTTTCTAATTATACCAAACTTATCCAAATCCATTAAAGCCGTTTCGAAGTTACAGGCATTTGTTTAAAACAACATTCAAATACCCCCCACCACTTTATTTCGAAAGATAGAGAAAAATTGTTTCTACAAAATATGTTCGACTGTAAGTTAACATTAAAACGCAAATACTTTTTTGTTACATTCATTGGGGAAAATCACAAGAAACGTAACTTTATGTAATTCAAGATGGTGCAAACGCCCTCTGGCAGCCATCTTGGAAACTTGAAAATTATTTCCAGCATTTTCCCTTGCCCACTTAACCTATAAAATTTTTTACCGTAACTCTCTACGACTATTAGTTTCTGAGATACAGCCGCTTACCTCGCCTAATGGCCAACCCTGTACAGTATTATCACAATAAATTTTTTTAATTGGCATTGGTGGTGTCTGAAAAAACAATAAATTTTGAAGTGAACTCACGATTAGTTCTTCAGACTGATCGCTAGATGTCAGTCTGCTTGAGATCTGGAGGGCTGTCAGACATTCGACAACATGAGCCCCAATAGGGCGAAACACGTGTCTGTGCTTATTATTAATTACATCTAGGGTAGGTTCAAAGCCCTTGTACTGAAGCTTGCGCTTATTGTACCCCTTTGGATGATAAGCTCATCAGTCCCGTCTCCCGAAAGTATTTCAGTACGAGTCCAATGGGTGCTTGTTCTATTTCTTTTGGTTCTGCCATTTCGGTCCCAAATACTAGATGTCTAGTTCCCTCTATAGTCCAGTCATTTGGTGGTTTTACCTGGAAAGTTTTCCGGGAGTTTTGAAAATTGGTGATTTTATAGATTTCGACGTGCTCTTTTTAAATTTCTACTTTGCCACCTCGTATCTTTGCCGCTCGCGCCGCCATATTGAAAAAATGGCGTCCAAAAACAGTTTCTTAACAATATCTTCTTTCCGGATCATTTTACGATGAGAATATTTATGTAATAAATTAAACTAGAGAAAATTTCTTACAATTTATGTAGTAACCTTTATTTTTGTAGAATTAATAGTTTTAGCGTACGAGCGCCGCAAAGTGCACTCAAACATGCGTTTTGGCTAAATAACTTATTTAGACACCACCATGAGTAATTGGCACGTTTTTGTTGGTGTGGTATCCCCAGTAGGCCACTTGTAATGCACTATTACAAAATTTTACGCATTCTTCTTTGCTTTGCTATCCTTGATCGGCCAGGTTTTGCGAGTTCATCATCTTCAGTACCGAGCGAAATGTCACATAGGTATAGACATTTCTCCCACGACATCCGCGATGGGATCATCAGCTTCATTGTAATCCTTTTGTTTCTCGATTTCGTCATATGTTTGCTCGAAAATAGTCTCTGTTTCTTCTTCTTCATCGCTATCTTCTAGTGTAATTTTCGAATTATCACAAGTACCATTGCAATTCGTGCATATAACGGAGCACTTTAATCCAGCCTTTCTGCATCCACGCAGCCCCCCCCCCCCGACCCTTTTTGCATTTGCATGAAATAAATTTTAACAAGATTTCCGGAGGTGGGGGCCCGAGCGTGGTGACAGGAATTAGCCCATTCTTGCTTTTTTCCATTTCCATAGCCCTGCCTTTTTTTCAACTACATTCCACTGCTTAACCTGATGGTGATAGGCTCGGAACTAATGTTGTGCTGCTGCTTCTGTAGGTGGCAGCGATGTAATATTAAATTTATTTTTGTATGCTGATTTTGTGAAGCATGTATATCTATATGTAGTTGTTTAACGACATACTTTTTATGCCACTACCATACAATGCAAGGAGGAAGCGTTCCCCAGCTTCAGCAATGATCTGTGGATCGGCATTTTGGTTTTTGAATATACCTAGACAAGCTCGTTTAAATCTCTCGGTTTTTTCGGAGTACATTAGCACACATTTTATTTTTCCTTGATTAAAGTGCGCTGATGCTGTATCACAGCCACTGAAAGCGTGCACGAAAAATATGTCATCTGGGACTACTTTATCTATGACACTTTTTGTTGAATCTATTCGTTGCGAAATTTTTCCTTTTCCTGGTTTGAGAATATATATGAATGTTTGAACGCGTAGAGCCAAGAGAATAAGAAGATCTACATCTTCGCCGACAACTATTACGGAATCAAATGTAGATGAAATGTTGATTGCCGTATTGACTATTAAAGTATCCGCATCTTCCTTGGCTTTCTTGACCATGAAGTTCGCAACTTCAAATTTTGTCTTCAACATTTCAATGAGGCGTTTCTTGTTTGCATCGTTGCCTAGGAATTTATCTTGTGACACAGTTTTTCACATTTTTCGTTAATATACGAAAAACACGTGTTGGTGTAGATGTATCTTGATTTGTGGCTCTCGTACGCTGAAACTATTGATTTTATGAAAAAAAGATTATTACATAAATTGTAGGAAATTTTCTCTAGTTTATTTTATTACATAAATATTTTCATCGTAAAATGAGTCGGAAAGAAGATATTGTTGAAAAACTGTTTTTGGACGCCATTTTTTCAATATGGCGGCGCGAGCGGCAAAGATACGAGGTGGCAAAGTAAAAATTCGGAAAGAGCATGTCAAAATCTATAAAATCACCAATTTTCAAAATTCCCGGAAAACTTTCCAGGTAACCTTCTTTTTGAGCACCAAATGACTGTACTACTAGTGCTGGGCATTCACAGATAAGGTGATATGGGGTTTTGTCCCCCTCCCGCATCTCCTATTTTCCACTCCTATTATTGAGAGGTGTTTCATTAGTGGGCAATGTCCTTACTGTTAGAAGTCCAATTGCCTACCTCAGCTGGTGTTTACTCAGCTTTTTCAATTCATTAGTTTTATTCTCTGATAGTTCTCTGATAAATAATATTGTTACGAGTCTCACAATAAATAAATCACCACCATAAGTCTTACAAATTACTTTATTCACTAATCCAAATTATAACCTCTAATTCTAATAAACACACACAGCTGATTACTACTTGTACTAACTATCACTACTGGCTCCCTTACTTCACTTCACTACTGCTCTGTTCAGCTTCCACTAGTTACTGCTCTGTCTTCACTTCACTCTATGTCCAAACTAAACTGTCTTACGCAACCGCGAGGCTGCTCTTATATAGCTCCCCCGACGGGCAGCGAAACAGTAGGTACTTTCTCGAACGTTGCACCGGTCGTCGATTCGTGGATTCTGGAAATGTCAGATTGTTCGGCGAGCCCACTCCAGAAATCCATAGAACTAACGTCTGTCTGTCGATGTGTCACATGACATGTGACTGGAACTGTCGCGAACATGTCATTGACTAACTCAGTATAAAAAAAGAGAATGTAAACAAACAAGCAAATCGTGGACTAGAATGTTAAAGGTTAAAGAAGCAATTACTAGACTTTTTCCAGAGCAGTCTCGTTATAATATCTTCGAATGTCTCAGTCCATCTACTTCATTCCAATAGGAGATATGTTTTTTCTTCAGGAGGTCTTTTATTTCCCTTCTGACTTCGCTGTAGGCTATACAGCAAGTTGGTTCTGGCCCAATTAAGGGTAATTTGGATCCCTTTTTTGCAAGCAGATCCGCTTTTTTGTTACCTTTGTTGTTCTGGGGTCCTTATTTTGTCCACCTCAGGTTTATTTTGTTGTTTTTCTCTGCTAGCCTTGCTAGAGACTTAATACAGCTCTTCACTGTATTTGATTGTATCGTCACTGAGTCCAGTGCTCTTAGAGCTGCCTGGCTATCAGTAACGATTTCAATGTTCATATTTTCAAATGAACCGGCTATCATATGTTCCACGCAAGCGTGGATTACTAAGATTTCTGTCTGTAGCACTGATGCTAGTCCGCCTAGGTTTATACTAAATGTATTTCCCTCGTCTCTCCCAGCAATTCCTGCTCCAGCGCTAATCTTTGTCTTGGATCCATCCGTGTACTAGGTGCAGTGGTTGTTTTTTGTTTTGATTTCATATTCTTTTGTTCCCTTTGCTGGTATTACTACCTGATAAGGTTTACAAAAGTTTATGCTCTTACTCGTAGTGGCGGGAGCCCTAGGAGCATCTCCATGGCCGCTGTTGGTGTTGTTCTCATCGCTCCTGTTATGTCAGTGTAACTTATTTATTTTTGTAATGTGCTCCTTTTTTCTGGATTTATGCCGCCATAATAAGGAGCCATTTATGTAATCGTGGGTACTATAACTTTATTGTACATCCAGTGTGCCATTTCTGGTTTCAGCCCCCAGCACGTTCTACCTATCATTCCTCTACTGGCCCATATAAGACTCTGGTAACCTTTTTGGTTGTTCTTTCTAAGTGTGCTCCGAAGTTAAGTTTGTTATCCAGGGTAATGCCCAGATACTTAACCTCCGTGCTTAATGGGATTTCATGTCCTCCAAGTCTTAGTCTCTTCAGATTTTGAAGATTTCTTCTTTTCGTGAAGGCAATTATTGTAGTCTTGTCAGGATTAACTGACAGTCCTTCTGCTAGGCACCATTTTTCTACTACTCTAAGAGCTTGTTGCATGAGATTTGAAATAATCTCTGCATGCTTGCCCGTTGTTAGAATAGTGATGTCATCTGCGTATCCTTGCGCCTGAATTCCCTTTCTTTCCAGTTCCCAGAGTAGGCTGTCGACAACCAGGCTCCACAGCAGAGGTGATAGCACTCCCCCCTGCGTGGGCTTCCTTTATCGGCCATCACCTTCCTACTAGTGTTTCCTAGGAACTGGAGATTTGTCTGTTTCTATAATTGAGGAGTCTATCCAATCCGTAATGGCCCCGTGAACTCCCCGATTTTCCACAGGTCTCTTTATGGAGATAAAAGAGGTGTTGTCGAAACCTCCCTCTATATCTAGAAAGGTCCCCAGTGCAATTTCTTTATTGTCTAGTGCCCACTCTATTTTGTTTGTTAGAGTGTGAAGGCTTACTTCACATGACATCCCAGGTTGATATATGCATATTGGTGTCGATCCAGTGGTGTTGATTCCAGCGCCTCGTCCCTTATTGCCTATCAACCAGTTTCTCCATCGTCTTTAACATGAAGGACGCTAGGCTATTTGGTCTAAAGGATTTTGCCTGGGCGTGGGTTTCTCGCCCTGGTTTTGCTATAAATACCACTCTTACCTTTCTCCACGCCAGTGGTATATAACTCGGGGCTAAGCTTGCCCTGAACAGTTTACACAGTGGTACGGTCAGTATTTCCCTTCCCTTCTGTAGCATTATTGGAATTATCCCATCTGGACCGGCTGACTTGTATGGTGCAAAGGAGTCTAGCACCCATTCAAGTTTGTTATGTGGTCTATTACCCTTTTTACTAGTTTCCAGTTTTCCCTGAATTCCCTTTAGTCCAGTCATTATATACATTTGGAAATGCAAATGAACCGAGAAAGCCAAATTTTGGATATTACGTGGGGGTGGGGGGGGGGGGGCTAGAAAAGCTTAACTTCAAATTGTCGACCAAAAATACCTTGTGCATTTTCCGCCATCTTGAAAAAAGGGTTAAATTCAGTTTTTTCATCATAACTCGGTTCTCCGTTGAGATACGAAAATTTTTATTCAATACTTTTTTGTTGCTTTTCTTACAATCTACAATTAAGGTCCTTTACATTTTTTTACGTATCGTTCATCGTTATCGAGATATCGATCGAAAAAACCATAAATTTGGGTAGTGAATTTTGTTTTTTGCTATTTTCTTTTTTCTCGTGAAAGATATCGAAAAAATGTCTAATATCAAACTTGTAGAGCGTATTTAGGCCTACAACTTCATTTTCTTATTTTTTATTTTAGACAAAAATTACGACCTCTAGCGCGCCGCGAAGTCGGTAAGACTGTGCACATTTGATTTTTAGCCGCTCGCACGGTTGTATCCACACGTCAAAATGAATGAAAGGTTGTTCAGGGAATTATTGCAATACAAAATAAAACAAAATAAATTAATAAACCAGCTAAATTATAAATCAAACACATGAGATTTATTGATCAAATAATTTTTGTGTAGTAAAAAATAATAATTAAAGGTGGTAATTTTTTTCAACATTTTTTGTCGTTTTGATGGTCCTGGCTGTAAAAGTTCCTCCTCGGCAGACTCTTCGAGTCGTGAAGACTCTTGAATCGCAGGAAATGATGCTGTGACGGTTGAAACATCAAAATCATCATCATCGTCGTGATCGTCGTTGAATAAAATGTCGACTCTGGCGATGTTGTTGCATATTTGTCCACTACAGTGCAGGGAAATAACGGAGCAACTAATCCCTGGTTTCCTGTACTCACAAGCAGCCCCACACTTTCCTTTACATTTGCAAAAAATGAGTTTTAAAAGTTCAGGTGGAGCGGGTTCGGCTGTGGTGCTAATTGGTTCAAGCCCGTAATTAGTCTGTCGCCAACCCCATTCCTGAGGATCTTTGAAAAATCCGAGCCACGTTTGTACTTGTAGATATGTCCGGAAAACGTGTTGGCAGACTGCGCTGTCCGTTGGTGGGAGATTATCGAACTTATTTGTCGTCATTGATTTTGTGAAGCGGTGGAACCGCAAAATTTTAATCGATGTCTCCTCTTTATCACCGCCATACAGAGCGATAAGGAATAGCTTTCCAGCGCAAACTAGCATCTTCGGATCGACGTTTTCTTGCTTAAATAATTCTACCGATGACCGTAAGTTCGGGTTTTTCTCGAGGGTGTTGATGAATTTCGACTTTCCAATATTATAAAAAGACGATGTGATGTCGCAACCGCTGAAAACATGAATGAAAAGAATGTTCTCAAGACAGACTTATTATGCTTGAAACTATTCGGAGAGTACAGTTTTGCCGGTGTTTTTCCTTTAGCTGGTTTGCGAAAAAATATATTTTTTTTGTCCTGTGCAAGTCCGGTAATTAAAACCAAAAGATCGATATCTTCGCCGACGATTTCCACAGAGTCATAAATCGATGCTTCTTTAATTGCTGTGGTTACAATGAGAGTATCAGCGTCCTCAAAAGCCTGCTCTACTTTTATTCCGATTTTTGTAAAATAACGGCGAAGCATTTGTATTAAGTTGTTTTTATTTTGGTCCCTTGCAAGAAACTTCTCCTGGCTAACTTTCGGAGCAGTAGTTTCATCGAACGTGAACTCTGGTGATTGGTTCTTCCTAGAACGTCTAACCCTTTCCGAAGTTTTAGTTCCTGCGAGTCTCATGTCAGTCGGATAACCGTCGAATACAATTGTCACGTTTTCTCCAAAGTGTTTTTGCACGTATGCGACATATTTCTTGCAGATGAGGTCAAACGTCTCGATTCGACCCCAAACAACTTTGTGCAGAAGGAAACCACCGTCGATTATGTGATGGTGTCTGTCACCAGGTTGTAAGTTTTCTGTCAAAGGTTCGAAGGCATTGTATAATAACGACTTTGTTCCTTTTCGCATTCCTTTTTCGGTGAACAAAGACAATGGGAACGGAGCGAGTTCGTATGCCAGAAATTTTTTCAGGTCAGTTTCGGAATTCTTCGCTATGCACATTCTCTGGAAAAGTAACAATGGATCGATCGGAACTGGTGACTTGTCGATTATAATGCTGGTACTTACTGCCGATAAAGAGAGCACTTTATATCCTTCCTTCTGAATGATAAGGACCCGAAATCCTCTCCTATGATTTTAGTCATCATGTCGCGACCAATTTCGTATGCACGATGACAATAATTAATGTTCTCGTTTGCAATAGTTCCTGTGCCAATAGACATCAATTCTTTCTTCTCTGGAAAAGGATTGTGACCTGCGAGCCATATGTCCAATTTCTCAACGTTACAATTATCTCGGGAAATCCGCGAGGGTCTCATGTCACCGTGCTGTTCGGTTATACAGCAAGATACTCCGGAAAAATTTTCAATTTGTTCACAAATCTATTGAAGCTGAACCATGCCTAAAGTCCACGATGCGATTGTGCTGTCCTCCGTCCCTGCTCAGTCAGTCCTCCTATTGTTTTCAAGGATCGCATAAGAGTCTGTTTTGTTAGAACTGTTAGGTTATTATTATTTATTAATATTAATTAACCTAAAGTACTGAATGCACATGCACCTTACAGGTTTAGATAAGAATGGCGAATTTCAAAAAAGTACTAGATTCTCATCAGTACGTACTAGATCACTAGATTTAGTAAAAAAGTACTAGATCTTGTACCATTGATAGAAAAAAATAGAAAAAAAAATTGTAGGCCTGAATACGCTCTACAAGTTTGATATTAGACATTTTTTCGATATCTTTCACGAAAAAAAAGAAAATAGCAAAAAACCATATATCTATTACTCCTATATCGCCAGCCTCCTATCCTAGCCTGTAAGTGGAAAGTGTGCCGAGAGACAGAGATGCTAGATATGAACTGCGCATGTGCGAATATTATTTACATAATGTGATAATAGTATAGCTGATGCCAGATCTAACGAAAATTCTGAGATCTTATGATTTGGAATGAAATTCTCGATTTTGTAGATTCAATTAAGCAGATTCAATTAAACACAATTATGCAAATAATTCACTACCTACACAAAAGTTTTATTTGCATTTTTGAAGCGTCAGACAAGTAATATTAGGTTAAATCTCAATTTAAATGTATTTTGAATCTAGTTTGAATTATTACCTTTAAAAATAAAATTTAAGTTTGTTTTACTATCTTTCTCAATTTTTCATGCTATAGGAAAAAAGTAATGACTTAGATTGATAGATTCAGGAAATGCATTAGTTAGTGGCCCATCCAGCTTATGATGCTCATTTTCTTCCCTTGTGATATACCTAATATATTTTTGGAATTGGAAATTTTTAAGACTTTGCATCCCTGGATAAAGGAAAAGGAAATGGATAAAAAAGAGATCAAGTATTAGGTAATTGATTTTATTTTTTGAACAATATTGAACACTGTTTCTCATAATCACTTATTTTAATTGCAATAATATTAGTAAGTAAAATAGATTCACATTATTTAGAAATTTTAAATTCTAAAATACATTCTTGCATGTGTTCAAGCATTTACGTAACTTATTTTAATTAATAATAACAATATTAATTTATTTATAATCTACAGGTGAACCCTTCAAGGTTTACATATATATTTTTGTATGATACCTAGATTGGTGTAGGTATACCTACCTAATAATAACTGAGGGATATATAAACAGTCCCACTTTATGGAAAGTAGTGTTGTTAGATTGTCCAACTTAACAACTCCGTAATCATTCAGTTATTTCAATAAATTTTCTAATAAAAGCAGTTTAATCATGTGGCATAGATCATAAAAAACATAACACGGCTCTTTCGTAACAGGGTTTGTAAAACACGGCTTGAAATTTGAATCATTGTAATTGAAATTGGCCCCCAAGTGTGTACACATACTAATGTTTGTGGCCGCTCCATCAAAAGTTAATGAATAAACTTTGCAACCGCAGTCGTGCAGTTGTTGTAAAGCAGACACTAATAAATTTGAACGTTCTTCTTTGTTTAATGACTTGATGAGAAAATATCTAATTGGAATTTTCCAATTTTCATTCAAAGAAACTGCCATAAGAACGAGCGCATTTCTGGCTTTTACAATGTTGTCTGAATCTTGGTCTCCATTATTGTCGTTAGTACCCACATCGACTTTTCCGTGGAATGTATCTTTGTCATAGATCACCTGTTCCCGAATAGACATTTCATCTTGAACCAAATTTACCATTACAGGTTTTCCTGTAAGGTGACCGCGCAAGCCGCAAAGTAATTGCATCGAAAGCCTCTTTTGTAAACCCAGGTTCTCCATCAACAACTCTGTACCACTCTCTCAATGTTGAAATACCCGGTAGCAGATTATCCCACTTATTCCTGACATATCAATACGCCTTTGGTGAATAAAAATGCAAGGTCAGGGCAAAACTCCTTAATTCCGGGGAATACTTTCCTCTACTTTTCAGTCTCCTTGTAAAAATTTCTCGCATTGTGTCCGTCATTCCACTCTACAACAAGAAATAAAAACATTAGTGTACGTTCCAAATGATTTTTGACTCCAAATGGTACCTATTAATGTTTCATAAACTACCGCGAAAGAGCACGTTTTCAATTATTGTATTTTTTTCACTTTCAAATTTATACTGATGTTCAAATCAAAAATTTTGTTCTATACAAATTGTAGTGTTAGATTTTTCAATGTTTGATATTCACAAGGATTTACTGAAATTTTGAAGTTTCAAAAACGACCCTTTCGATTTCAAGGGGGGCAAAAAATTAAAATATGCAATTCTTGCATATTTCAATTTGAATTATTTTACTTACAAAAGTAATAAACTTTCTAATATAAAAATATCAGTAGGTATCAATTATTGTGCACTGCAACTAACAAACCCATGGGAGTACAAGTTGTGCAAATTTACAAATTTCAGGTAGGCAGAAATACGACCTCCTCCTATTTTTTTTTATAAGAATGCTTCAAGGAAATTCACCAAAATCGTATTTTCTGCATCTTCAGAGATCATTCCTTTTTTCTGATAGCTGACAATAGACCTTCCAAGGAAGTTACACGTTTCTGGAGACGTCGTTTTGTGGTCTGTAAGGTCTTTATTTTTGCAGTTTTCTTCGATCTTCTTCTTTCACAAACCTTATGATTCGTGACGCACTGCGAGGGCTTGCCACATCCGTTGTCCTTACCTCCGAAATGTATCGGGAATGAAAATATCGTTTCGCCGCAGAAGTTTCAAATACCGTACAGGCTGTAATTAAAATTTACTCATAATTTTTAATTGAGCTCTAAATATAATGAATTTTTAGATTTCATTTCTATTCAATACTCAAATTTATTACCTTTTTCTGCTACTACTGTTGTATCCAATGTCCTTTTCGGAGTGCTGCAGCCGTCATGTGTCACAACAACTTTTTCAGCGGTTTCCGATAATTTCGCAGATATCAAGTCCAATGATTGCTCAATATGTGGATGAGGAGTAGGGCCTTCTGTAATATGTAGTTTGAAGCCACTTAATAAAAATTATAAAACATAGCGCTTACAGTCTATTTTTTATAACTTTATATTCACACTACGGTACATCTAAACAGTGTTAGTTATTTCAAGTGAACAAAAATTGTCGATAATTACTGCTATCGAAAAAAGGTTCTTGCCATCACTATTTTTTTGCTCTTGTTGCTGCAAAGCACCTTTTGGATTTTTAACATTGATGGATGGAACTGCTCCCAGTTTGAGATGTGTTAACACATAATCTGTGATCTTATAATATTATTCTTCAAAATGAGATGAGCAAATTCGCATTCCTATGACACCATCATGTTTATCCTTTAGGTCACATGCAGCAAGCCATTGATCGTAGGTTTGCGGGTATGTCTCACGATCTGGAAACCTAAAAAAGTTTTCCTTATAATATTGCCATCAAGCGAACCTTCGCGAAATTGTTTAGTTGACGATTCAGACTATTATTTCAAAATGATGTAGATACAAGATATAATATTATGATGAAAATGACTAGTGCTTACCTGTGCAATGAGATTTTTTTCACCTTGTCGGGGGAGCATTTGCATAAACAGCATTTAAACCCATTTTTTAGCTATTTTTCTTGACTTTACTTCAAAATATTTGAAGTAATTATTATTATTCACGAATCTGTATCACTGACATATCGAACAATAGGTGGAATCCGAATCATAATGAATGTTCACGTTCATATGACTTGCACAATATGGAACCAGCGCGCGGCCCCAGTCAGCTGTAACCAATTATTTACTCCCGAGGCGTCCGGTGCGCCCTCTATGGTCGCGGCAGCAAACCACGATTACATAAGTAAAATCCAAGACTGTGCAACAGAGAGACGATCGTCTGCACTCTACTGTCGGAGACAAGCCTCTCTCTCAAGCTGGCTATATAGGAGTAATACATATATGCAAAAAACAAAATTTACTACCCAAATTTATGTTTTTTTTTTTTATCGATATCTCGATAACGATGAACGATACGTAAAAAATGTAATCTCAACGGAGAACCGAGTTATGATGAAAAAACTGAATTTAACCCTTTTTTCAAGATGGCGGAAAATGCACAAGGTAATTTTGGTCGACAATTTGAAGTTAAGCTTTTCTAGGCCCCCACCACGTAATATCCAAAATTTGGCTTTCTCGGTTCATTTGCATTTCTAACCCGTTATTTCCGACGTAATGACTGGACTACTTATGTGTGGTACATTTAGGTGTGTATTGTGCGTATGTTCTTCAGGGATGTGTTTACTACCCGGGAAGTGTGTTTCTAGAAGAAGATCTAGAGTCTCCTCCTCGGTACTTGTATACACTCCCTGTGAATTTTTCAGTGAACCCAGTTTTTTCTGATTGTCCCTCTGCAACATTCTCTGAAGTCGGGCACATTCTGGAGTTCTTTCGATCTCCTCACAGTTCCTTTTCCAGAAATCTTCCTTAGCCTTTTTTATGGCTGCCATGTAGTTCCGGCGTGGTGGCTCTGTTGTTGTTTGGATGGAAGCTCTCTCGATTGAGTTTCAGGCACTGTCAGTATGACAAATGTTAGGGCGATGGAGGAATACTCCGACCCCATTTAATAGGCTAGTAATTGTACTTTATGTGCTTTATACTCATACGACATGCATTCATTGCTTTATTTATTATATAGATATATTTTATAATCCCGCCTTTTTTATTATTTGCTTGTTTAATTTTGTCAAGGTTAAAGGTTATTTTAGTAGTGTACTATTCTTAAAATTTCAGTTCAATTCCTTTAAAAATGGGTTCATAAATGTTTGTAGAAATTTAGCAATTTTTTTCTTTTACTACTCACAATATCTGTGAAATTAAGAAAATGTTACTTTCCCTATAGTGACGAGTATTTAATTTGTTAGCTAATAAAATTAAAACCCCGTTTTCAACTTAACTAGAATTTGCTTTAGAATTATGCATTTCATCCCATCAGCGTAGAGGTAATATTCAATCAGAGGAGAGTAATATTATTCACCCTGTATAATTGAAAGTTATCAATATTCTCCCACTTCCGAGGTGCCTCATAGTCATAAAAATACGGACTATCAATTTCCAGCTCAAAAACGGTAGGTTGCCGTAAAAAAAATGCCCAAAATGGTAAGGGAAAAACGGTAAAGGGGCACAAATTTAAATTGAGGCTAAAAGATGCAAAATAACAAATAATAGTTGATATGTCCGATCTTTATTTTCAAAAATATTTTTTCTCTGAATTATAGATTTTTTTCCATAAGTTGTATACATACTGTATTATGTGAAATTATTTGAGTTAGGCTACCTTACAATCTAGACATATTAGGAAAAAAATGGGGGCTTAGAGGAAAGGTTTGCTATAGTTGAAATTCTCTCGCCCTCCATGTTGTTTGGATCGCTAACACGAATTTTAAAACCGGTTCATAACATTCAAAAATGTTATTTTTTTTAATTAATAAAGAACATAAATTATTCTAGTCTATTGAAATCTGTGAATTATATCTGACACAGGACTCGTGCATCTCATTAAACTCTCAGAAAAGTTTAAATACAAGTCAGTTCCAGAACAAAAATATTGTAATTTTCGTTTATTTTTGTTAGTTTGAACATTCTGTCTAACAAAACTTGTAGTAGATTCATTAATATGAATTGAAATTCTGAAAAAAACTAAAAGTTTTTATTTTCTTCTCGATTCAGTTTAATGGTGCCAAGTAATTTTTTTACCGCAATTGTAGCATCTTTAATTTAGTTTTAGAAAATGATACTAAACTTTGAAGAAAGTGCCTACAGGATGAACTTTTTGGCAAAACCAATAGAGACCTGAAAAATTAGTACCGCCCTGCAGTTTTCGAATCGGTGAAAGATGCGAGGTATTAAGTATCATTAGCAGAGCATATCTACCAAATTTCCATAAATTCTATCAATTCGTTTAAAAGATACTGCTCATCAAAAATTTTGGCAAAATGCATGAATCAGCCTGTAATCAGCGACTAAAAAAACATAGTGGGTGAGAAAATTAAAACTACAGTAAAACTTTCCGCTTAAAATTCTAATATGCCTAGAAGTGCTTTTGTCGTTTCTAATTAATTTAAAATTTAACTAAATATACTAGGCACATTGATAGTAGTTAGTAGTATGATGGGAAGGGGTTGTACACCCCAAGCGACTAGGCCACCAGGGGTCCATTTCGCTTTTCCTACTAGGTACCTAGATATTAATCATTCTTTGTCTGAATATTGTTTATAAAAATGTTTCTTGAAAATTAGAAATTATTCTAAATTATATCTAGTTAGAGTTTTATTTCACCTTTCAAATACAATTGAATATCTTCTAAAGTTCTTCCTTTAGTCTCTGGAATAAACATGTAAATTAGAACAATACCAATTACACAACACACTGTAAACGTATAAAAAGGTACATGCATACCGTATTTGTCTGAAGTAAATTGAAAAAATTTTGTCATCAAACTGGCGATGACACTAAAATTTATATCGGCTATACATAAAGCAAACGCTTTAACATTCGTTGGAAACACTTCACCCATAATCAAGAGCGGAATTGTTTGCAAACCTATACTGAATATAATTATATAGAAAATCATTGAAACCAAAGGCAAAAAATTAAATTCAGATGTGTCTATGTTGGTTTTGTGTTTAATGTAGAGGTAAGTTCCATTCATACACAACGTAATGGCCGTACCACTTGCGGAAATTAGTAGAAGAGGTCGTCTGCCAGATCTGTCAACAACTAGCGAAGATAATATTGACATCAATAATTGAATCGTAAAAAATATAATTGCAGCGTGTCCTGGATCTATAAACTCTTTAGTTTCCTGAAAAATTGTTTGACAGTAAATCGTAATCGGTATGGTTCCGGTAAGCTGTTGAAATGTTCTTAAACTCAATGCTATAAGAACAGCTTTCAAGTTGCTCTTCACTCTGAATAAATCAATGAATTTTCCTGTGTTTGCACTTTGTTGTTTCACAGCAGTCGCCAATCTGTGGAGTTCACTTTCAACATCTTCAAGACCTTTGAACCGTTGAAGGCTTTTTCTTGCTTCGTCGGGTCTATTCCTCATTAAAAGGTAATACGGACTTTTTGGCATCCATGAGAACGTTAATAACAAAATTACAGGAATAACTGAAGCTGTAAATGCTGTAGTTGGAATAGTTAACTGTGATCCAATTATGTTGATCAGAAGCAGTCCAAAAACAATTGAAACAGGACACATTGATCCTAGAAGTCCTCTTATATCTGGGTCTGCGATTTCTCCTAGATACATGGGAACAGCTGTAAATGAGAGCCCATCAGCCAATCCAGCCAAGAATCTTGCAACGTAAAGTAGAGCCGAAGAAGTAGCACAGCCGATCATAATCCACGCGAAGAAGAAGGGTAATGCGGAAAAAAGAACCAGACGTTTCCTGCCAAGCCGGTCGATGATCACTCCTGTCATTGCAGCGCCGAGGATAGCACCCACCAAAGGCATCACGGCGAGTGTTGAACCTTCCTCGGGGGTTATTTGGAAAGTGTAATTACCGCTCTTTAGAACTGGGAGAGATGGGGAGGGCCAACCATAATGCATTTCACTTGATATTATGCCCAAGGTACCTGAAAAAATATTTCAGTGTAGGTACATTCATTATTTAAATGAATTATATTATTATTCTTGTATTGGTTTTTAGGTTCTCTCAGGCTTACTTTTGTAATTATTAATAAATAGTTGACGTTTCGGGATTGATTAATCCCTTGATCACATATTTAATTAATAAAATAGATACAATAAAAATTATTTTAGTAAAATGAAAATATAAAAGTATGACATTTACAAGTCAAAATCTAAAAATGGCATATCGTTTGAAACAATGTTTATTTTAGATAATTGTTCTTTTACTATTATTGTTTTTTTTTTTTTTTTTTTTTTTTGAGTTGGTGTTTGTATGTGTATATTGTTTAAAATAACTATGTGAATGATATTGTTTGGGAAGTGATGCTATTTTATGAATCGTTGGGAGTAAACTTCAGGTTAACTTTTATTGTTTTTTATTATTATTTTTATTTATTTTTAATAAATAATATTTATTGTTGTATTTGTGTGTGTCTGGAAGAGGGTTGTTTTGATATTATGGTTTGATATATTTGGGAAAGGTTTTTGATTTCTGTTCTATCATTAATACTATTTTTTTCATTCTGTATGTGGATCATTTCAAGGATAGTTCTTTTGTATGTGTTGCGTTCTGTGTCTATGATTTCTGTGTTGTCGTATTTAAATTCGTGTCCTGTGTCATATTTGTGTCTATTTAGTGCGGTGATTGCATTTTTTGAGTATTTGTGACCGTTAATTCTTTGTTGTAGGTGTTGTAGTGTTTGTCCTATGTATTTTCCTTCACAGTTGTTACATGGGATTTTGTATACTATATGGGTCTTTTTTTGTAAAGGAATATTGCTTTTTAATTTTGTGTGTAAGTTTTGGATTTGGTTTAAGCTTTTATGGGCAATTTTGATATTTGTTTCTTTGAATATTTTTTCTATTTTTTCTGATAATTGAGGTATGTATGGCATAGATATGTAGCTTTTTTGGGATAGTTGTGTGTTATTGTTTGTGTTGTGTGTTGTGTTAGTTTGTTTATTATAGTAGCTGTGAATTCTTTTCTTGGTTAGTTTGTTTATTAGATGTGATGGGTAGTTATTGTTTATAAGTATTGTTTTTGCTTTGTTGATGATGTCTGGTCTGTATATTGGACTTGTTAATTTTATTGCTCTGTCTATTAGTGCAATGATGACGGATTTTTTTTGTGTTATGTGGTGTTCTGACTGGAAATTTAGATATCTACCTGATGATGTTTCTTTGGTGTACCATTTGGTTAGTATTTTGTTTTGTTGTCTTATTAATGTCATGTCTAGAAAATTGATTTGATTGTCTTTTTCTAGTTCTATTGTGAATTGGAGTTTAGGGTGGAAAGAGTTGAAGGTGTTTATTATTAATTCTTTGTTTTTTGGTAAAATTGTTAGTATGCAGTCGTCTACGTATCTTTTATAGAAACCTATTTTATTTTTTAGTTTTGCTATTATTTTATCTTCTAAGTGTTCCATGACTATTTGGGCGATGACACTTGATATGGGACTTCCCATTGCTACTCCTTCTATTTGTTTATAAAATTGGTCTTTGTATTGGAAGTATCCTGATGTTAAAGTTAGTGTTAGTAAGTCTGTGAATTGTTTCTTAGGTATGTTGGTGTGAGTTTCGATTAGTGTCCATTTTTCTTCAATTATTTGTATTGCTAAGTCAAGGGGTATGTTAGTGTATAATGATTTTACGTCAAGTGAAATTAATATGTGATTTTGTGGTATGTTAATGGAGTCAATGAATTTTTTAAATTCAAAGGAATTTTTTACATAATAGTTATTTTTACATGTTATGTTTTGTATGATGTTGGATAGGTATTTGGATAGTTTATAAAGTGGACTTTGATTGTTTGATACTATTGGGCGAGGTGGCATGCCTTGTTTGTGTGTTTTGATTAGGGCATATATTTTTGGAGATTGTGAGTTGTGAATTGTTAGGTTTTTGGCTGTGAGGTCATCAATGTGGTTGTCATTTTTCAGTGTTTTTATTAACGAATTGTTTTTATTTTGTATGATGTTTGTAGGGTCGTTTTTAATTTTAGTGTATGTGTTTTCATCGTTGAGTAAGGTATTCATTTTTTCTTCATATGTGTCTTTATTCAATATTAATGTTTCGTTAGTTTTGTCAGATCTTGCTACTATAATTTGTGGATTGGTTTTTAGAAAGTGTTTTGTTTTTTTTGCTTTGATAACTAAGTCTTGTTTATGTTTATTTATTTTAATGCTTTTATTGTTCATTCGGTTTTGGTGGTTGTGTAGAGAATTAGTTATTTTAAATCTGATTTCATTTTTTTGTGTTGTTGAGCAGGAGTTTTTAATGCCTGCTTCAATGTTGGCTATTATTTTGTTAACTGGAAGTTGATTCCCTTCGGTGATTGGTAGGGCGAATTTAGATGATAATGATAGGGTGTCTTTAACATATTCTGGAATATCTATATTTGTTAAGTTTTTTATGTAGTTATGGTTGTATTTTATGGGGTCTATTTTGTTATGTCTTTCTTTTTTATTTTCGAGTGCTTCTATTTTCTTTTTGTTTATTGATTTTGTTTTTTCGAATATCTTATGAAATTTTAGTTGTTCAAAATTTAGAAATGTCTCAAGTGTTTCTGTATTTGGTTGGATTTTGTCTTTGATATTTTGTTTGATTTTTTCTTGTTGTTTTTTTATGTTATTGATATGTTTTGTCGTATCTGTGATGAGTAAGTTAAGTGTTTTGTTTTTATATTTGTATGTTGTGTTTATAAAGTGTCTGTAAAGATTGTAGTTTGAGAATTGAAAATGATTGGTGTTAAAATTTAGAAAAGTTGGATATACCATTTTTGACTTACAAGTTAGTAGAAAAATTCTTCTGTTTGTTAGTTTGGCTAGTTTGCTGTTTTCTCTGGCGAAGTCTTTGAAGAGTTTCATTGTGAAGCGTCCATATTGTACGTTTATTTGTTGATAGAAGTTCAAATTGTTGGCCTCCATTTAATAAATATATTTAATAAACTTGTTTAGACTTAATCATTGGGCGAACTCAATCGTTGGAATAAAATAGAGCATAGCCTTTTTACTAGATACTTATTTTTATTCATATACATTTATAATATGATATAAGTAACTACTACAGTAGATGTAGGTACCTATACCAAGTTTTAATAACAGTATTCTGTGTAGCAATCTGTGCACAACAAAGAAAAAATACTAGAAGCACAAATAATTATTTTCCTAACTTATTTCGCCCTGTTTTATAATACAGCCCGTGTGGGGTTAGTTAGTCCCCCATCGGGCGCCTCCTCAGGTGGCGGATAGAGGAATGCCTCCCAGATATGGGTGGTACCGGGGAAATGGAATACCCGGGGCGGACCAAAACTAACAAACAGAAGCGTCTGGTCCATCATAGTGGACGGCTACAAACAGCGTCTGTACCCAGATTGGGCGGCTGAATAATATGGCCCTCTGGAAAGGGGGTTATGGCATCGGGTCCTAGAACCCCGATACATGTAAAACAAAAAGAAAGGGAAAAGAAGACTAGATGCAGGATGAAAAACAATATACATAATCGCCGGGTGGTAATCTACACCTCCATAGGAGGGAGCCCCATCGGATACCGGGGGGCAATTCTGCAAAAGGTAATCAAAACCCAAACTTACAACTCAACCGAAAAGGAGCAAACAAGAAGGGGAAGAGGAACAAAAGTAGAGAGATGATATGTGGAACGTGGAACATACAAGGATGGAAAACAAAAAGTGTCGAACTGGTCAGGGAGTTTCAGGGCAGTAGCGTCGATCTGCTTGTAATCAGTGAAATCAAAAAGAAGGGCAGCGGAACAGAAACAATAGACGGGGTGTTTCATTGCTGGAGTGGAATAGGAAAGGAGAAGAGAGCTAAGGCTGGTGTGGGAATTTTGATAAAAAGAAAATGGACCAGGTACGTGCGTAACTGGAAGCCAATTAACGAGAGACTGTTGAGGATTGATATAGAAGTGTTCGCAAGAGAAATTGTAATTATAGGAGTATACGCACCAACTGATGATAGCTCAGTCTTCGAAAAAGACCAATTTATGGAAGAACTCCAACAGGAGATACTGCGAACAAAAAAGAATCAGGCACTGATAATAGCTGGTGATCTGAATGGAAGAGTCGGTAGGAGGATCAACGACAACACAGTCGGGTGTTTTGGAGAAGATGTCTTGAACGGAAATGGAGAGAGAATAATTGAAATATGCGAATTAAATGACTTACGTGTTACAAACGGATTCTACAAACACAAGGACATCCATATGTATACGTGGTTACAACCTACAAGAAGTCTACGATCCATAATAGATTACTTCATTGCAAGAAAAAAGACCACCCTAAAGATAAAAGACGTTAGAGTGAAAAGAGGAGCAGAATGTGGCAGCGATCACAGACTCCTAGTGGAAAAAGTAAATTTCCTCTGGAGTAGAATTACAACGAATGGAGAAAAAGAAGTCACATAAACATTCACTGAAATGAAAGAAGAGAAATTTAAACTACACCTCCTAAATGACGAAGTCATCCGAGATCTATACCAAAGAAGGTTGGAACAAAAATTAGAGGATAATTTAGATATGAAGACATGGAAGAAACCTACGAACATATAAAGATCTGCATTCAAGAGGCAGCAAGAGAGGCATTGGAAGAGAGGGAGCCGAGAAACCGAACACATACAGGCGACATAAGCGAAAACACTAATAAGGCAGTCATAGAGCAGAAGAAACAACTCTATAAGAAATGGATGAATACCAAATCGGCGGATGACCTGGAGAACTACAGACGGGAAAATAGAGAGGTAAAGAGGCTGCCATGTAGAGAAAAAAATGAAAGATGGGAAGCAGCATGCATACATATAGAACAAAAAATAGGAGGGGCCAGAAGTACCGGGTGGGCATTTAAGAATGAACAGCGGCC
This sequence comes from Malachius bipustulatus, assembly GCA_910589415.1. Taxonomy (NCBI): domain Eukaryota; kingdom Metazoa; phylum Arthropoda; class Insecta; order Coleoptera; family Melyridae; genus Malachius; species Malachius bipustulatus. The sequence continues at coordinate 8,869,562 of OU342633.1, forward strand.
ATATCTTGGGAAATATTGATCCTACAGTTTCAAAAAGAAAATTTTCCTGACATAAGTGACGATGCGAAATGTAATGAAAATATTTTCAAGATGGTCGCACTTCCGGAAATACCGGAAGTTGACACCTACTTCGTTATTTTAACGGGGACACCTGTAAAATATTATATTTTTTAAATGTCTGAAGAAATCGAATTCAGGTGGTTTTCACCATTGGAATTTAGATTGAGCGGTTTATGAGTTATAAACAAGTGAAAATCGCAATTTTCCAACTTCAAAGCAGTGTAGAACTAGAACGGCTCAATATATCTAAAAACGGCTTACATGTCCCTATCTTAACTTTTTACAAGGTATCATACCATGTGGTTTGAATTTTTATACAGGGTGATGAAAATTACCAGATTTTTCATCACCCTGTAGAAAAATCTAAACTACATAATATAATACCTTGTAAAAAGTTAAGATAGGGACATGTAAGCCGTTTTTAGATATATTGAGCCGTTCTAGTTCTACACTGCTTTGAAGTTGGAAAATTGCGATTTTCACTTGTTTTATAACTCATAAACCGCTCAATCTAAATTCCAATGGTGAAAACCACCTGAATTCGATTTCTTCAGACATTTAAAAAATATAATCTTTTACAGGTGTCCCCGTTAAAATAACGAAGTAGGTGTCAACTTCCGGTATTTCCGGAAGTGCGACCATCTTGAAAATATTTTCATTACATTTCGCATAGTCACTTATGTCAGGAAAATTTTCATTTTGAAACTGTAGGATCAATATTTCCCAAGATATGGCCGCTGTTCATTCTTAAATGCCCACCCGGTACAGAAGCCTGGAGAACAATAAAGTCACTAAGAAGCAACAATGGGGAAAGAACACACATGACATATATTAAGGAAGAACAGTGGCAAGAATATTACCGAAACCTGTTAACAGAGGATAGACCAGAGTTTTTGATGACACAAGAAGACGATAATAGGGATGGTCAGCAAAGTGAAGCACACCCGATAGAGATCCACATTAGTGAAATCAAGAAGATCATAAAGAACCTGAAAAACAACAGGTCTCCCGGGCCTGGAGGTATATCACCGGAACTCATCAAATACGGGCCTCACAAACTGCTACGCATGATCCAACGCATGTTTGAGAGAGCAATCAACGGAGAAAACACGCCAAAAGAGTGGACGGAAGCCTATTTAACATAAATTTGCAAAAAAGGTGACCGAAATAAATGTGAGAACTATAGAGGCATTAGTGTAATTGCAACTTTGGGTCGGATTTACGGGAGACTTCTCAAAGAGAAATTGGAAGATAACATAAAGGGAAAAATAGGGGAAGACCAAGCAGGATTCACAGCGGGAAGATCTTGCCAGGACCATATCCATACCATACAACAACTGATCGAGAGAAAGCTAGCCAAGAATAGACCAACATACCTTGCGTTCGTAGACCTTAAGAAGGCGTATGACTCCGTTCCAAGGGAGAGGCTCTGGAAATCTATGTAAGAAATGGGTATCCCAACAACCTTGATAAAAGCTACAAAAAACTTATATAAAGATAACTCGATTAGAGTGAAAGTAAACGACCGAATCGCAGTTGTTTTATAAACAATTGTTGTTGTTAATTGTTGCTGTTAATTGTCTCGCTAAAATTGACTTACTTAGGCAATTATTTTCATCCTCAAATAAAATCTGAGAGCTGATCAAGAGTAAATGCTCATCAGTGAAATGGTGTCAGTTTATTATTCTGGAGAAGCTTAGAATTAACTGATTCAATTTAATTGAAGTGGAGAAGTCAAGTAGCCGTCGCTAACGTTGATTTATTTTTATTTTTTAATGAAACTTACGCTAAGGGGAAAATTACCTTTTATTTGTTTTCTTTTATCGATTTGGTGTAATTTTTCATTTCTTCATGTTTGGATATTTTATATCCAGTGGTGAAATATAGTTGCCAGATTGCTATAAGATTTACGAAATTAAAATCTGTGTGTGTATGTGTGTTGTCCGAGCTTCATTATGACCAGATGTTGAAAGCAAAATAAATTAGATAATTACCGCAAATATTATCAATTATCGGTATTGACAATAGAATGAGGAATGGTTTTGGTTCACCATGAAGTGCAACCGAGATATGGACACTGACTAATTATTACTGCTATGAACTATAAATTAGTATCGAAAACCTTGTAACCAAATAAGTCCCAGACAACGATAAATAATAAAAAACTTGTGTCTGTATGTACATATTGGATTTATTCTTAACGAATAATTTGAGTAAACAACGGAACAAATTTCTCAAATTTTCACTTAAAGTACCTACTTCTCTTTTTTTCTGTGTGTTTTCGTGAGGGCAAAGTTTTTAGTTGCCTCTTTTTTAATTTGAATTAGTTGTTTAATCGGAAGGGGGGGGGGGGGGGGGTTGGGGTCTCTAGATCAATATTGGAGTCATATGTGCGTGAAGGTAAATGAAAGAAAACTGTAGGTGTAGAAAGGGTTCGTAATTAGACAGTGCGAGAATGGCCAACATTTGTAACCTAGGCATCACTCCGAGGTTAACAATTCACGTACTTTTGCAGTGAGATAGGTGAAGTGCCCTCCACCCTCCTGAATACAGTTGAATACACGATTTCGCACTCCACTAAGGGCACTTAACGGTTCGCCGGGTGTATGGTTTATCTAGACAAACTTATCCTCTCGATTATTTCACTTGACTTCGTTAACAGTCTCTCAAAAAATATCTAAGTCCTTGATGTAAATGCATAGAAATAAATCACATTTAATCTTACAGAATCTGGCTGGCTACGGAATGGTTGCATTAGGAGTGTTACGACTGATGATCACAGATCTCTTTCACTAAAACATGTGCTTTGGAAGTTTTCAAACCAACTAATCCTTGTTCTGTAACTCTTACCTACACGATATTTGAAATAACGCTAAACCTGCAAAAAAATCTGGCTGAAAACAGTAAGTTTCGGGAAAACTATTGATGAAAATTGTACTTGCCAAAAAAGCCTCGGAGTAGGGATACTTTCACTACTTTATCACTCGATGAGTAAAAAAGTTAGCCTTTTCAAAGAAGCTTGTAAGCAGGTGCCTACAAAAATATTATAACCACGCACTGAGTTCGCTGACGAGCTAGAATTGATGTAGGCTCGGATGTGGGTTATCAGGATCATTTTTCATTGCGTTTCAACCGATTGCTCTTATGTGAGCGCCTTTAATTAATTTGAATCTTCTCAAATTCATCTTTTTATTCATAGAAGTGACAATTTCACCTAAAATAGGTTGTGATGAGTACTTACAAGATGCGCTTAATGTGTTGAAGGATCTCGTCGACGAGACCCTTGAAGAGGAAAACGACATCAAAACTGACGAGAATATCACTGGAATGAATGGTTAAAGATTAAAGTTTAAGGAAAGCCAAATAGGCTTTCTGAAATTTTCCATAGTCAGGCCATAAGTATAGGTCACAGGTCATAAACGGTTAAAGATATTTCGCCATTTTCACCCTTTTCCTACCCAGGCCACTGGCATTTCAATAGAAGTAATGCAAATTTGATTGCATTGACTCAAATTTCGATTAATTTTCATCCAAACTTGTTAATTAGGTTTAGAAGTTTTTTCAATATTGCTCATACAAGGGGTTCAAAAAATAGACCATTTTTCGAAAATTCAAATGGCCGCCATTTTGAAACGGTTACAGACCACTCCTTGTAGACATCTTACTCTCACAAAACATTCAATCACCTAGATTGAAAACTGCGACCATAAATGATACCTCAAGAACCGGATTTCTAGGATTTTGAAGGGGCGCTCTGTAGAATTAACGCTACTTTAGGGATTTTTTTTAAATTTAAATCAAAAGTTATCCCAGAGTTTCATAAGAGTAATAAGTTTCGTTCACTAATCTTGAAAGATGCTACTGGAGCGTTTTTTTAAATTTCATAGAAATAAACATCATTTAAAAAAAATGAATCTATATTCCGCCATTTTTCCTATTTGCTTCTTGAAATTTTCAAGCGTTTAAGTATATTAGTGTAGTTGTCCACTGTTAAAATTTCAAATCAATTTCCTCAAAAATAGTGAAAAAATAGCGTGGGCAGGTGAATTTTGGAAACCCACTTTTTCGTGATCTGGGGGTCCGGATCGGTGGTAAGATATTTGGCCAAAGAATATGTCGAGGAAGCAATGCCACCGACAGTTGGACGAAGAGACACGTTAGGTTTATGTACTTTGGCAATACATAAAGTCCGGGTGTCCTGGCTTCGGTGTTGATAATCTGCCGTTTGTCTTGATCGAGAATGGTGGAAGTTTTAACCAGCTGATTGGTCTTTTTCGGAGGATGCGATTCGTAGGATCTCTAGAAATTTTCTTGTATGTTTGAAGGGTCAAGAGGTTTTTGATTTTCTCCTCTTAGTATCTGATATTCTAGCATTCGCGACGAATCTCCTCAGCAGTGTCTTGTGGTAGTTTCCGTATACCCGATTCAATACTACTGACTGTATCCTTATTAACTGTCAGGGTGAAAGGTGTAATTGCAAAATTTCCCCCTTTGGTCAGTACGGTTGTTTCCTCGGCAGTCAACTGATGGTCCGATAGGTTGACTACTGTGCGGGAAATATCAAGAGAAGGCGAAGGTCCCTCGGCTCATCAGCTGGTTATAATTCTTCTTTCGTTTAGCAGTGGTGGATCTTAGTTTGGAAACCATGGATTCGTATGTGATCTTGTCCACGACGTCCCAATTAGACTGTTGCATTTTACTGCAAACAAGAAGATGTAATCGTAAAAGATTTTCATCATGAAGTGCAAGATTTCGGCGGGTGTGGTGGATGCGTTCTCTCAGGAGGGCCCTCTCCATACAATCATAAATGCGGTGCGATGCAGGTGTGCGAAAATGACGTTTTCGGCGTAGATAAGAAGGAGTAAGATTATGGTTGGTATCGTGTGCTTAGGAGTTGTGACTTTTTCTTTCGCAATACTTCTAGTCATCGAACAAGTCGATGTGTACCTCCCCATAGAGGCCCCTGTGGTGGAGATAGCCAGTGGAGGAGGTATGGCATCACCAGATAATCACCCTATGAATAGGAGAGCTTTTTCGCCCGGGCAGTCCGTTATCAGTGAAAACGAGGAGTGCAAGCATCGCTTGCGCACATATGTAACCGCTGATGATGTCTAACGCAGCTATAGATGACACGTTCGGAGCAAATCTCCAGGTACCAAGGCACAACAGCCAGGAAAAATTACTATTTCAATAGAACCCGGCGGTGAAAACCTATAGGTACACATCAATTATTTTGGCTAATGAAAATATTTTTCTTGATTCCTTTCCTTTCAAACAAAAAGATATTGAACGGCCTTCAGTGAATCAGTTATGTTAAATAATGTCAGAAACGTCATATTGTTTACATTACACGAATTTCTTTGAGCTGGGACTATAGATGGGAGAACTGAATTAGGGGGTAGAGAAAGATCAAAATTACTCGTTACTTTGAAATACACGTCATGTCGAGAAACACTGTTTAGGACTCTTCGACGCACATCTCCGGAAGGATTCATACTTACGCATGAAAGGCCGACGATTTGAGACTAACAACTGGTTCTAAAATTACAGTTATTTTGAAAAAAAACTAAAAACAAATAACAGTTACAGTTAGTAACCGTGACAGCACTGACAGCTGATGACTTTTCCTCGAAATCGACTCGCATTGTATTCTCGAAGAATCGAAATCAAGTTATGACATACGTTCCGCGGTCCACGATCCACTGAGGAAGTGTTAGTGAACACCCGATACTAATAATTCACATGTAAAGTTATCCTAACTTACTTACAGCGGGTATTATAAAGGCTCATTAAGTTAACTGGTAGATTTCTCTGGCCATTTCTGAAGAAGGTATCGAGTCTAAGTGGAATTTTTTTAAATTTGTCTATTCTTGAGATGAAAGTAATTACAAAATTGTTAATAAAAGTCATTTGACGTCGATATTAGCTTCAAAAACGAGAGCACAGAAATTTGCCCGTTAGCCTAATGAGCCTTTATAATACTGGCTGTTAGTCAGATTCAATTTATGTTCCTATAAGTTTTTGACTCCGCACACGAACACATTTTATTTGAAACGCCTTACACCAGATTTTTGCAATCTTCGTCTTTTATATTTGTCTTCTACACCACAAATTTCAAAACTCAGTTATTATATTTCATTCCTCCACATATCAAGAGCTTATTCACGGTAGTGTAGCTTTTACTTAATTGTTGCATAATTTTATCATTAGCTATTATACTCGTATATTTTTGTACGTCTGTTATCTATTTTGTAGGCTGTAAGTGAAACTATTGTTTGTAGCTCCCACCTGGTAATTGGCTAAGAATGCTGGTGGATATTGTAAATAAATAAATATAATATAATATGGTATTTCATATTAGATATGTAGGTAATATAATAACCTTCGTAATCATTATTCGTTGACGATAACATTCATCGATGATGAAAGTCCAAAAAGTTTTCTGAACAAAACATTTATTTACCTTCCAAATGACATGTCACATGACCTTCCTTCATTTTCTTTTTAAATTTCATAGGGATAATAATAACCCCTCTGTAAGGGTTGAAGTTTATTTAAGTTGCGACAAAGTTGACAATGAATAAAAAATCGAGAGTTTAAGAGAGAAGATTAGATTAGGCTCAAATTTTGCTCAAACATATATCCTTTTATTGAATTTATACGGCAGGTCAGGTCAGGTCAGGTCAGGTTTAGACTCAACTTTAGACTCACCTGGTTTAAATCATATATAGTAGGATTAACTTTAAAAAGTCAGATGTGACGTCACACTAACCGTCCGAATTAATATTTTTAATTTCACCAGAAAATGTCCAACAGTTAATTGTCAAGTTGTGAACGAGCGTAAATTATTGAAGGAATCATTCAAACAATGAATTGAAGCGCTTACGTCAGTTTGAGAGCCACTGACAACTACATCAAATTTATTCACGTAATGACATTCTATCCTCTGTGTTGTCCATTTAATTCTCATTCAAAACCAATGTTGACGTATACTTATTTATGCGGGATGGAGTGTTTAGACGAACTGGCGGTTACTATAAAAACCACGTATATGACACAAAATAAATCGAACTATCAAAAGGATGTGTATTCTTAATCGATACGTATGACTTTTTAGACTTTATTGGACTATACCTATAATTTTTGATATTTTCAAAAAATAAAAATATAATAAATTTTCATATGGCATCCTCTTGTGAGTATTAAATGTTTAAACAAGATTCAGATCTCTAATCTCCCCACTGATAACATTTAACCTAAAATATTACAAATTTCTGTCTTTTCCTATATCATGAGCAGTTTTCAATGAAATCTGCTTTCATAACGGAAAACTGCTATTTTCTCTTATTTCAACTTCTTCTTTCGTTCAACTCCTTTCAACCTTTTATTGTAGAAACCATTCTTACTTAATTTTTCCAGAAAATATTAAAAAAAAACAATATGCAGCGTGTCCTATCTAAGATAAGAAAGTTTGCATCTATTTCTAGGGTAAGCGGAAACATCGCCATTTTGGAAATATTTTACCTCAGTAGATAACAAGCGATCACGTCCAAGTACAAATTTACAGAAAAATATTCCGAGAAGTGTGTATTTAAACTACTTATAACAAACGAGCTACATATTAAATCACTTTGTACTGGGTGTCCCAACACTAGTGTCCACCCCCTAAATAGACCTTAATTTTAAAGATAAAAATTGAAACTTTGAGGATTTGTGTACTTGACATAGGACCACGGAATGGCATAATTAGTTTCATCAATTTTTTTTTAATAGCTTCATAATAAACACCTTTTCATGACTCCATAATACGACACTGTCCAGTGCAGGTTCAGTGTGCCGGCTAGCCCAGCAAGAGCCGTCCTTATATTTATTTGGGTCTTATTTACTTTGTCATAAAACTTTATTGCACCTACCGTTTTCAGATTATATTGATCACCCTATTGCACATCATAAATCAGTTTTCTACCTGTCATTTGTATAATTATATTTTATTTAATTAACGCCTTTTACATTAACGTTTTTTCACATTTCTTTCAAGCGAAAAGAAAAATCGAAATTTTTTCCGACAATTTACCACCATATTACAGTTTCTTATCGCTGGCGCCAAATTAATTTTTTTTTTTAAATGAAACTGATTATGCCATTCCGTGGTCCTATATCAAGTACACAAATCCTCAAAGTTTCAATTTTTTATCTTTAATATTAAGCTCGATTTAGGGAGTGGACAGTAGTGTTGGGACACCCGGTAATAATAACTATATCCATACGAGTAATGACAAAAAAATGCAGGTATTGATTTGAAAAATAATTTGAAAATCTCGTAAATACAAAACTAATGACCAAACTAAAGTATGAAATTCAAAACATTACAACGTGTTTCATATGAAGCATTATCTTTGTTATAAAGGGGTTAATTATTAATTTTTAGAAATTAGCCTTCTTACCGGTAAACCCTGCTACGTATTGATAAATCCTATTCCCTTGCGGTACATTATTATTTTTTATTGATGAATGCGTTCTAATTGCCATTGTAAACCATGGATAATTTTCAGCCGACAGAACACTTACACAGATATACTCAACTACCAAACGATCAAATTATTAATGAAGACATCAAATCAGACGTTATAGCATTTAAGTGCAATTGAATGTCCTTTCTAGAGAGAGGAAAATAACTGAATTGGTATCAACATATATTAATTAAATCGACACTGTCTCGGTCCTCTTCACGGAAGCGAAGTTCCAATTATCTTGATCTTTTGGCACAATAATTATTCTGATAAAAGATATTAGAGCTCACCACTCATAATCGAAAAGATGTTCAAAAGATGCCGCTTTATTCATTATTATACCTGGATAACATAGTAGCTCGGTTGGTATTAGTTGTAGGTTGTAGTTTATGAGGTACTAATAGGTGCAGTTGTAAGCTTTTTTTCCAAGTAGTGATAGTAATCTATAAAAGGCTGAATAAAAAAATCCCTAATTTCAACCGTTTGAGCCCCACTTTTACATTGTAGTATTGTATGGTATTATTGTATTGCATGGGGATGCATCTACACTACGACCAAGAAGACCTTTTGTGTCTTTTCTTAGGGTTACTATTCTATTATAGCATCCCATCCAGTTCCAGTTCTCGGCGGAGGTTTAGGCGTGTGCAAGGTTCTATAAAAATGTTAAGTCTAAAAATACACTAGAAATATGTATACTTACAGTGGGTATCGCTGCAGTGGGTACAGTGAAACAAATGTTCGTTCCAAATTTTTTTCCTCGCATCTACAGTGTGACCCATTTGTTCTTGAAACACCCTGTAGAATCTTAATTTATGGTGCGATTTTAAAGAAATTTCTTTTAAATCATAGAGCTTAAGAAACTATATTTTGGGAGCAAAAAGCGTCTCATTCCTACAAAATCCAAGGCCTACTAGATCAGTGTTTACTTGTAAAATCTCAAAAATTCATATTAGCGATTTTTTTAGAAAAAAACTGTGCACGCTACTGGATTCACCAGCCCTCAAAACGGTACTGTACTAAATTTTATTGGAAATGTCAGAGTAATAAGGATCTTGCAGTTATTTTAGAAATTCATAATAGAACTCCGAATTTTCATTAATTTATTCGAAAAGGTCAAGAGAGACAAAATAGGAATTGTACGTCTAGTTGGTGATAATGTAGGTACTTTAATTTTTTAATTATTATAATTTTTTATTTATTTATTTTTTTTTATTTTTTTTTATTTTATTTTTTTTTTTTACTTTTTTTTTTACTTTTTTTAATTTTAATTTTTACTTATGATAGCTTTTGACCTTTTTCAAATTAATTTATGAAAATTCGGAGTATTATTATGAATTTCTAAAATAACTACAAGATCCTTTTTACTCTGACATTTTCAATAAAATTTAGTACAGTACCGTTTTGAGGGCTGGTGAATCCCGTGGCGTGCCCAGTTTTTTTCTAAAAAAATCGCTAATATGAATTTTTGAGATTTTACAAGTAAACACTGATCTAGTAGGCCCTGGATTTTGTAGGAATGAGACGCTTTTTGCTCCCAAAATATAGTTTATCAAGCTCTATGATTTAAAAGAAATTTATTTAAAATCGCACCATAAATTAAGATTCTACAGGGTGTTTCAAGAACAAATTGGTCACACTGTAGAAACCCTGTGGTTAGCGGCTTTGACTCCACAGACACAATGATTGAAAATTTTTTAAAAAGGAAACCCTCTATCTCTCTAACGAACCCGTAGAAACCATTTTTATTTTTTTATTTAGTCTTTCCGAACATTTTCTACAACACTCTGTATACCGTGTCCGCCAATTCAGAATCACCCTGTACACTTCAACGTCTAGAATGGTTTATAATATTTTGTATATAGACATATATATACCTTCGTCCCCTCTACATGGAGAAAAAACCCTGGATGAATTTCTTCAACTATATCAACAGAGTATTCCACTCAATTTCACTCAAAAAACTTCTCCGCACTCAAATCACAATAGAAATAGAAAAGGTCGGAAAACTATCATTACTTGATGTTCTGGTTAACAGGAATGAAAATGGCACCTTGGGGCACAGGATATACGAAAAAAAAACACACACAGAGCGTTATTTACACAATAAGAACCCCAATCCTCACCCAGGTCAGAAACGGGCGAAACTAAAAACTCTCACACCCCTCAAAGAAGTGCTTGCCTACCTAGGTCATGCTCTGCAAGCGAATGGCTACACCGTTTAAGAAATCAGAAGAGCGTTAAGACCATAACCAAACATCCCACGAAACCAGCAAACAACCGTCAAGAGTTTTGGGAGCTGCATTTCTCCCTTACATCAAGAACTTCACCGATCAAATCGGTAAACTTTTTCACTGCCCATAATTTCAACTATAAACACGGTGTAAGATATATAGGTGAGTGAACGAAGCACGTATTTCAACAGTAAACCGCGCGACGAAAACCTGAACCTCAGTGTATGAGAGAGTCTTGCCAGCTGGGCTCTGACCTCTTGCTCTTACACAGGCAAATTGCCATTATCAGGGTGTCATGCTACTCAATTTTATTTTTTTCTGAAGAAGCGATAAGCAAAAATGGGTAGAAACTGTGATTTGCCTAATTGTAGAAGTTGATGCGATGAAACTATAACGGGTATTTCATCGAGTCACATTTTAACATTTAAATATTAATAAAATTAGAACATAAGAGCACGCGTTTATCAGCGAATATGCGTGAATCATTTATGCTAGCGCTTGTGCGCTTGTCCGAGAGAAGAGTACGGCAGAACTAACCATTGCGAGCGAGAGCAACAAAACAAATGGGTAAAACCGATGTAACGTGACGAGTGGTGACGATATCGGGTCGCACTGTGGAGTCTTGTTCCAACACCTTAGTTATCTTACACCGTGACTATAAATAAAATTAATCAAAACCGGAAAGGTCATCCATGAATTTCAGTATTCCTACCTATGATGACTTTAAAATGTGTTCATGACTAACATGAATAAACGAAATGCATTTGGCAATACAAAGTAATCTATTCCACAACAAAGTAGGCTGCCCTGAGCTGCTTTCAGAGTTTAATTACAGAATACCAAGTTTCAACTCTAGAAATCTTGATGTATTTTACACAAAAGTTGCCAGGTCCAATGTGCTTTTTTTATTGAAAATGCACATGCACTGCAGGGAAATCCCTATGAGGTTCTATGAGCGGAGATGTCGGTTCACGTTGGCCTTGAATCGCTGCAGGTTTTTGAGAAGCACTCTTCGCCAGACCTGCAACATGAACATGATCATGCCAAGACATGTTCGCTCCGAGGCTCACTGCAAGTAAACGAAGAGATGCCGATGGAGTAAGAGAGTGTCCCGCCATCACTATATCTGGCTCCAAAACGTTGGTCTTTTTGGAGAAGATGAATGCTTGGGTTTTTCCAGCATTAAATTGAACTTGGTTTCTATCGCCCCAAGCTAGAATGTCTTGTAAGTCATTGTTAAGTATGGCAACTTCTTGCTCATAAGAAGATATGAGTGTACTGTCATCGGCAAAACTGTATATTGGATTTTTTGTAGTTTCAAGCAAGTCGTTGATAAATAATAGAAAGAGAGTTGGAGAAAAAATGGATCCCTGAGGCACTCTGGCCACAGGATAACTCGCAAGCCACAAGCAGAATTTCTCGGGCATGCCATGAGCCTGCAGTTTTTCCAACAGTCCATCATTCCAGACACGGTCGAAAGCTCTGGAAATATCAACCCTCGAGACTCCCCATGGTGCTCGATTGCTCCGTTCCACAGCTCGGTGACGTAAGTGAGGAGGTCATCAGTTGACCTCTGTTTGCGGAATCCGTATTGGCGGTCGCTGATTATATTAGCTCCTTCCAAGTACTTTAAAAGATGTTGGTTTATAGCTTCCTCCATAATCTTGGATATTACTGAAAGCAGTGCCACCAGTGCTCTTCCGATCGCCAGTTTGTGTTATGTCGACTACTTTTAATCAGATTAGCGAATATCTAAATGCGAGCTCTGTAACAGGCATTCTAGCCTGCGCGAAAGAAGTTTTTTGAGTCAGGTAATTCTCTAATTATTAAATGATTAGTAGTTTGAAGGTGTGGGTACATGCACACTATACAGGGTGTCCGGTAAGTACCTCCTAATCTCTCGGGAGCATACAGGGGAGGTCAAAAAAACCTAGTCTGTCATAAAAAAAAAATTCCTAAAGTGTCCCCAAACGGAGATATGAAGCCCTAAAAGGGTGCCGCGCAATTTACTTTTTTGGCTCTAAGTTTTGAACCGACCTGTATAATTGGATGGAATTTAAACACTTTATAGAGGCCACAAAGAGCCATCAGGCCATATTAAAGTCGATGTTTGACGTCATCAGGGAAGTCAGGAATGGACTTACCATCATACTCGTTGAGTCAAAATTTTGACAGGTGTCACTTTACAGAGCTAAAAACTTTTTTTTTGAATAGTCTAATACTTCATCTTTATAAAAGGTGCTCTTAATTTATTTCGGTAAAACTGACGGTTTTAGAGATAAATCGGTTTTTAGGAATGCGAAACACTAAAAAGTTATACTATTTAATGCTAAACACAAACAGGTAAAAATCAGGTTCTTGTTGATAAACCTACCTACCTTACATAATGGATTGCTATCGACGGAACTTGATGAAAATTCGCATAAAAGTCGATTTATCTTGAGAACCGCTAGTTTTATCGAAATAAATTAAGAGTACCTTTTGTGAAGATGAAGGACCAGCGGATTTAAAAAATAAGTTTTCAGCTCTGTAAAATGACACCTGTCAAAACTTTGACACAATGAGTGTGGTGGTAAGTCCGTTCCTGACTTCCTTTAGGACGTTAAACATCCACTCTGATATGACTTAATGAATATTTATGGCCTCTATAAGAAAATTAAAATTTCATCAAATTATACAGGTCGGTTCAAAAGTTAGAGCCAAAAAAGTAAATCTTAGGGTACCGTTTTGGGGCTCTGTATCTCCGTTTAGGGACACTTTAGGATTTTTTTTTTATGACAGACTACGTTTATTTTGACCTCTCCTGTATGCTCCCGAGAGATTAGGAGGTACTTACCGGACAGCCTGTATATTTTTAGAAGACTTTTGTTTTATTTTTCTTTTAATTTGTCCTGTTATTGGAGTAATCTGTTGGACAATAAAGGATATTATTATTATTATAATAATAATTTATCATGAAATCTTTCGGTGACAGAGCTTTAATAAATAATAAACAAACAAATTATTAGAAACTAGTATATTTATATGAGCGATTATGAGGTCATTATTCACGAGATGATGTTAAAGCTACGAGCTTTAGCGAATGGCATTGTCATATATCAAGTGAATAATGGCCATAATCGCGAATGTAATACTATGCTTTTTCTACTCTTTTTATTATTTTTTATTTTTATTATTTTATTATTTATATTATTTATGTTGACTCGAAAGGTCAAAGAATTGTGTCGAGTTTATGTAAAATTTTTGGTTGTCATTAAAATTATCATTTCTTCTGTGAGTTATTTTTCTTATTAAAACTTATGTTTACCTTGAAAAAAATCTATAGTACAGTTCCTAATCCTAGCTAAATCTGCATAACAAGCGAACTTATTTGAAATAATTAATAAATAAGCAAGATTTAGAAAATCACACTTGATTTTCGAAAATAATGAACAACCATGAATTGAAATCCTGAAACCACTAAAATAATATATTATTATATGAGCGATTATGAAGTCATTATTCACGAGATAATAATAATGGCACGAGTTTTAGCGAGTGGCATTGTCATCATCATGTAACGTAGTTACAGAGTTCTTTTTATTTTTGTCGTTAAGGTTGGCGAGGTAGCACCAGTTGTTTAAAAATTTATGGGACGACCTGCGCCACCTGTTCAGCAGTGGCCGAATGTCTTGGCACCAAGAGAATAACTCGCAGTATAGTTATCGACTGCCGCGGCGCTGCCCGTCAACGAACATGCCAATAATATTGATTAGCTCCCCCCTTTCTTTTTTTTTTCAAAAAAAAACGGAGAAGGTTGAAACTGACGGCCGAGAGACATTTTGCTTTTTCTCTAACGACTTTCGATGTAACACGAAGTCACTTATTACCTAAATTTCTTTCCAAAGCCATTATTTAAAAAAATGGGTAAGTCAACGTAGACGATTACAGTGATCGAAAAGTTAATAAATATTCACTGTTTATTTCTAGCTTTTTGGATATAATTTCGAATTTTCTCTTCGCCATTTTCTCCGTACAGCGGCGGCCATATCTGTTCAACCGAACATTTCCGCAATTTTCGGCTTCAATATCCCGTTACCACGGCCCTGCAGCTCCCGGATACATCTCGGTACTGTCGAATTCCCGACCAAGAAGACTCACCTGAATTACATATCCCTATGCCCGTCGGATGACGAGAAATCGAATGATGCTAGAAGGTCAGCCCTATAAGTACTCTCAGAACTCAAAAAAAGGAGAAAACTTGTAAGTCTGTTTAACTAATAATTCTAACCATCAATAAGAAGATACCATCCTGGGTGAACTTATCAAAAACGACTCATTCACTCCGTATTTATTTTATTTATGCCAAATCAATAATAATTATTAATACAATGCGTGTGTAAAGGAAATGCCATAGGATCCTACCGCACTTTCTATTAGAAGGTTAGTTATATGACTTATGAATCTCTAATAATTAAATCAAACATTCGACCTGTTTTATCATTTATTTTTGTTAGTCAATAAATCACTGATCGAAAGTTTTTCTTTTTAAAAAGGAAGAGTACGAAAGCAGGCACCCTTCTTTTTTTTTTAACCAAAGGCGTCGTGCCCTTCTCCAAAATCTCAGGGTACGTTCGCTCACCCCTCTTTCTCATTTTCTTCGTTTAACCACGAGATTTTGGTGGCATCCCAATAAGTTACCTATTAGAGTTCAGAAAACAGAAAAGAGCAAACAGTGGGGATGGAACTCTCTCGTCAATCGACGAAAAATCTGAGCTGGTTGCTGAGAGGTTTCCCGTCGGTTATCCTGCACATTTATTAAATTTTACAAAAGCTAAATTATCGAAAGGAAGTAAAACAAAAAAAAAACCGAACCCCCCACACTGTGGCATCCCTGGCGGGGATAATAATATTTTTGTGAACGAATTTTGGATTAGAAATACCTAATATACCCTTGATCTTGCCTGTAGATACCTACCGAAATAAATTCTTGTTATTATTATTATTTGTTCCTTATCGCCGTAAGTTAATCGCAAACTAATTTCAATCAAGCACGGTGCCTACCTACCAACGCTCATGAAGACAACGGGAGTTGATTTTGATGCCTGTCAGCCGATATTTAATTATTTTTAATAATTTAATTTATTATCTTACTAGTACCTACGCTATAAAACATTTCCTCTTATACTAACTTGCATGATCTGAATTTTTGCATGAACCATATTTATTAAATATTTATTTATTTATTTAATTTAATAACATTTATTAGTGATTATAATGTAAATACTTTTGAATTTTTTATGTGTTGATGCTATCGCATATCTGCTGTGTCGATGCCTATTGTGTATTTATCGGTTGATATATTTTTTTTTTTTTGACTCGACTAGTTTTCCCACTTCTAAGATTTTTTTTTTAATATAATTCTATTTATCGTTACATTCCTTTTCGTTTACCTTGTTAAGGACCTTGATTCCATGCGGAAATTGACCCAAATCATTTGAGAGGTCGGCAGCAAGTAATTCTATAGCAGTAGTTTCGCCTACCTATTTTATCTTATCTAACCTACTCGAAATATAGTTTATATACTTAGCTACTTTCAAGAAGCTCTGCAAAAGAAAGCTACTCACTCAGCCTCACCGTCCCATTGTTGTCCTTGCAGGAATTTACTTTTCACAGTATTTTGTTAAACTGTAAATTATTTTCAAAATGAATCCCGCATATGCGTTACTTAGCAATGAATTGGCGTACGAGATTTCCCTCCGTAAACAAACTCCCTCTGACACCCAGGAAAAACGGCGTGCTCAATTTCGAGCCCTTCTCAACCGAGAGGATATCTCTCCAGTAAGTCTGACAAAGTCACCCATGGCTTTCGGGGACGATGTGGTAGAAATCAAACAAACACTCTCTGATATCATTCAAAAATTCGGGTCGGCTCCCGATTCGGTAGAAGACCCATTTTATAGGAGGATTCAATGCCGCCTCCAGCACGTCATCTTGCGTATAGATAGGCTGAAGGCAATTTCTGAGGAGGAGAAGAAAATTAAAGCTGAGCTCGAAAGGGGAGCCATAGAGTTGGAGGGCAACTTTCTCATGAAAACGGACCAAGCTCAGGAAGAATTTTCCACAGCGCCTCACACACCCCCTCCTGTTACACCTGGCACACAATCTCCCTCTTCAAAGAGTACCGTTCCGGTTTATAAATGGAACGTTAAATTCTCTGGTTCTCCTAGAGGAGAAAACCTAATCCAGTTCATGGAAAAACTCCGTGAACTCCAACGTTCCAGAAATGTCTCCACCGTCGAGCTTTTTAACTCGGCGGTTGATTTATTCGAAGGCCAGGCCCTCGTTTGGTATCGTAGTGTTTCTGACTCCCTCCAATCCTGGAAAGATCTAGAAAGTAAATTAAAGGAAACATTTTTGCCCCTGTCTTATGATGACGACTTAATGTTGGAAATTAAACAGCGCACTCAGGGCGAATCGGAGATGGTCGCTATCTATGTTGCAGCAATGCGAGGTCTTTTCAAGAGACTCTCCGTTATTCCCCCAGAAGAAGAGCAATTCAAATTAATTAGGAGAAACCTACACCCCTATTTTCTTGAACGCCTCGCTTTAGTGGAAGTCAAATCAGTTGCGGACATTATCTCCTTGTGTAAGAGACTCGAAGATAATCGAGCCGGGATACAAAGGTATCGCCCCCCACCATCTCATAAAGTTCACACCCTACTGGCCTCAGACTTAGCGTGTTCTCGAGAAGTCACTTCCCCTCTCCCTAACCGTGCTACCACTCCTAACTGGAGGATTTCTGCAATATCTTGTTGGAACTGCTCTGCCGAAGGCCATTCTTACTCGGAGTGCCAACGTCGTCCTTTAAAATTGTTCTGTTTTGGCTGTGGTCGCCCGAACGTCACTAAAAGACAGTGTCAGACGTGTGGAGAGCACGGATCCAGACGCATGCCGCCAAGGAGCGCCGAAAGGTCTTCACCAAAAAACGGCAAAGGGACGCATCAGGGTGCAATGCGCCACCATGCTCCGAGTCACCCAAACGCGCCAACCAAGTCGCCGGCAGAAAACGGCACCCCTCCACGAGAATAGTTTCCTCACATTCCCGAAGTGGCTCTAAAAATATGCCCAGTATAAGCGAAAACCCACCGGAAAACATCCTCGATTCTTGTCCACCACATCTCTTTGATCCCTCCAGTTCTGGGCCTACCATTGCTCCAATTATAAAATACGACCCTGCCGATGCCAGGCCCCATATTACCATTGACATCAGAGGGAGGCAATATAATGCTCTCCTAGATACTGGGGCAAATATCTCAGTCTGTACTCTTGAAATAATAAAAGACATTTCCGGGGAAGCTACACTTCCTGAAAATAATACCGACCTTTTGTATGCTGTTTCGAATGCTGCTGGTTCTCCTTTACCCATTGCCGCTATCGTAGATCTCCCTTTGACAATCTATGGGATAACCAAGACAGTTGCGTTCCACGTGGTTACCTCTATCTCTCCTAATATTATCTTAGGAATCAACGTCGCCAAGGTTTTCCATATGACTATCGATTTCTGCCGAGAATCTTTCGACATTCGTACGAATTGCGGACCTCACACCCCAGCTGCTAAGGCCGTTGCGGTTCTAAGTAAGATACATGATATCTCTAGTATATCTTCCAACGAACTCCATAGGCTAGAGTTGGTAGTGAACAAATTTAAAACCTTGTCTCGTACCGTTACTCTTCCTGAAACACAGGTACTTAGTCATTGTATCGAGACCAAAGATGCCAAGCCTTTCAGGCAACGGCAATACCCTCTCTCTCCAGCTCTCCAAAAGTACTTGAACGAAGAGGTAGATAAACTCTTAAAACTTGAGGTTATCGAAAAGAGCAACTCTCCCTGGTGTTCTCCCGTCCTTCTCGTAAAGAAGAAAGATGGAAGTTACCGCATGTGTTTTGATGGTCGAAAACTAAATGAGGTGACTACCCATGACGCGTACCCCTTACCAAGGATTGACTCGATCCTCAGCAAACTCCGCGACTCAACGTTTCTCTCATCCATAGATCTGAAACAGGCCTTTTTCCAAGTTCCCCTCGATAGAGAATCCAGACCCAAAACTGCCTTTGTAGTTCCTTGACGAGGGCTATTCCAATTCAGGCGTATGCCTTTTGGACTCAGGAACAGTGCCCAAACGCAGCAAAAGCTTATGGATCAGGTCCTGGGACCTGACCTGGAGCCTTTCGTTTTTGTATATTTAGACGACATAATCGTCGCGACCAGTACCTTTGAAAAACATCTCGAGATTCTAAAGGAGGTTTATGAACGCCTCAATCGCGCTAACCTCACCGTGAACCTGGATAAATGTCAATTCTGTCGAGACTCCCTCTGCTACCTAGATTTCGTTGTGGATAAACAAGGACTGAGAGTAAGTGATGAGAAAGTGAAGGCGATAACGAATACCCCAGTCCCTCGTAACACCACAGGTGTCAGACATATTCTTGGAATCCTCCAGTATTACCGCAGATTTATAAAGGACTTTTCCTCAATTAGTGCCCCTATCTCTGCCCTCCTCCATAACCGCAAAAAGGGACAACCTATTGTTTGGACGTCGGAAGCCGATCAAGCTTTCCGCACCCTTAAGGCCCGCCTTACGTCGGCCCCTGTTCTGGCTAGTCCAGATTTTACTAAGCATTTCTTTATACAGACTGATGCAAGTGATTTCGGGGTTGGGGCTCTGCTCTTTCAAGAGGAAGAGGGTAGTGAGCACCCCATAGCGTACGCTAGCCGCACGCTTTCTAAAGGCGAAAAGAAGTACACGGTTACCGAAAAGGAGTGCCTAGGTGTCCTTTTCGGCATCGAACATTTCCGCCCCTATATCGAAGGCACTCGATTTACTGTTTTCACAGACCACGCATCCTTGTTGTGGCTCAAAAATTTTAGAGAACCAGCTGGACGTTTGGCTAGATGGTGTGTCCGTCTCAGTCAATTTGATTATGATATAAAACATCGAAAAGGTTCTTGTAATGTTCCGGCAGACTTTCTATCCCGAACGGTATCTTTACTTACCGCTACTGACCTTGAACCTGATGACTGGTACAAGAACATGATCTCTAAAGTCTCTAAAACACCGGAGAAGTTTCCAGATTTTACCGTGAAAGATGGTTTGCTGTACAAGCATTTGAGACCACGTCACGATGTCGTTTCGAACCTAACAGATTGGAAGATCGTAGTCCCTTCTCCTAATAGGAATAACATAATTTCTCAATTCCATGACCCCCCCACTTCGGCTCATTTCGGGGTTAATAAAACCTTGTCGCGGATATCTGAGTTTTACTATTGGCCCAAGATGGCGGTTTCCATAAAAATTTATGTAAGAAATTGTCTAGTATGTGGTGCGCATAAGGCACCGAACGTAGCTCGCGCAGGTTTAATGGGCCAATTTAAGAGTATTAGTTTCCCGTTCCAATTCCTCTCTCTTGATTTCATGGGTCCCTTTCCACGTTCTAAAATGAGAAACACACAGCTCCTTGTCGTAACTGATTGGTTCTCAAAATTCGTCATGGTGAAGCCATTGCCTCAAGCCACAGCGGCAGCGGTTGTCAAGTTCCTTGAAAACCAAGTCTTCTTAATTTTCGGAACCCCACAGAGAGTCCTCTGTGACAACGCTCAGATATTTAAGAGCGTCCAGTTTACCAAACTGCTAGAAAACTACCAAGTCAATTTATGGTACACTGCCAGACATTTGCCGCAGGCTAACCCAACAGAACGAACCAATCGTACCCTTCTTACTGCTATATCCTCTTATGTAAAGGACAATCACAAGGATTGGGACAAGAATGTGTATAAGATCGCACAGGCGATAAATTTGTCAAAGAACGAGGTGACTAAGCACTTCCCATCATTCTTAGTGTTCGCAAGAAACGTGCCGATAGATGCAACCTTCTACGGTCCTGTGTCTGATAACTACACCAGTCTACCTGATGACCTATCTTACGTCCACAGAGAACAAGACCTTTCTAAGGTTCCCCCAATTTTTGATGACGTCAGGCGTAGGCTCAAAAAGGCCTATGAGGCCAACAAGAAATATTACGATCTGCGCAAGCGCCCTGATGTTTTCTCTGAAGGAGAGCTAGTGTGGAAGCGCACTTACCCTCTCTCAAACGCTGCAAAGAATTTTGCCGCCAAACTAGCCCCCAAATATACTTTGTGCCGTATCTCTAAAGTAGTATCACGACTGGTCTACGAGTTACAAGATCAGGATGGGAATGAGTTGGGCAGGTGGCATGTAAAAGACCTAAAATTGTACCAGGGTGACGACCCACCTCAGTAAGAGTGGTTCTCAGGCCCTAAAATTTTTATTTATTTTTTTGTCTCTCACCATTTTCTTTCCGTCAGTATTCTGGCGACAATTTACTAGGAACAATAGCCCAACTAGGATACAAAAGAAGTTTGTGTGAATGTGGAAGGATGACTAAATACATGCGAGAGTGTGTCAAAACCTTTTTTGTGCTCCTACTAATCTCGGGTTGGACGTGTGAATGTTGGATCCAAGTATGAATGAAACCAACCCAGGATTTCAATCTGTAATTTTTTTTAGGAAGATTTTATTTGTTTCCCAGCCTTAAATTTGAGGTTTGGGGAAGAATAGAGTCGCTTTTTACGTCCCTTATCTTCACCTTGTGGAATTCTTGTGGTCTTATGCTACGCTATACCAAGCTTGCCTTTATCTTAATTTGACGACAATTATTAATAGTTGCACAGCAACTAGTCGCCATGTATTCTTAAAATGTTACTAGATGCCGATACCGTTGTCGAATTCCTTGAAGTGAGAGGTGCAAAAAGAGAAAAAAACTATCTCGAAAAATCTAGATAATGTCACAGACAGGCCGAAGCCTTTTTCTCCGGAGAGCGGTGTGTTACTAACTGCACCCTACGCAATATCTTTACCTTTAATTCTGTTTTTACCTTTAATTCTCAGTCTACTGAGAAAACGCAAATTATCTCCTACCTTTGTAAGTTTCGTTGTGGTCAATTACTCAGGCGTTTTTTTCTTTTTTTTTTTTTGGCGAGAAATCTGACTAAATGCTATGAGTAAAGACTAACCTCAAAGTTGCTTTTGTCCTTGTCCGTACGCTTTGCCATACTGAGCGATTTAGGAGCTCGGTTTTCAGCAATTCTATCTGTCTAGCAATTACCTGGAGAGTGGAGTATTTTTATTTTTATTTATTTAATTTTTTTGTTATTTTTTTAGTTTGTAAGTGTAAATATCTCGTTAGTTGGAATTATTACAACATGAACAATACCTTGGGAATTTTTTTTTTTTTTTTGAATGCATGTTATTTTTTTGGTTTGGAATGTCGTAGTTCTAAGTTTACATTCATGCATGTTATTTTTAGCTTGGGTTAACCTAGTTCTAAGTTTATGTGATGTCGACTGACTGGAACCAAAAATAATTACTTACGCTGAAATGATGTGCGCTAAGGTACCTATGTTTTCCTTAGCAAATTCTTTGATGTCCTCGGGAGGTTGGTACATGCCAGGCACCAGGCTGTTTTTTTCTTTGAGGTCATGTTTTGGCTTTCGGTAGTTGCTTGCAATTTTCCCAAACTCAGGGCAGAATCATAAGAGGTTTCTCCAAAGGACCAATTTTTTCTCTACATATACCCTCCTTCGGGTATGTAAGAAAGAAACTCATGACAGTGGTCCTGGTTTCATTTTTTTTTATCGGTGGAGGGTGGCGTGTGTAACGTAGTTACAGAGTTCTTTTTATTTTTGTCGTTAAGGTTGGCGAGGTAGCACCAGTTGTTTAAAAATTTATGGGACGACCTGCGCCACCTGTTCAGCAGTGGCCGAATGTCTTGGCACCAAGAGAATAACTCGCAGTATAGTTATCGACTGCCGCGGCGCTGCCCGTCAACGAACATGCCAATAATATTGATTAGCTCCCCCCTTTCTTTTTTTTTTCTAAAAAAAAAACGGAGAAGGTTGAAACTGACGGCCGAGAGACATTTTGCTTTTTCTCTAACGACTTTCGATGTAACACGAAGTCACTTATTATTATCGTAAATTTCTTAAATTATATTACCTAAATTTCTTTCCAAAGCCATTATTTAAAAAAATGGGTAAGTCAACGTAGACGATTACAGTGATCGAAAAGTTAATAAATATTCACTGTTTATTTCTAGCTTTTTGGATATAATTTCGAATTTTCTCTTCGCCATTTTCTCCGTACAGCGGCGGCCATATCTGTTCAACCGAACATTTCCGCAATTTTCGGCTTCAATTTCCCGTTACCACGGCCCTGCAGCTCCCGAATACATCTCGGTACTGTCGAATTCCCGACCAAGAAGACTCACCTGAATTACATATCCCTATGCCCGTCGGATGACGAGAAATCGAATGATGCTAGAAGGTCAGCCCTATAAGTACTCTCAGAACTCAAAAAATGGAGAAATGTTCGTTGGTGGGATACCCAACAACGTGAGGGTGAACCGCCTTAACCTATGGCTTGACAATCTGGCATCACTGTTTCGTTTTTCAGACCTCTAAAATTCATAATTAAAGTTGACTTACTAATAAGTATAGTTTAATTACCGACTTAAACTTAAATAATAATTTATTCACTTTCACTATCAGTGCTCGAAGTAACCGTTAATCAATTCAGTGTAATTACAATCAATAATTAAATTACAAACCATAATAATTATTAATGAATATTAATTAATGAAGTTCTAATTCAGTATAATCACTACTTAACAATAATTGGGTGAACTTGTATTGAATTCAAACCTCTCGCTTAATTACTCCTCTTAAATTAACTAATTCAGTCTAATCAATTAACGTTTGTCGCTGTATTTTTGGGTAATTTTGGTAAATAGCAGCAGACCAAATAGTCACTGCATAAAACAGGAGAAATATAAATGTAGTCTCGAGGTATTCCAGGTCAACGTCCAGTAGTATAACCGAGGGGTAAACTGTACCATGTCCTCGGAGTTAAGTGAAATGTTCAGATAAGCCCAGACAAGATACTGCAAGAGTAGGCTCACTTTTAGCTTTAATAATTAGGAATTTAAATGTAATAAAATAAATAGATAAATAATTTGTAAATTTATATATTTCCTACTTTTGTCGGTCTATGTTAAATAAATAGAAAATAAATATTGTATGGCTCTGTGGTAAAGCTCAAACGTCAGAAGTTTTCAAGTAGCTTGAAGGGTCTCTGACGTATCCTAACGACTGCTGTGAAGCAGCCGGTACCCGCTTTTTAACGTACCTGCAGGAGCACGACCGCGGTCACGGAAATATTTTTACCACTACAGGTAGGTAATTGGTCACCCATGGAAGTAGGGACCAAACCAAGCCATGCTGCACTTAGAGATAGTTTGACCGAAACTTTAATAGTTTGGCTATTGTAACCGATTTATGTTAAATAAACAGGGCTAGTGGAAACTATAATTTTGGTATCATTTCTAAAGTGCTTTCTCCCATACAAAATTTCCTCCATCGTTCAAAGAATCAAGTCAGGGTTTTCAGGAATGTTAAGGTATTTTTATCACCTCCTGTATAGGCCCAGGTAGGCAGCGTCTCTGCCTACAATAAGGTATTATGGCAGCATTGCTGGTGGAGTTAAGTTTATTAAAGTTTGAGTATGGATAAGATAATTGGATTTCAATAAATATTGCCTAAGAATTAAGTAAAATATGTAGAGTAACCATTTTTTTTTTTATAGAATAAAATTTTCAAAATATTTTAGCTTGTTACACCAGGCTGTTTCTGGCCGGTCCGATCGGAAACAGATGGACCAGCATGTCCAGAATGAGCCGGAAAGAACTCAGACTACTAGTCGGGGTTCTCACCGGTCACAGCAGTCTGAACAGACACCTACAAGTGATGGGGGTCACTCGGGACCCGGTCTGCCCTAAATGCGGAATGGATGACGAGGACTCCCACCATTATGTGGGCGTATGCGAGGTATATAGCAACCTCAGGCTCAACATCTTTGGGTCTGAGGACCTACAAGAGGAAGAAATGAAACTCCTCTCATACAACAACCTTCTGGCCTTTATTAAAAGGTCGGGGAGGTTCGAGTAGGAGTTTCACCATGGTTCGGGTACGGCGAAAAGGGCCCTCGGTGGCCTAGTCGCTTGGTGTGCACCACCTCAACCCACCATACTACTACTACTAGCTTGTTATAAGTAGGTACTTCCAATGTTTTCTCTTTCCCCCATCCCAATATTCTACCGTGATTTAATAGAATCTTTTTGTGGTTCAAACGTATTATATGCTTTTCGCGGATAAAAAAGATCTATATGCAGGTTAAAAGGTGCCTTTTAAAGGTTAAATATTGCTTTTTCAAAGATTAAAAGTGCTTTTCCAGGGTCGAATATAGTGATTTGTAAGATTTGTAAGGGTTGAAAAGCACTCGTCAGGGTTAAAAAGCACTCTTTAAGGGTTAAAAAGTCCTATTTTATGGTTGAAGAAAAGTTCTATGAAGATTAAAAGTTGCTTCTCTCTTCAAAGATACTTTTTTGTGACTAAAAAGCAATTATTATTATTATAAAGCCTTTTAACTGCTTTCTGCTAAAAGGCTTTGTAATACAAAGCAGGTTTCTGCTTTTAGCACCTAACTTGCTTTTTAGCAGCTAAAACCTATTTTCAAGTGAAGTGGGGTAAGTGTAATACCGGGGGAAGTGTAACAGTCGGCCGTTTTTTTTAAAGTAAGGTTAAAAATGGAGGTTTTGTATATTATTTAAAAGGTTTAGAGTATATCTTATATATAAACGTTTTTTTTTCTTCAATTAACTGGATATTTTTTTTACGGGAGTTTAACAAACGTCATGCAGATTTACTTAAATATGGAGTTTGTGACTTGTTCTTATTGATTTTTTGTAATTATTGTGACATAATAAATTTTAAACCCGATGTTGCCATCAGGGGTTGTTTTTTCACCAGGAATCCATATTTTGTGTTAAAAATCGGTTACGGAAAACTCCTAACCCTATAAAATGGCTGTTACACTTACCCCTTCTATATTGCTAGAGGGGGTAAGTGTAACAATTTTCTCGGAGTAAGTGTAACAGGGTAGTTACACTTACCCCAGTCAATTATTCTCGAGATTATTATAATAAAATATACTTTTCTTTTTTAATTTAATTAAAAAATATTACCGGAACCTCAAATAGGTCGGCGAGGAGAATTAACCTTCCCACTTTCATTTGATACCTACTTACAATGTTAAATAAAATTGTTCACGTTGAGTTATTAAAATATTCACTTTAAATTTCAATCGGGTTCTTATTTACAAAAAAGCTTATAACTTTGTTATTAAAAGTGATATTATCTTGCGTTTTTTTTGTTTGAAAGGTATTTTTCATGAGTATGTTACACTTGCTCCAGTTCCTTACATACACATTTTGTATGTAAATGATCATTGGATGTTACACTTGCCCCAAATTTCGGGGTAAGTGTAACACCTTGACATCGACCATTTTTTTTACTGAATAAAGAAATATCAGATTTTTAAAAAGTTAATATTTGTAATGTGTTGGTAAGTCTATAATCTATAAGGTACCTACCTGTAAAAAAATTGTCTACCTATTGCCATTTGTTTCTCTGTACCTACTGTGCCTTAGAAGAGCAACTATGCTTTTTTGCGGTTACACTTCTTACCCTACTCCACCCTAGAGCGAACTTTTTAGTGGCGCAGCAAAGTGGTTTGGTTGTCCCCTATTTAAATAATTTTTTTTAATGACTAATAGATTTTTGGCTACCAGTACAAAAAATTTATCTCAGGGTGATGAAGTCAGTAAATATGCTGCAGAGCAGGAACACACACTTTGACGTGTGGAAAGGGTAAGGGAGCTGAAAAGACTTTTTGATTATCCGGCCATTTTTGAAATCAATAATAGGTTTTCGACTACCATAAATAATAAATAATGTCCTAAAATGCTATTTTTTAAATACTCCTTATTTAATGGTTTACCGACTGGTTCTGCACGTTAATACCTTACGAAATTAGGTTTGTTAATGATCCATATTACAGAACTTCTTAGTATCCAAGTTAAATTTACTTTTAGAGCAAGAAATCGACTAGGAGCTCTGTCAGAGAAAGTACCTCTTACTTCAGCTGCAAATTAAATTTTATTCGAGCAGAAAATTATTTATTAGGCATAATACTGACAATAATAATAGGTAAACATTTTTTATCTTATCCTAGCTTAATGAACTTCATTTGAAGTACACAAAGTATTAAGACTAAACATAAGATATACGAATAGATATATAATAAAAAGTTGTTGTGAATGTTTTTACCCATAAATTTTGCAGTTTTCAACTTCAAAACATAGGTAATTAAGATTATCATGGATCATCGTTTCAAATATTTTTTATTACTCAGGTGTAAATAAGCTTGTTATTTTGTTGCTGATAATCAGAGAAAGACTACTTGCATATAAATTGAAAAACAACGAACATATTTTCATTTACGTTAAAAAACTTGAAGAAAATGTCTTCTCTACCGTTTGTTTTCCTAGTATCCTTTTTCCTATTATCTACTACGTTGATTATTTCAGGTGAGTAGGTACTGGATACTTTTACCTTTTCACCTACCTAAGGTCCAATAAGAATTACCTAATCAGACATACCTACTTCATTGTGTGATTATTTTGTAAAAAAATTTCGCCAGAGACGAAAATTATTGATAATTTATATAAAATATTTAACAAATAATTAATAATTCATTGCATTAGGCGTTGAAGGCATAGATTCCCAATTAATTGTCAATGAACATAATCGAATTCGCGACTTGATACTGCAAGGAAGAGTACCAAATCAACCCAGGGGAAAAGATTTGAAACAATTTGTAAGTATATGGACCTATTGTTAGTAATACAATCCAAAATATACTTTAATTTTTTTGTTATAGAGGTGGGATAATTATTTAGCAAACGAAGCGCAGAAAATTGCCAATCGTTGCGTTTTTCAACACGCCACAGTTTCTGACGGTTCGTATTTTTTTTACTTTTTTTTGTAGATGTTTTTGTTTTTGACCATGTTTTTGACGTTATCTTTTATGTGACTATGGTGAAATATTATTGCATAATTATTAGGTACTTTCAAGTTATGGTTCGAAAATTTTGTTCAATATCTTGTTCTTCTGCTTTTCTTATCTGCATAAAGGTCCATCATTTATACATGACGGCACGGACACCGGACGACATTAATTTTTTTTTTCTTTTCACAAATTATATAGAAACTAATTAAATATAGATACAAATTATATACGGTAGGTATATAGGATGTTCCGAATTGGCGGACACGGTATACACAGTGTTGCAGAGAATGTTCAGAAATACTGTAAATTAAAACAAAAATTGTTTCTTCGGTTTCGTTACTGCCGTTCTACCAAATGATTCCACATAACTCTATTACGACAGTGTTCCTTATTAATTTTCCTTTATTATCAGAAACGGAATTACAGGCATTCAAATCCTTCCTATTCCTCGAGTTCAATAAAATTTGCCAATGTTGCATCGTTGTTCAAAATGAGACTTGATAATGGAACTAAAACCGATTTTGAATAATATTATCGCCACAACGATAATTGCTTGAAACATTGTTGGAGTTTTTTATGTTTACATGGTAACTTTTTTTCCAAAGTTGGTCATGTTCTTAAGTTAGCCATCCTTGAAAAAAAAAAGAAATAGATTAGAATCTCTAATTCACAATGAATGGTGTGGTACTATCAGTGTCCGCCGTTTCAGGATCAGTGTATAGGAATTTATTTAACGTTAAGTGCAATAAAATTTGTTTATATTTACAAATTCAAAATATTTCTGAATTTTTAATTCATTTTAATTCTAAATTTCCAAACAACTACAAATTTGAAAAATAATTTTGTTACATACAGCCCGTAGAAAAATAACAAAAAATTATTAATATCATTTAGTTTTGATGTTTAGATTTTGCATTAATTATGTTTCTCTAAAAATTAGCACTTTAGTGATAATATCTACAGGGTGTATCTAAATAACACCGAAAAAAATTAGAGGGTGATTCTGTGATGAAAATTAAGGGGGGTATTTAGTATAGAATTTTTCGAAAAAACTCTCCCCGAAAAAGTTACACCCCTCCGAAGAATTAAAAAAAAATGGTTTTTATTTTTTATTTTCCCTGTATATTAAGCTAAAGACACGAAAATTGGTAAATTTTAATTGTCAATGAAACTATATATTTTGAATTTTTTTCAACCCTGAAGTATGCTTAGAAGGGATTGAAATAGTCAACCCCTAAGATATTTTACCTTACAATTTTTTTTAGATTGAAATTTTTCTTTTAAAAAAAAACACGGCTGAATAGCTCAATTAATCTACAAACTTTTTTATCTCCATAAGTTTTTTCTGAAACTTGCGCACTTAAGAGAAAAAAATAAATGTATTGCAAGCTCATGTTATAAATAGTGTTTTATTGAACAATAGCCAACCAAAAAATTAGGCACAGATTCTTACAACTAAAACAATAGTAAACAAAGAATGAAAAAAGAAACTGTCGAAGGTCAACAATACAATAATAATGCTATCGGTATTATTGTTTTTATGAATGTCACTGCAAAGCACAGACCACTAGACCTTAAGGCAAAATATCCTCGCGTTAGCTCATCTTTGTGAAAATGCATTTCATTTATTTTTTTTCTCGTAAATGCTTAAGTTTTCGAAACAACTTGTGAAGATAAAAAAGTTTGTAGATTCATTGAGCTATTCAGCCTTGTTTTTTTAGAGAAAATGTTTATCTAAAAAAAAAATTGTATGGTAAAATATCTTAGGGGTTGACTATTTCAATCCCTTCTAAGCATACTTCAGGGTTGAAAAAAATTCAAAATATGTAGTTTCATTGACAATTAATATTTACCAATTTTCGTGTCTTTAGCTTAATATACAGGGAAAATAAAAAATAAAAACCATTTTTTCTTAATTCTTCAGAGGGGTGTAACTTTTTCGGGGTTTTTCTAAAAATTCTATACCAAATACCCCCCTTAATTTTCATCACAAAATCACCCCTTAATTTTTTTCGGTGTTATTTAGATACACCCTGTATAATACTAATAATTAAAATGATGATCAATATGTATTCGAAAATTCCTTATAAGGTGTTTCACCAGCAGACCGATATGACTTAAGGGTAGGGGTATTTTTTCAAGGCGATTCAGGATCTGGTTTTGACATTTTTCTGAGGCCCTTAGGTTATTATGTGACAGGGTGATTGATGCATTTTGTCGAAATTTTATTAAAATTTGGCAGGCATGGTCTACCATAACACACCTAACACCCCACATTTTCCATCGGTTCTAAAACTGCAGACCGTACTCAGTTTTTCTGGCCTCTTTCGATTTTGTCAAAAAGTTAACCCTATATGCATTTTCTTCAAAGTTTAGTGTCATTTTCGGAAACTACTTGTAATATGCTACAATTGCGACAAAAAATTGCTGCACTAGTAAACTGAATCTAGAAAAAATAAAGAATTTAAGTGTTTTCAGGATTTCAATTCATGGTTGTTCATTATTTTCGAAATATCTGTAGTAGTCCAGTCATTTGGTAGTTTTACCTGGAAAGTTTTCCGGGATTTTTGAAAATTGCTGATTTTATATATTTCGACGTGCTGTTTCCGAATTTTTACTTTGCCACCTCGTATCTTTGCCGCTCGCGTCGCCATATTGGAAAAATGGCGCCCAAAACAGTTATTTTTCCGACACATTTTACGATGGAAATAGTTATGTAATAAATTAAACAAGAGAAAATTTCCTACAATTTATGTAGTAACCTTTATATTTGTAGAATCAATAGATTTAGCATATGAGCGCCGCTAAATTCCACTCCAACATGCTTTTAGCCAAATACCTTATTTCGACACTACCATGAGTAAGTGGCGGTTTTTTTTTATTTGGTATCCCCAGCAGGCCACTTGTAATGCACTATTACAAAATTTAGAGCATTCTCCTTCCCTTCGCTATCCTTGATGGACCAGGTTTTGCGAGTTCATCGTCTTCAGTACCGATCGAAATGTCACAAGTAGAATAGGTGTGCGTATAAATATTTAATGGCTTTTTAATGACCTAAAACCCATTAATGTCAGCTTAAGGGTTATTTATAGCCGTCACTATTGTCTACTTAATCCCTTAATTTCATTATTTATTGCTCTGTTATCATGTACTAATCCCTTTGACTTATGCCGCCTACAAAAACCCCTTTGATTACCTTGCATATCTATAATCCTTTAACACACAGCATGAGAAAAAAAGGATTATTATTGTTGTATTGTTATAGTTACACAATAGCGGTAGCCCCGCTGCAACAGGTGTTCCAGTTGGCACTATTGTCTAATTAATCCCTTAATTTCATTATTTATTGCTCTGTTATCATGTACTAATCCCTTTGACTTATGCCGCCTACAAAAAACCCCTTTGATTACCTTGCATATCTATAATCCTTTAACACACAGCATGAGAAAAAAGAATTATTATTGTTGTATTGTTATAGTTACACAATAGCGGTAGCCCCGCTGCAACAGGTGTTCCAGTTGACCAGTGTGCATGGGTAAATTAAATATTCGATTCTCAATATAAAAATAAAGCCCTTTAACACACACAGGCAGCATGAGAAAAGTAGGTAAAATCTTTCCATGTATCTATAATCCTTTAACACACAAGGCAGCGTGAGAAAAAAAGAATTCAAAATTATTGTTGTATTGTTAACATGTACTAATCCCTTTGATCGGTCAGCGACATTATTCGCCTCATTATGTAATCTGTATAAAAAATAGACCCCTTTGAAATGATGATCCCGCGTTAAAAAAATTCTATACTTAAGCCGCCTACAAACCCTTTTGATTACCACCGTCGTATTTAAGCTGTATATCCTTATTACTCTAATCCCTGTTACACAATAACCCCGCTGCAACAGGTGTTCCAGTTGACCAGCAGTGGGCCAAATTAAATATTCGATTCTCAATCGGTCAGCGACATTAATCGCCTCATTATGTAAGTTGTATAAAAAATAGAGCCCATTGAAATATTGACCCCGAGTTAAAAATTATTTACTTATGCCGACTACAATAAATTCCTTTGATTACCTTGCATATGGTAAAAGGGTGAAAAAATAATAGAATCAGACGCATCGGGGGACGGGGTGGATTCAATATGAATAAACCGCCATTACACGCAAAGTCAGTTACGTGTGAATCGTCGCAGATGTGTCAAGTGTTAGCCAAAGCAGGTAAAACATAATGTACAGTGCTAGTGTGTAAATAATTATATTTAACAACAGCGGATTACCACCAGAGGATTAACAACTGTAAGTACTTGACCGTTTTATTGATTATTATCGATATTCAATAAATAAATGCAAAAAAGTTTTATTTTTAAGCAATATTAAACATTTTATATTCTTTAAGACAGAAATGGCGTCTGATGATTCAATTATGGACCTATCCCCGCATACCTCGAGAAGTGTAATAACACTCCTAGGTACAAGCAGTAGGACCTTTAAGAAATTTAATTTAACGGGTAGGCGCATCACGTTCAAATACAACAGCTACGACGGCCTAATGACCCCGTTAACTTATATTCAGGTAAGTTATTGTAAATTAAAAGAATATTACAATAATACTAAGACTTTGTAATTTTATAGCGAGGTTTAGACGAAGTACTGCAACATGGTATGCGGGATTTCAACGACGACGACAGAGTCGGGCTGGTTTTCAGTAACGAGGATTTTCCGGACAGACCAGTGGCTATTTCGTTTCGCCGAAAGGACCAACTAGTGGCGGATGTTATTTTAGCCACACTGGGTAAAATTTTGCAGTCCAATGCATCTTTCTTCACAACGGGAGTCCTCACACTAACTATCGACCGCATCGGGATGCCATGCCTTAGAGGAAACGCAATAAGCTAAGGGGGTTCGACTTTTGAAGACTTTTGTGATGGTATAAGTATAATGTAGGAGTGTCAAGAAATGTACAGTTTGACATGAAAAAATTAAATCGTGTCTTATTGTACTGAAGATGTAAACATACTGAGGATGGTCTGTTTGAAATTCAGAAAAATTTTCTAGAGACGAACACTATCGATCCGTTACTCGTCTAAGATTAACGATTTTGTGTAATTCTGCAAAGTTAAAGGTATCACCATGAACTTTGAGAATGCTCAAATTTGTTAATTTTAATACTCTTAAGGAGATGATTTGCGAGGGGGACCGGCGAAAAAATACGTTTATAACTCCAAGGCTATAAACCGGGGGTAAACACCTGCGAAGCTGTCTCCAGACCTGAGCAAAAAGTTTACAGACTCTGTTACACGAAAACGCAAGCGCGTGGACGCCTACGACGCCCTCCCATTCGGCTACAGTTCGGATTAGTTCGGATTAGTAGTGTAAATATTTTGCGATATATTCAGGTTCTGTAAATATAATTTTGTATGTATTATTATTCTAGATTATGCAATTATAAATTATTAGATGCATGTACATATTTTACAATTTTAGAGTAGGTATAATTTACATTTTTTAGATTATAAGGTTAATGTAAAATATAATTTGGTGTGTGTGTGTGTGTGTGTGGGTGTGTGTGGGTGTGTGTGTGGTTGTGTGTGTGTGTGTGTGTGTTGACTTATTATTGAAATATATATTATGATGAAATTGATGATTTCTGAAAATGGTGTTAATAAAAATAAAACACGTAATTTTTTCATTTTATTTCCCACGTTAAAGATGTAAAACAATAAAAAGGTTATCTAACTAAAAGCTTAAGTTCTTAAGATAT
Organism: Malachius bipustulatus; assembly: GCA_910589415.1. Taxonomy (NCBI): domain Eukaryota; kingdom Metazoa; phylum Arthropoda; class Insecta; order Coleoptera; family Melyridae; genus Malachius; species Malachius bipustulatus. Next base: position 8,903,143 of record OU342633.1, read on the forward strand.
CAGATCGGAGACGTTAATCCATGTTTTATCTTCCATGCCTAGCCATTGTACTAAAACGCGCGAACCTTTCCTTTGCAAAATTTTGCTTACAAGGTAAGTATCAGGAACTGAGGTCCGCTGCAGCTCTTGGGAATAAAAGCAGCCCTGTATGGGCGCTCCATTTAAATCTTCAAGCATGTAAGTAACGGGGCGTGTTGTGTCTCTAACGGTTCTCACGCGAAACAATTCTGTACTCCATCTTGGGGTGAATTTTCTTTCCAGTAACATTTTGGCTTTACTTATGCGTACAATGTCGCCCTTAGAATACTTAATCACACTGTTTGTCGGTCGTTTACGCGCAATGGCTTCCAAAACCTCATCCACGTTGGTAGCGTTGACTTCTGCAGGTTTCTTCCTGGTTGTGCTATGCACTGTTTGGTTATAATCTGCTGTAACAACTGGCAGTAACTTGAGCCATCGGTATGTACCTTGCAAATTGAGGGCCTTATAGAGTCGATCCTTGAGTGTCCTGATTACTCGCTCGGCCATTGCTGCCTTCATGGTGCTATATGTGCTGTAGTGGGTGATTGAATAGTCTTCCATCAAGACCTTAAATTTTCCATTATAAAATTCGCGACCTCGATCAGTTTGAATAAATGCAGGTACGCGACCCTCAGCTAAAATACTAGACAGTGCCTTGCTCACGTCAGCTCCTGTCTTACTCTTTACAGCTCTTGTCCATAGGAACTTGGAACAACAGTCTATTACCACGAGGATGTAGCGCATGCCTCTATTCACTTTTGCATACGGTTGCATTTCGGCCAAATCTATTTGCCAAAGGTCGTCCAAACCCGTTATGAGGGTTGCTCGGCGGATAAACTTTTTCCGAGCTGGTTTGTAAAGTTCGTTCACAATTATCTGCTTGGGCGTCATCATGTTTTATTTATGTTTTTACAGTCTTCGCCGGTCTTGATGCCGGAGATTGAACTTTAGACCGGTTCTGTGTAGTCGGGGCAGCCACTTTCTTTGTCTGTGACTCGATACGTGTGATTTTACCAGTTAGCTTACTCAGTACCACTTGACACGTCTTGTATTTTTCACCCAAATCCTTGACTGCTTCATCATGCTCATTCACACGTGTTATTGTAGGTACTAATTGTTCTAGACCTTTTACACACTCCTTATAATTTTCGCCCAGTTTTACGCACCGCTGACTCAGATTTTTGTAATTTTCAGACAAGTTTTGTACTACGACGGTGTGCTCGTTGATTAGTGCTGTTAAAGGTTCTAAGGGCTCTAGAGCTCTTACACATTCTTTATAATTTTCGCTAAGGATGTCGAACCGTTCGTTTAACTGTCCAACGTGTTCACCCAAACCATTAGTATTCTGAATCTGAAGATCGATGCGTTCGCTGATTTCGGCTAGTTTGTCATCAAGGCGTGTGACTGAAGTATTCGTCTCACGCTTACAGAGTTGAATGTCCGAAGCCAAATTGAATTTACAAAGTTTGAGGGCGTCTTTTAAGACCACTAATTCCGTTTTCAGGGGCCCCAACTGCTCATCCAAGTAGTTCTTAGTCAAATCGTATGTAGTCTTGATGACCTGCTCCAAATTGTCCTGAATGGTTTTCTGTACTGTTGATTGTGCTTTTAACATACTCTGGTCAACATACTGCTTGGTTGTTGCATCTGAAGGATCATCTGGCTCACCTAGATTCCTGGCTAATGCTGTTTTAAAATCCACCTGACGACCATTTCTGCACAAAACACCCGCTGTTACAAGCTGAGACCTAGACGGGTACACATGTCGAAGTGTTCGAGGGGTCCGGCCAAACTTGTCCATGACTCTTGACGAACTGATTAAAAGTTGTACTTTAGTTGCTAATTATACCTGCTTCACACAACTCTTCCAATATGGATTCGATCTCATTGTGATGGGCGTTATTACCGGCTTGGTGTGAGGCCATCAATAGACGTAACCGGTCAACTAGTTCATTAGGATCATCGTAATAGACATAGTCCTTGACCTGAGGTGTTACAAGCTTATAACCCTCCCCTAATATAGAGCCTTGGGGATTTGACGCGTCTGCAACCTTGGCCAACAGTGGAGCAATTACATTCTTGTACTTTTGCGTGTTGCGAGCTAAGGCTTTGCTATACACACCAGTAAGCAATAATATTGATGTGTAGGCTTGCGTGTCGAAGTATGTATATTTCTCAGGCCTCGTCTTCATAAAGAGGTAGTGATAAAGAGCTTTTGAACCACGGAATACCATTGAGCCAACTTGGACGTCTCCATTATCCAAGAAGAGAACAGGGTATTTATCAAGCTTCCAAGTATCACCCATCTTTTTCGGACCTGACACCCGATCTACATCTTTATCATTAGAATTTAGACGTTTATCTATAAAATATTGAAGATGTCCTAAATCGTCGGAACCTGCTGATGATCGAGCATCATCATCGGTTGACTTCTGCGACGCGTCATCGGATTCCCCGTCATCGACTTGTTTTTCATCGTCAACGGATTTCTGTAGAGCTACCGACGGCCCGCCTTCGTCATCGGACTCTTCTTCATCGTCAACGGATTTCTGTCGAGCTACCGAAGGCCCGCCTTCGGCCTCTTCTTCATCTCCGACCTCTGATATCTCGGGGCTTGCCTCTGGATCCCGTTTAGGTGTCGATGTAGCAAAGGGGTGCGGCCACGCCTGTCTGGGTGCTGATGTGATGAAAGTTCGTGGGCGAGGCTCGGGTTTAATAACATGCATAGGCTGTGGCCTGGTATGTTTCTCGATTTGTTGTAGTGGTGTGGAGACGGGTTTCAGCATGCGAGTTATAACAGCGTCCGACTGTTGTCTGCCCGATCTCAAAGCCAAATATTTTCGTCTAATGGCTTGGATGTACTGTTTAATATCTTTAGCAGTATTTGTATCGTCAGCTCGGCGCGACATCGTAACTGCTACTGTAGGGATGATGTCACAGTTGGATATATTTATCAAAATTTTTCCGATAGCGACCGCTGCTGAGTTCATTGTCTTTAACGATGACCAACATATCGTACTTGTTATCTTTCCAACATTCGGCGCACATATCCTTGAACGTATTGAACGACATGTCTGTAGTTACATGATCGTCATAACAATGCCTCAGGTTGAGCTCGTCCTGCTTAAACAGTATCACGACATTGGCATTATCCCTTACGAGATGCTTAGGTATGCACGTGTAAGTCTGACAGAGATAGATCGTGTCAATGTGTTTATGTCGACCCATCGAGAAGTAGGCTTTAATATTGTTTTGCTTGTCGCATGCTACATCGTCAAAAATCATTACTGAATTCTCTCGAGCTTTCGAGGGGTCAATCACCTCGTCATTATCGCTGAACGGATAGTATTGCACACCTACAACTTGTTTCAACACCTGTTGTAACTGTGTGTATTTCGGCTGATACAGGGATTTTGAATATACGTATACATTTTCGAAACGGAGCCCGTTCGGCTGATATATGAGACTAAGGGCTGTATTTGTCTTGCCACATCCACTGGGACCCGAAATTATCGCTCGTACGGTATTAGGTAGTTTACATCCATGGCGCTGTGGTGCAGACTTGACCGATTCACAATCGAGGTTGAGGATTGGCAGAGATGCTTCAGGGTGATGAATGATACGCATGGCTGTGATGACTAACTTACCACTGCAGAGTGATTGATATATATATATATACACGCATAGATGTGGACCGTTAATCAGTCTTCATGTTGAACGTCACAGGTCAAGGTCTCATCGATAAAGCCATCAACAATCTTCCGGTCGAATTACATATTCCAAGTTATAAGTTTTGTGGACCTGGTACACGTCTTAAAGCTCGTCTAAGTAGAGGCGATATCCCCAAAAACAAGCTTGACGATCTGTGTAGATCTCACGACATTGCCTATGCCCTCAGCAAGGATCTAGCATCGCGACATAAGGCGGATAAATTGTTAGAAGACGGTGCCTGGGATCGTGTAAAAGCAACAGACTCCGGACTAGGCGAGAAGGCAACCGCATTGCTTGTTACAGGCGCCATGAAAATCAAACGGAAACTTGGCGCCGGCCACCGTCGTACAGACTCTAAACCATTTTCAACTCTGGTTCGTCAGATTAAACGTGAACGACCTCAGGCCCGTAGTTCAAGCGTCTTCGCTACAGCTGCCGCAGCTCTCAAGACGGCTCGGAGAATAGTTCGCAAGCAAAAGTTTAACAAGCCGCGCGTCATACCTGTGCCAAAAATAGGCGGAATACTTCCCTTGATACCACTGTTTGCAGGGTTGAGTGCCCTCGGTGCATTAGCTGGAGGGGTTGCGGGGATAACTAAAACAATAACCGACGTACGAGCCAAAGCTCGACAGCTGGGTGAGGTTAATCGACATAACAGGCGTATGGAGGATATTGCCTTGGGCAATAAAGGATCGGGCCTGTACCTGCGACGCCAACGCAACGGCTATGGACTTTATTTAAAACGTCAATCAAAAAACTAAAACTGCCCGCCAGGCCTCTGAGCGATGCCGACTTGCGTCGGTATGCAGCCCTGTTACGGATCCCAGCCTTCCGCGGAGTCTTCATGAGAGATCAACTACCTACAGAACCTCATCACTTGGAGAGGGGCATCGTTAACCTGGATGTTTGTGCAGGCCCAGGCACTCACTGGGTGGCTTATGAGAAACATGGCGATACAGTCGAGTACTTTGATTCGTATGGTGATCTCCAACCACCCAGGGAACTTCAACGATATTTTCGCGGCTGTAAGATCTACTATAATGATGACGTGTTTCAACGAGGAGGCTACACATGCGGGCATCTCTGTTTAAAGTTTCTGAATAAAGAGCTGTGACCGTATCGTTATCAATCAATCATGTCTCGCACATTCACTCTGACAGGCCGTTCGAGCCATTTCTCGACAATCGTTGACCCACCGCTCCTACTAGACACGGATCGTTATGAATACAATATGGCTCTACTGGCATTTGTATGCTACAACAGCATCCCAAATATTGAGCAGGGCGTCAACAGCAAAATTCATGTAACATCTCGCACTGCTATGGGAGCCGAGGTCGTTAGTTATATCTTCGAGCTACCCGACGGGTCTTATGAGATTGAACATCTGGAGTCATGCGTGCGCGAAAAACTGCAACACCTTATTGACACCAACGAGCGGTGTCGTAAGGCGCTAGCAGCCTACCTACCCAAGGACGGAACAGCACCAGATCCTGAAGATGTGTTCAGTCTGAAGCCTGATAATAGCACGTTGAAATGCCGAATGAAGAGTACTCTGTTTAATATTGATTTCACTCAGCCTGGTGGCCCAAACGACTTACTGGGATTTTCACCTAAAGTTTACGCAGCCCCGCAGCCGCACGAATCCGATCAGCCCGTGAATATTGTCAGAACTCTGTCGATACACATCGAAACAAACCTCACCACTGGCGCTTATTTGAATGGTCGGCTGGGCCATGTTATCTACGAATTTACACCGCTTGTCGACCCGGGCTTCGTCATTCGCGAGGAACCGCGCACTCCAACCTATCTACCTCTGATCCATGGTAAGACCATGATTGATAATATAAGTGTTGGCATCAAAGACCAGGACTCACACCCTGTAAACTTTCGCGGAGAGAAGATTGTTATCCGGCTGGAACTGCGGAAAGAACTTCGTCAGGATGTTAGTCATTATACCTACTAATACGGTCGGACCGGCACCGTCGATATCAGTACCGTCGCGCCGCTCAACTAGACCGCATCACCGCGCTTTATCGGCTATTAACACAGTCTTTCTACGATCTCTTGGTTATAATGTCAGGAGTCCTCGATATCTATACCAGACCACGTTTTGACGAGTCTATCATCAAAGTCGAGGTGCATACCTACCAACCGCAGACCCGTTCATTTAGCTACAATGACACTTGTGAAATCATCATCAACCAGCAAGACATATGCCTGTTACCGTCTGAGTCGTGTCTGGTGATTGAAGGCCAGTTTGTAGCTGGGGCCGAAGGGACCGGTACATGCAGCTTGACCGAAAATGCCGCCCTGTTTTTGTTCTCAGACATCACTTATGAACTCAATGGCAAGGAGGTGGAAAAGATTCGCGATCCTGGTATGATCACAGCCATGCGTACCTTGCTACTCTACAACAGCGATGAAGTTGACGCGTTAAAACCGGCCTCATGGAGTGATAATTTTGGGTCGTTGTTGGGCCAGGACGGGCGGTTCTGCTTTCGCATACCTCTGACCCACCTGTTTAGCGTTTTTTACGACTATCGCAAAGTGGTGAGTGGTAAACATACCTTCCGCTTTACAAGAGCCGTCAGCGATAACAATGCCTATATCTGTCGGCAAGCGGACGGCACTGTAGGTACGAAAACAGCGACCATCACCGTCAGCAATGTGGGACTCAAGATGATGCATATAGTCCCCGATGACGTCACACGTCTCTCCATGTTACGACACTTGAATGCAAACAAACCTGTTTACATACCCTTCCGCCGCTGGGAATTGTACGAGCTTCCAACTCTCAGCAACAGCACAAAGGACTTGTGGTCCGTGAAAACATCTCCAGTAACTGAGCGTCCTCGTTACATCATCGTGGGTCTGCAGACCAACCGCTGGAATAGTCTTCAAAACAACATTACACATTTTGAGCATGCGAACCTCACCAGTGTGCGTGTACAGCTGAATTCTGAGACGTATCCTACGGAACCGATGCATCTTAATTTCGAACAAAATCGCTACGGAGATGTATATGATGCGTACATGGCCTTCCAGAGATCGTTCTGTGGGAAGACAACAGCCACGCCCATACTCGATTACGCTGCATTCAAAGACAGACCGTTATTTGTCTTTGACTGCTCGAAACATGCCCAGGCGGTTCAGGCCTCAACAGTCGATATCAAGCTAGTATTTGAAAGCAGTGCTAACTTTCCACCCAATACGAAAGCTTACTGTGTAATCATTAACGATTGCGTGTATGACCATCGCACACTTGGTGGTTTGTTTCAAAAGATTCTTTGAAATATAATTATTGTACTTTAAAAAAAAAAAAATAATATCAAATAAAAAAGTATTTTTTTTAAACATCATGTGTTTTCTTTCTAACGCTAAGAATAATATACCTGTAATTTTTTTCAGAAAATTTATTACATCGGTAATTACACTACAATCACTTTAACAAGTCTATAATCAGTGACACGAGCGTAAACCCTATATTGATGCATTTGAAACAGCATTCTACCTCTTCTAAACATGCTGAACATCGTGAGGCTCGGTGCTCTAGACACGGTCTTTGTCGTATGAGTTCAGGATCCCTCTGGAGTCTTTTCGGTAGCTGCTCCCAAATTCGCTCCAATTCTTCAGGATCGTACCCCAGAAGGTCTCGTCTGCGTGGGACCATCACTCACTCTTTTTTTGGAGCTGCAGCTGGTTCTATTTCTATACTTTTGAAGTGATAATTAACCCCGTAACGCTTACAGGTGTAATTCTTTTCGTTACCCTAGGCTGCGTATCTTGAAACTTGCATGTATACCTATATTCTAGCCCAAGGATCTTGCATCGATGTACAACACACACCTTATGAACGTTGTATGTGATTTAAAAGGTTGAACCACCATCCTAAATGCATCATTATTTTTTTTAAACCCCGCCACTTTTTGTTTTATTAAAAAAGAGGCCACTGGACAATCTTTTTCAGTACTTTCAAGATATCACTATGAATTTTAATTACCGTGCAAAATAAAAAAAAATTTGCCCCAAGATTAACCCCACTGTTATGAATTTTGCAAACACATTGATAAAATACACCATTAAGGACGACATAATTTTTACCTTAATTTTTGGGCACTTAGCCCAGTTTTTATTTCAAGTCTTCAATTATTATAATAACTATTTATTAGAGTTTCATCTAGATAAACTGGAAACTCTTAAGTGGGCGTGGTATTTGTCACAAATTGATATTGAATTTTCTAACGTTGTAAAACATGTATGATCACCCATACTATTATTAAAATATAATAAAAAACAGGTCACTTACTTAGATATTTATTCAATTATCTAATTGCTAATAAATACATACGTTTATATTATTATATAATTATTATATAATTAAAAACAATTTTTACATTCTTTGTGCGTGTTCAAAGGGACTTCTATTTGCTTCTTCTCTATCTAGTATCCGTTCAAAGGGGCTTCTATTTGCTTCTCTTTCTAGTAGTTTTTCCACCGCATAACGTACCAGTGGTAGCAGCACTCTGGAGAACTTGGCGGCGATTTCGGCAAGGTCCATGTATCTAGGTCCCAGTTTGGCGCATATTCTTGTTAAACTTTCATAGTTCAGGTTTCCAGCTTCACCTGTCTCGATGGATGTCATCGCCGCCTCTTCAGCTTCCGCTCTTAACCTCCCCATTGTATTAATGCGCATGTCGTCCTTTTCTATATTGCTGATTACACCTTTGATGTAGTTCTCCAAAGTTTGTAATCTTCTGAAACTTGCAATTCCCAGGCATACATTATATCCGTATTTCACCGGAAACTTCGGTTCTATCGCCATGCTGGTGCTGTGCCATGTTTTTATAACGTAATTCGTTAAATTAAAACTACGGCGTGCTTCTAAGGACTCCATTTCACAATTATTGATGATGTCCGGCAGCATCTGCATCAGTTCATTGAATCCAGTGGAGTCCAGCACAACACCAGCATCTGGAGCCTTATTACTGTGAATTTTAATCACCGTTGAAAAATTTGCTTCAGGATTAAGTCCCACGGTTAATAATTTGCAAGCACTGTCGTTCAGAGGAGTTGTGTTTGCATAAAGCAGGCATTTGGCGTTCATTTTCTGCATAGGATTTTCATATTCGGTGGAGCCTGGGGTTGGTTTGGCATATTTTGCCCCCTTCACCCCCTCGCCAACGGTTTCACCAGCAGGTCGTTTGAGTGCCTGGAACATAGTAAATATTTTAATGCTGCTAATTTTGTCAAGATACATAGTATGCATTACAATAATATACACTTCTACGATAACTCTTCATAAAAGTTCACCCTTATAATTTATTTATGTACTCACCATTAATTTGTCATTATTCTGCACGTTTGGTCGGTACATGTTGATGCAGTCTGTAGGCTTTAAAATGCAGTAAAAGAGGATAGCAACTTATTAAACTCACAATCACGTTTATACGAATCTCTGGATAATACAGCTTAGTTCAACTTATTACAGATCTATAGCTATACTAGCTTAGTTCTATTTTAAACGTTGAGGAGATGCGCCGAATATATACCTAGCATCGCCCCGCCTTCTCTGATATTACCCCCGCTCATCATAGGGCTTCTAGCAGAGCTTGGACCCGAATAAATAATAATTTAAAAGTTCTGTTATTTTCTAATGATCTTTTTTATCTGTTGAATATCAAAATAATTGTTGTTGAAAACTTATTTAATTGTGCACTATTTATCACCCTAAAATTCTATAAAAAGATTTCATTCATGTATAGATGATAAAATACACCATTGAGGATGACATAATATCTGGGGGTCTTATCACTATGAATTTTAATTACCGTGGATAAAAATTTGCTCCAGGCTTAAACGTGACTGTTATGAATTAGAAATATTTACGCATTTGAAACAGCAATTTATAAAACAATTACTACACTTTTTTGAACTGTACAATATCAACGCCTAGTATTGTAAATTTCGTTCTAGGTGGAGTTATAACTCCGAGTTTTTCACCCTTTTACCAAAATTCTATAAAAGATTTCATGTATACTCGGAATGAAAGACCCCGCTGGAGAATCTTTTTTCAGTAATTTCAAGATATCACTATGAATTTACCGTGCAAAAAATTTGCCCCAAGATTAACCCCACTGTTATGATTTTTTGCAAAAACCTTGATAAAATACACCGTTAAGGACGACATAATTTTTTACCTTACATCACGTAGGTACACTAATTATTATAAGTATCTCAGCCTACTTTGGTCTATAAAAGATTTCATGTATACTCTGAATGAAAAGAGTCCACTGGAGAATCTTTTTTCAGTAGTTTCAAGATATCACTATGAATTTACCGTGCAAAAATTTGCCCCAAGATTAACCCCAGCTGTTATGATTTTTTGCAAAAACCTTGATAAAATACACCGTTAAGGACGACATAATTTTTACCTTACATTACGTAGGTACACTAATTGAACGGCTAAGTGCAGATAGGGAAGTACTTCAAAATATTAGTTCTGAGAAAATCAATATAAACTGGGTAGGCACTGCTCTTAATCTGCATCGACGCATTTTTTTTTTACTAATTAATTGTGCCATGTAAATAAATAATTATTATGAAGAAGAACGAGTTTCACTTTGTGTGTTGAGAATCGAATATTTAATTTGGCCCACTGCTGGTCAACTGGGAACACCTGTTGCAACGGGGTTATTGTGTAACAGGGATTAGAGTAATATAAGGAAAGATTTGACCTACATAATACGACGGTTATGGCCAGGTAATCTAAGGGGTTTGTAGGCGGCATATGTATAGAATTTTCAACTCGGGATCATGATTTCAAATGGCTCTATTTTTATACAGCTTACATAATGAGGCGAATAATATCGCTGACCGATCAAAGGGGATTTTAGATACATTATACCGCGGGATCATGTAATTATATGCATGACTTTTAATCAAAGGGTTTTAAAAGATTTCATGCACTATGTTGAGAATCGAATATTTAATTTGGTCCACTGTAGGCTGGTCGATTGGAACACCTGTTGCAGCGGGGCTACCTCTATTGTGTAACATTAAGGGATTATTTATAGAAATAATATTTTACAGCTTACCTACATAAAAAGACGGTGATAATCAAAGAGTTTGTAGGCGGCTTAAGTATAGAATTTTTAACTCGGGATCATGATTTCAAAGGGGTCTATTTTTTATACAGCTTAACGTGTAAATGAGGGGAATACTGTGAGTCGGTGACCGATCAAAGGGATTAGTACATGATACAATACAACAATAATGATTTTGAATTATTTTTCTCACGCTGTCTTGTGTGTTAAAGGATTATAGATACATGGAAAGATTTTACCTACTTTTCTCATGCTGCCTGTGTGTGTTAAAGGGCTTTATTTTTATATTGAGAATCGAATATTTAATTTACCCATGCACACTGGTCAACTGGAACACCTGTTGCAGCGGGGCTACCGCTATTGTGTAACTATAACAATACAACAATAATAATTCTTTTTTTCTCATGCTGTGTGTTAAAGGATTATAGATATGCAAGGTAATCAAAGGGGTTTTTTGTAGGCGGCATAAGTCAAAGGGATTAGTACATGATAACAGAGCAATAAATAATGAAATTAAGGGATTAATTAGACAATAGTGCCAACTGGAACACCTGTTGCAGCGGGGCTACCGCTATTGTGTAACTATAACAATACAACAATAATAATCCTTTTTTCTCATGCTGTGTGTTAAAGGATTATAGATATGCAAGGTAATCAAAGGGGTTTTTGTAGGCGGCATAAGTCAAAGGGATTAGTACATGATAACAGAGCAATAAATAATGAAATTAAGGGATTAAGTAGACAATAGTGACGGCTATAAATAACCCTTAAGCTGACATTAATGGGTTTTAGGTCATTAAAAAGCCATTAAATATTTATACGCACACCTATTCTACTGTCACATATAGAAATTTCTTCTACGTCACCCGCTTTGGGATCATCAGCTTCGTTCTAATCCTCTTGTTCCTCGATTTCATCATATGCTTGCTCAAAAACAGTCTCTGTTTCTTCCTCTTCATCGCTATCTTGTTGTGGAATTTGCGAATTATCACAAGTACCATTGCAATTCGTGCCTATAACGGAGCACTTTAATTCAGCCTTTCTTCATCCACAGGCTCCCCGACATCGCCTTTTGAATTTGCAAGAACTACATTTTTAAAAAGGTTTCCGGAGCTGGGGGCTCGAGCGTGGTGAAAGGAATTGGCCCATTCTTGCTTTTTTCCATCCCCATTGCCCTGCATTTTTTTTTCAACTTCATACCACTGTTAAACCTGCTTAGGTTCGGAAAGAATTCTGTCGTGCTGCTGCATCTGTAGGTGGAAGCGATGCAATATTAAATTTATTTTTATGTGCTGATTTTGTGAAGCATGTATATCTATAGTTATTTAACGACATACTTTTTACGTTTTATTTTTCCTTGATTGAAGAGTACCTACTGATGTTGTATCACAGCCACTGAAAGCGTGCACGAATAATATGTTATCTGTGACTGTTTTATCTGTGACACTTTTTGCGAATACAAAATTCGTTGCGAAATTTTTCCTTTTCCTGGTTTGAGAACATATTTATGTTTAAACGCGTAGATAGAGCCAAGAGAATAAGAAGATTCTTCGCCGACAACTATTACGGAATCAAATGTAGATGAAATTCTGATTCCCGTATTGATTATAAGCGTATCCGCATCTTCCGTGGCTTCCTTGACCATGAAGTTCGCAGCTTCAAATTTTGTCTTCAACATTCCAATGAAGCGTTTCTTGTTTGCATCGTTGCCTAGAAATTTATCGTATGACACAGTTTTTCACATTTTTCTGTTATATTCGAATAACGCGTGTTGGTGTAGATGTATTATCTTGATTTGTGGCGCTCGTATGCTGAAACTATTGATTTTACAAAAAAAAAAAGATTACTACATAAATTGTGGGAAATTTTCTCTAGTTCCATTTATTACAACTATTTTCATCGTAAAATGAGTCACAAAGAAGATATTGTAAAAAAAACGGTTTTTAGGCGCCATTTTTTCAAAAAGGCGGCACGAGCGGCAAAGATACGAGATGGAAAAGTAAAAATTCGGAAAGCGAGTCAAAATCTATAAAATCACCAATTTCCAAAACTCCCGGAAAACTTTCGCGAAAAAACATGGAAAAAATTGTAATTTTTATGGCAACCAAACACTATCAACTATAAACACATAATTATGTTGGGAAGAAAAATTACAATTCAGTTGCCGCCACCAAACAGGCCGCCATCAAACTCAAGATATTTCTTTGACCTTTTGAGTCATGAAAAGGATCGACACTTAAATTTTTAGGTTGAAAACATCATTCAGATGGTTCAACAGAACCCCCAAACAAGCACTAGGCGAATAAACGTTGCTGTGGGAGTCCCCTATTCTCAAGTATGGAGAATAGTCAAAACGGAACGTCTCCATTCCTATCACTATTGATCCTCCTCCATCCCTCGTCACCTACATCGAGCCTCTAAACTTTCTGGATATCATAGGAATGGAAATTAGATTACATTTATCGTGAGTTCATTGTGACACCTCCACTGCGACCAAAGCTCTGCTATTTTGTTTATATCTACAGGGTGTTGATTTTCAAAGCGGGCCATAGGGGAGCATTACGAAAGTGGTTTTTGAGGATTCCTGCTCGCCGTTTAAACTGATAGAAATGGTTTTGGTATCAAAATGAAGCTAAAATTATTGCGCATAACGCTTGACATCAGAAATTAATTTAATTTCACGTTGTTTTCTAAATTCTTCAGTAAAAATTCAAGTAATTGTTAATGTTTAATCACAAAATAGCATGCCTTGCCTAAATAATAATGACGTTTCTACGTTTTGACAATCCAATAATAAAACATTGGTCTATTAAAAAAATTAACGGCAAATAAATCGCGAACCCTCCTGTAACTGGCTACACTGTAGTAGGTTTTCATTAAAGACTCTTTCTTGGTTTGTATTACCTATTTTTAAATAGAACCAGACTTTATTATTACCTACTTATAAAGTTTTATTATTGGATTGTCAAAACGTAGAAACGTCATTATTATTTAGGCAAGGCATGCTATTTTGTGATTAAACATTAACAATTACTTGAATTTTTACTGAAGAATTTAGAAAACAACGTGAAATTAAATTAATTTCTGATGTCCAGCGTTATGCGCAATAATTTTAGCTTCATTTTGATACCAAAACCATTTCTGCCAGTTTAAACGGCGAGCAGGAATCCTCAAAAACCACTTTCGCAATGCTAATCCCCTATGGCCCGCTGTGAAAATCAACACCCTGTATATACAGTGTGCTTAGGATAACATGGGTGTTCGATTTCGACTTAAATCGAACTTCAATTTCACGACTAATTGCAATCAAATAAACAAAATTGGGAGTCACAAAAATTTACGAATCACCACAGTGTAAATTTAGGATCGATTAACCCTTACTGGATCGGTGTGCTGCTAGAGAGGACCCTCTTTCCATCCGATGGTCCAGAATCCCAGTCTCAGGGAACTTGATATCAAAACGATTGATTTTACCGGTAGTTACTGCACCCAAATACGAGAAACAGTTATTAGCAACTAATTACGGCCCGCCCGGTCATTTGTCCATACTCGAAGCCGGCAGTCGAATCTCGCCTTATTATTACACGGCGGTGAACGATTATCACGACACCGCGCTATGAAAATTTTTATCGTCGCGGAACCGTTGAATGAAATGTGACAACCAATAATAATACCAATTCAACCAATTCAACAATTCAATCCTTGTACCACCATCAAACAGTCAATATCGAACAATGGGGATCTCGGAAAAGATACAGGGTGGGTTAAATTAGCAAAAAGTGTGCCAATTTAGGAGTCAATGAGTTTTACGTTGAGAAAACCAGAAAACTCCGCTTACATTCGGAGATATTAGAAAAAATTGAAATCTCACGATTTCGTTTTTATTTTTTTTTGTAGTTATTTGGAAAGATAGAAGAGAACAAAGGACACTTTCGAAACGTTTAGTTTCGAAGAAATCACCATAAACTTTTTTTTATATATAGCCCGTAATAAAGTACACTTTTTGTTAGATAGCATGTTCGATTACGAATTCAACAATGTATAGGTACCACACTATGGTTTCTTTTTTTTTAAAGCACATTTTTGTGTAGCAGGCGTAGAACTTATGACGCTGACAAAACCTACTCATGTCAATAATATTGTTTTTGTCATTTTTTCAATTTTTTTTTAATTTTTCCAGCTTCATAAGTTTGACGCCTACTACACCAGACCTATACAGGGTAGGACAAAAAATGTAAAAATTTTATAGGAGTAAAGTACACCCTTTTGTTTGTGGAGATATTCAAAAGTATGTGAAAAAGTTGTTTAGAATTAAAATTTAAAGTCAGATAGGAATTTATAGCATTATTTGATTTTTTATATTTGTTTTATTTTTACTTTTTATTTTTATTGGATTTTGTTTGTCACGAGCTTTTTGAGAATAATATTTTCGATTATTTTTATTATTATTATTACATCTAGGGCAGGTTCAAAGCCCTTGTACTGAAACTTGCGCTTATTGTACCCCTTTGGATAATAATTATCTCATCAGTCCCATCTCCCGAAAGTATTTCAGTATGATAGTCGAATGGGTGCGTGTTCTATTTCTTTCGGTTCTGCCATTTCGGTCCCAAATACTAGAAGTCTAGTTCCCTCTAGTGCTGGGCATTCACACATTCGGTAGTATGGGGCTTCCTCCCCCTCCCCGCATCTCCTGCGATCCGGGATATTTTTCACTCCTATTATTTAGAGGTGTTTTATTAGTGGACAGTGTCCTATTAGAAGTCCAATTGCCCATCTCAGCTGATGTTTACTCAGCTTTTTCAGTTACATCTTCTCTGCTCCCTCTTCCCTTTACCCACCTAGTCGCGTGAACAGCATCCCAGTTAGGTTTAGGTAAGGTCTGCATTGAAGTTGCTCTTTTTTCTCTCATAGGTTTTCTCCCGTGAGGAAAACTAGTTGTTGGCCTTTTGTGTCAGGGGTTTTCTGTCCACTAGGATCCACGTTTCTGGTTTTTAATCCCTTGTTTTGAATTCCCAGTCTTTTTTGGACTTTTTTTCTGGTTCCTCTTGGGTCCCTGGTTATAGGTTTCGGAACGTCCTTGGTGCCAAGTTTCGCTCCCGACCAGGGTTCCATTTCCATTTTCCTGACCACCCGCACCAGCGAGTCCTCTGTGGCCTGGTCAGCGCAGGAAGCCATAAGAAAGTCCACTCTAAGCTGCACTCCTGAGAACCTTGGTGCAGGTTCTCCTTCTTTTACGTTGTTCCGGTTCCTTGCTGGTCTCGGGTTTTGTTACACTGAAGTTACACCTTCAACCCTAGCTTTCTAGGTTCTCCAGTTTCCCCCTGGTTTTGTAGTTTCTACTCTTTTCTCAGTTTCCTGGAAGCGGCTTTTAAGAATTTTTTTGTGTGGGTCTTTCTTTTCAGAATCCCCTTCCCTTTTTGAATTAGGTGTGTCTTGGTCCATATGGTTCCCACGAGTAATGTAGCTATTAAAGAAATACCATAGGCAGAGCTCCATACGTATGGTAGGCATTTATTTTCGAAGGTGCGCCACTTCTTCGAGGTTGAATCCAGAAGGGACTGATCTACTATTCAGCCACGCATCCTTTTAGCCTGGGTTCCCGCCGTAGGATTTAGGTTTTTAAAGGTTGTCTCCTTTTGGTCCAGGCGGTAAAGTCTAGACCCCCGTATTCCTTTGTTCGCGAGATGTGACCTCGACAACAGAGTTTTACGGTCTTTCGGAGAGTCCACTTTCAGACGTTCTCCGGCATCGTTATAACCCCTGTGCAGACCTTTAGTCACGACACTACAACCAGATTGGGGGTATTTTCGATTAAGATTCACCAATTATATTCCAATTAACTGAAATTTAACTGTTATTTTTTTTGATAATAAATAAAAAAAAACTAAAAAAATCTAAAAATTCATATCTGACTTTAAATTTTATTTCTAAACCACTTTTTCCCATAAATATTTTTAATATCTTCACATACAAGGGTAGGTACTTTTATAAATTTTTACTTCCTTCGTCCTACCCTGTATGCTTCACATCATAACACTAAATAAGTATGTGTTAAATAAGTTTTAGAGCACGCACAAACTATCTGCTCAATCATTTTTTTTTATTTATTTTACCAATAAAAAAAATTCCCATATGGTGCGTACTTTTCGGATGGCACTGTATACAGGGTGTATCACAAGATGTGTCCAAAAATGAATGGGGTGATTCCTTGGCGCGTGCTGATAAAAATGTTCCTATAAATATTGGTCCGCAAACCTACCTTTTTCGAGATACAAAATAACATTTTTTTCAGTTTTTTGACGATATCTCTAGGAATCGTCTAAGATATAAAATTGAACTTTTGTACACATCTTATCAATAATATTACTGATTTTTTGAGCGCTACTTAAATAACTTTCCATATGCGGTGGCAGAGATTTTTGAGCTGCTTGAAATTTTTTTGCCCCTAATTTCTAGGACACTATGAAAATTGGCATTGTGAAAGCACATTTTAAATTGCCGATATATTCTACATAAAAAAAGGTGTTTTTGGTCTAAGGTGTTCTCGAAAACACGAACTGTTTTCGAGAAATACAGCATTTTATGATGAAAAAATTGAAAGTAGCATGTTTTGTTGTTCACAAAAAATTACTAGTTTTTGTTATTTTGTTGAATGATTTGTTCCATTGCCATATAAAAAAGAAATTAGCTGTTGAAAATGTAGGTACTATATTATTGATACGATATATACAAAAGTTCGGTTTTATATTTCAAACGGTTCCTAAGATACCTCTCAGAACGCGCCAAGAAATCACACTTTTAATTTTCCGACACGTGTTTTGAAACACGTTTTATTGTCACAATAGACCTTTTATTTGGTCGCAGTAGAGATGTCACAATGACCTACTCAGGATGAATCTAATCTAATTTCCATCCCTTCCATATCTAGAAAGTTCAGAGGTCGAATTAAGTGATGAGGTATCTAGACGGGCATTTTGTCAGCGGATTCTAGGAAATTCGACGCAGTATTCCTATGTAGAATTATTTTCACCGATTAAACTCAATTTACGAGAGATGTGGTGTTTTATACTTGAATTTCACATGTTCAGGATAGAAGTCTCTTGCAACGAGGGAGGCTCATTCGCAGCGCACATTTTCTGTGAATGTGTGATGTGATTTTAATGATAACAAATATTTATATTTATATTTTATTTTTTATTATTTTTTATTTTTATTATTTTATTTTACTTTATATTTATATTATTTATGTTGACGAAAGGTCAAAGAAATGGGTCGAGTTCTCGAGTTTCTGGAAAGTGATTGGTTCTCATTAAAATTATCATTTCTTCTGTGAGTTATTTTTCTTATTAAATCTTATGTTTACCTTGAAAAAATCTAGTACGGATCCTAATCCTGGCTAAATCTGCATAACAAGCGAACTTATTTGAAATATAGCTAGTAAATTAGCAAGTTTTATAAAATCACACTTGATTAACAAAAATAATGAACAAACATGAATTGAAATCCTGAAACCACTAATAATATATTATTATATGAGCGATTATGAAGTCATTATTCACGAGATAATGATAATGACACGAGTTTAAGCGAGTGGCATTGTCATCATCAAGTGAATAATGGCCATAATCGCGAATGTAATACTATGCTTCTTCTGCTCTTTTATTTATAAGAAAACAAATAATAATATTTTTTTATTTATTTTACTGCTTGGAACAACTTAAGTACCGAGTACCGAGTGCGCACGCGTGGATTATGAGAAATGTCAGTTATCGTTCCTATTCACTGCTTTGCTCTATTTATCAAATATACAGCTTTTGATTGGTTCACAAGCGGGAATTATGAGCTATAATTCAACACCTACGAATAATAACCTTCATAATCCATTCAAAAGGCTCTAATAATTATTGGAATGTTATTTAATAAGAGTAGAAAAAAGCCTTTATTTTTCTCGGTTCAGTTTAATAGTGCCAAGCAATTTTTTATCGGAGTTGTAACTGCATACTTGATCCCAACTTGAAATTCCTTAGTCTTATTAGTCCCAATTTGGACTATATATGTATATTGTTTCCAATATGAAATTACTTAACCCAAATTTGAAGCCTAGCAGGTACATACAGATTAATAAGACGTTCTTGGCTGTGTAACAAATCAAGAAATCCTGCTAAGAGTTAGGTACATTGTATTAGTTTACTTATACTGTGATTGATTCTATAGTTTTCCAGTTTAATTTTTTATTTTTTTTTGCAGCGAGATTCTATGTGGGACAGAATTTGTATGCTATCACTTGGTCAGATAATAGAAGAGATGAAAACTGGATAAACGCAATCGCCAGTTGGTATAATGAATACAAAAAATACACATATGGCGTAGTGACCTCGTCTAATTACAAGGAAACTGGCCATTATACACAGGTACTAGACCAAATACCCACTAGTTTATCAGAATAAAAAAACCATTCCAACCTGTTTTGGGAAGTTATCGGCAGCTGCGGCCATTTTAGTCGAGTTAAAATAGTATTCCGCTCCGGATATTGGTACATAGTACTTTTAAGATCATCGGCTTGCAAACATGTGAGAATGACGAAAATCTGGTAGAGTCAAATCGACGTATTAATAATCAAATAATAATAATTAAGGATGCCTAAGTACGTTACAATTATTGTTAAATTGAAAAACAGCATTTGTTATAACGACTATAACTTATAACAATAACCTCCGAATCTAAATAGTCAGCTGTTTCTTTACTCTGTGATACTTCAGCTTTCATTCACATCCAGGATACTACTAACTACGCACTACCACTGACAACAACTAACTGAACACTTCAGCCACGGCGGTTCTTATATACGAGTATATAGTTCCCTGAAGTGTCATAGAAGTTATCTATAGGAGCTTCATTAACTTATTTCCAGTCACAACGCATTCTCGAACATGTGCAGAATGCGGAACCATTGTGGTATTTAGTAGAACTGTCAGTTACACTCTTACACTGGCCCGTTAATGTGTATTATGATTTTTTCAAATAATATTATTCGATATTTTTTGTTTTGGTTTCCTTAAGATGTACAAGTGTGATACATCAGTTGATTTCAATTTGTTTTCTCTACTGAATGATGTAAAATTCTAATATGGCGTCCATAAGAAAAACAAAAGTTGACTATGATATCTTCGAAACTAGTATCGAGAAAGTTTGGAGTATTGGAGTTTTGTAGCTTTTTTTCGGGATATTTCAGAAGTGGTCACAGATATCTTGAATGTCTTCATGAGTGCACATTGGCCACAAAACAGCGCAGCTTTTCTCTAATATAAGCAACCCTGTATCTCTTATGGTTTAGGATATCCCAATACTGGCACCATGAAATTTGCATAATCCTGTTATTTTCGAGCGCTCCGATCGAAACTTGTTCGTTGTCTCCATAGTAGGGTGCTAGACGATTCAGGAGGTCCACCTTTATCTTACACTTGGGGGCACCGTTTCGCTGAATCCGATACACTACGTCGTTTATCCTTTTAATAATGGTGTAGGGCCCTTCCCAGGATGGCATAAACTTGGGCGACAAACATTTCTTCCTAGTTCGATTATACACCTCGTCTCATTCTGTGAGCCGGAGTTTGTCTTCAAGTCGTATCTCCCCTTCATTCGATCGTTGACCAACTTGATCTTCCTCATGACAAGGGAATACACCTCCGCCATGGAGTTTTTAACTCATCGTCATAGTTAAATCTCTCTCGGATGGGAAATTGTTAGGCGAACCGTAAACCAAGTCACAGGGTAGCCGAATCTCCTTGCTGAATTCACCTTGACCTTGTACGACATCAGCGGCAAAGGCAGGTACTGGTCCCAGTCTCTCTGATTGCTGCCACCACCTTCTTTGTTCGATTAAACCGCCCCACCATATCGTCAGACTGTGGATGGAGAAGTGTAGCCCTTGTCTTATTTATCCCGATCAGTTTACAGACTTCTGAGAAAACTTGGGATTCGAAATTTCGTCCTTGATCGGAATGCAACTATAAAGGTACAGCTTCTTGGTTCGGTATGGCGTATGCTTCAGGCCACTTGCGGAAATAATCAAATGGCAACCAGGATAAAGCGGTTGTCACGGGCGCCAATTGGAAACGGACCTGCTACATCTATAGCTATCCTCTCAAATGGGGCTCCGATGTTGCACTACTTAATAGAACCTGTCAGTCTTCTGCTTGGGCCCTTGCTTGCAGCACATTTTTCGCTCTTACGGCACCATGCTTCGACATCGTCCTTGCAGTACACCCAGTAGAACCTCTCTCGGACTTTCGCTAGTGTCTTGTTCACTCCGAAGTGAACTCCTGATGTACTCCCATGGATCACTTCGAGAATCCTCGGAACCTTACTCCTTGGAACCACCAACTGCATGACAATCTTCTTCCCGTCGGCACTTTCCAAGATTTTCTTCAAGAGACCATTTTGGTCTCGGTCCATTTTCTTCCTTCCGTTTTAAAATGTCTCCAATGTCTTTATCTTTTTCTTGTTCTTTCCTGCATGCCTCCATTATCTATTCTGTATCTGTATTGATCACGATCCTACGAACGCACTTTTCCTTCTGGCTATCTTCAGTCCGTTCACAATATGAGCACTTCACACATGACCTTGATAACGCATAAGTTTTCTGGTGTAATCTGCCTGCGCGATTTTTTATTTTGAAGTTGAACTGTTGTAGTCCTTCTATCCACCTAGCAGTCTAACCTACGTTCTTCATCTTCATCAGCCAGGTGAGAGCGCCAGGATCTGTTCTGATCAGGAATTCCTTCCCATGCAAATAATTTTTAAAATGCTCCACCGATTTGATTATCGCCAACAATTCTTTACTGGTAATACAGTAGTAGTAGTTTCTCTCAGGCTTCGTCAAGGTCTTGTTATCGTACTCGATGACTCGCTAGTACCTGACCTGACCTGCGATAGAACAGCACATATCCCGATGTTGCTGGCGTCAGTATCAAGTTCATAATTTCCTTCTCTTTGAGGATATGACAGAATCGGACTAGAAATCATAGTTTCAGTTTTCGGAAAGCGTCTTCGTACTTGGCATCCCAAATGAAAGGCGTCTTCACTTCGGTGAGCTTATGGAGGGGAGCTGTTACATCCACGCAAGTTTCATGACAAATCTTCGGTAGTATGTAGGTACAAAGACCGAGGAAACATCGGACTTCGTGTCTGTCTTTAGGAGTCGCCTATCACGAATCGAAGCTACTTTCTTCGACAGATGTCCAAAAAACTCAACCTTCTTCTTAAATAGTGAACACTTTTCTGGATTCAGCTTCAGGTTGGCAGCTCTGCAATCGATCGAAAATTTCCTGAAGGTTATTGATGTGATTTTGAAAAGTGGAACCCATCCCATAACCATGACATCGTCCAGGTATACTAGGCATGTTTTCCAGGTCAGCCCTCGGAGTACCAGCCCTCGGAGTCTTTCAAAGGTGGCTGGCGTGTTGCAGAGCCCAAATGGCATAACCTTATAATTGTAAAGACCCGTGCCAGCAGAAAATACAGTTTTCTTTTTGTCGTCTAGGTGCATGACAACTGACAACCTGCCAGTAACCGCTCTTCAGGTCCAAAGTAGAGAACCAGTTGAGCCTGACATTGTACATAAAATGTCGTCAATCTTTTGTAGCGGGTTGCTGTTCTTCTTCGTAACATCATTCAGCTTCCTATAATCGACGCAGATCCTCATTGTATCATTCTTTTTGCTTACTAATAAGACTGGCGATGACCACGGACTGTTGGATTCTTCAATAGCTCCATATTTCAGCATCTGGTCCAGCATGGTTGATACCTCTTCTTGTTTCGCAATTGGCAGTCTTCTTGGGGCTTGTCTTCTTGGTTGGGTGTCGCCTGTATTTATTCTGTGATGCACAATGTCCTGTCTAACTTTATGTTCCCTGTTACGAAAACGTCTTGGTTCCTCTTCAAAAATTCTTTCGTCAACCTTGTCTCACCTTTCGACAGTTCTTCGAAGTCGACTTTCAGCAGGACAATCTTCATCTTCTTTGTATCTGCCTTCTCCTTGTCCTCCATCTTCTCGCAACAGCTGATCTTCTTGACTGGTACGCAGATTCCAAGTAAGCCACCTTCCTAGACTTTCGCGCTGCCAGAAAGAGCACTGATGAAGTGCGATGGAGAACTTCGAGAGTACTCTTGCTGCATGCTTCAAGTAAAATTTTGAAAAAATCTAACGACTGGTTTGTCGGCGAGGGAACCCAAAATGTTTTCTCTAATTATGTGCAAGTGTATAAATCGAAATATAAAAAAATAGAAGATATAAACAAAATGGGAATATCTACAAAGTTAACCTCACAAGTATTAAAATGTTTCAGTTGGTGTGGGCGTCTACTCAATTTGTTGGATGTGGTTTTGCCTATTGTCCAAATGCTGGAAATCAAAACTTGTATGTCTGCAACTATGGACCAGGGTACGATGTATAATTTATATGTATCTATTATTTACGATTTTTAATTGCTGAATTTTCAGAGGTAACTTTATTGGACAATACCCTTATCCAAAAGCCTGATAGATCTTCAGAACTACGCATGTAGCTCAATGGTGAGCATAAGAATACTTTCGTACTGAAATAATTACTTACTCCAATAAAAATTTCAAACTACTGACTTTAATTCCAGAATTTATTTATCATTTATTAAGGGGGGAGTATCCTAATATCCGCTTCTGCCTGTGAATAATTTCTAAACTTGTCAAACGGAATATTATACAGGGTCCCAACTCCCAACACCTATATAATTGAAAATTATATTGGACTATACGGTATGTCCCACATAAGAATGGCATATCAAAGTTACATTTTTTTAATAGCATAGTTATTGCATTTTTAGGTTACCTGAAAAATTGCACATAACCCTAGTAGCAAGAAAATATTTTCTAGATATTTTTATTTAATATTTAAAAAATATTATTGTGACACTTTTTTTAATAAAAAATAAATATTTATAGAAAACATTTCTAAAATATTTATCTTGTATATTGGAAAAATATTTCTAGCAAATATTGGAAAAACATTTCGAACTCATATTGGTAAAACATTTTCAACTAAAATTGGAAAAATATTTCTAACAAATATTGGAAAAATATTTGTAGCAAATATTGGAAAAACATTTCGAACTCATATTGGAAAAACAATTCGAACTCATATTAGTAAAATATTTCCAACTAATATTGGGAAAACATTTGTAGCATATATTGCATTAATGTCTGTGAAAAATCTTTTAAAAATGTTCTATTGCAGATATTTAAGTTCTTCATATTTTATAAATAAAACAGTTCTTGAAATAAATTATTTTATTGCATTCGCGAATATGACATACAATATAAAAAATAAACAATAAAATTCTAAAAAAACTATGACACACAACATAAAAAATAAACAATAAAATTCTAAAAAAACTCTAAAACAAAACAATTAAATGTGGAAAATTTACTTAAAAAATTCTTATATACTGCTGCCTCAGGCTGTGGTTGCTTTTTGTTGAGTCGAGCGAGCCTCCTTCCTTCCCCCTTCCTGTTGGGAGTTTTACTCTTCGACAATATATAAATGGTTTTCTCGATCTTGACGAATTTATTGTGGCGGGTGTCTGCTGAATATTATCGACATCTGTGTAGTGAGGTTAAGATTATCACCAACAGAAGCAAATTGTCTCATAGAATTTTTTATAAATCTATATTTAGCACATCGTCTACTATTATTTTCCATTATACCTAATATAGGTACCTTATCCGTGAATTAACCTACAATACAAATAAATCATAATCACACAAACCGGCCTTCAATAACATTAGGGGAATAATAATTATTCACGAGGTTCATCGTAAAATTTGTTTAGTTTACGAAATCATAACTTCGTACATCCGATGATAATAATTATTGATAACCAATTAGATAGACAGAAAGTAGACAGAGATAATAGATCTGTCATGATTTCGTAAAACTAAACTACCTAGGTATTATACCCGTTTTACGACTCTCGAACTGCCCTGTTCCTGTTCCTATGATTATTATTGACCGATTCAATATAGGTATTTATAAAATAGCATTAAATACATTATAAATTAGAATCCATGCCAATTTAAAAGTTCATAAATTGTATACTTAGGTAGGTACTTACCGAAATTGCAACGATAAAGATCAAGTACACTGTGGTGCTAGGTAATAATAGGTAAAATAAAGCCACCAGCCACAAGCTACGCTACAACACGTGCATGCTGCAAATGCAAAATAAAAATGGCGACGACCCAACGGCCAGCGGCAACGACGGCTGCTGTAGCTGCGCAGCTGTGCGCTTGCGTTGGCGCTGGTGTGCTGATGATATGGAATGGGGGTAGGCCACGAAATATTATTCACAGAATAATATTTTTTATCTCATATTACTTTTATATTTTAAAAATATTGAAAGATAATACGTTTTTTTATTTCATATTAGTCAAATATTACCTACCTACCTATAGAAACAAGATTAACAGCCGGTATAATAATAATAATTAGGGCTCATTTAGGGGCGTTTCTAGAAAAGGTACCTGTACCTATATCCACCGTACGTAGAAAATTATCAATTTAAGTAATGCTTCTTGGCTTGAAAGGAAATTACAAAAATGTTTATGAAAATTATTTGAAGTCGATACCTACCTAAGGTAGGTATTATAGCTTTAAAAATGGTAGGGATCAGAAATCCGCCCGTTAGTTTAATGGGCCTTTTATAGGTACCATTTTGGAAATAATATTTTTTATTGCATACCTACCTACCTATTCAGAAATATTTAAAGTTTAATATTTTTTATTTCATTATTAGTAAAACATTTTTAGAAATATTGGAAGAAAAATATTTTTTATTTCATATTGGTAAAACATTTTAGAAATATTGAAAGATTAATATTTTTTATCGCATGTTAGTAAAATATTTTAGAAATTTTGGAAGAATAATATTTTTTATTTCACATTGGTAAAACATTTTAGAAATGTTGGAAGAAAAATATTTTTTATTTCATATTGGTAAAACATTTTAGATATATTGAAAGATTAATATTTTTTATCTCATGTTAGTAAAATATTTTAGAAATTTTGGAAGAATAATATTTTTTATTTCACATTGGTAAAACATTTTAGAAATGTTGGAAGAAAAATATTTTTTATTTCATATTGGTAAAACATTTTAGATATATTGAAAGATTAATATTTTTTATCTCATGTTAGTAAGATATTTTAGAAATATTGGAAGAATAATATTTTTTAACTCATATTAGCAAAATATTTTTTAAATATGAAAAAAAATATATATATAACAAAATATTTATATAATGTAAGTCAAATATTAAAAACATTTAGGGCCGGTTGTTCGTACGTCAGTTAAAAATTTTGAGATAACTACTGATTTTAAATTGCAAATTTTGAAAATACGGCGAATATAATTAATGATCTTGTATTTTTAATCAGTAATTAACTCTTCTCAAAGCGAGCAGAATTCATTTTCAGAAATATCAGACCAATGGTTTGATAATACAGGGCATTTTAAAATCAGTAATTATCTCAAAATTGTTAACTGACGTACGAACAACCGGCCCTTAGAAATATTGTAATGTTTTATTAATATTTTAGTCACATTACTTTAATATTCTATGCTACTAGGGAAATGGTGTATTTTTTTGCGATTCAATTTTGAATATTTTCGCCGCTTTTGAAATTAACTTTCTAAAATTTTTCATGGTTATATCATAATATTAGCGCAGTTGTTTGAACTATGAATGTTTCCGTTTAATTCCTTTGGAAACCGGCTATGAAATGGATATACAGTGTGTCTACGTAAGTTGGAGTCATATGGAAAACTTTTTCATTATCAATTTTAGGAAAAAAGTTATTCTACATAGAAAAATTTGCTTGGTCTGAAACCAAAAATGAAATAGTCAGACATAAAATTTTTGCAGTTATATAATATTAATAATTATTGTCTATCAAATGTTTACAAAGTAATACCATTTACCATTGAGCTATGCAATATCAATAAATCACAACAGGAACAATAAACAGTAGCAAGTTGTGTATGTGTTCACTGTTTTCTTTTCTTTTTTTAAAGGTACAAATATCTGGAACAACAGTAAAAGAAAGCTACTTGTGCACCGCTGTTCCAGCATTTATCATAGTTGGAACACCCTTCATAAGTACAAAAATAACATTCAATAAATCCAAATAAAAGAACACAAAGACAAAAAAAAAACCTCTACAGTCGGATGATCTAATTACTTCACTTTCATACTTCACTGTATTTTATACAATAACCCATCATTCATGTACCTTTCATATGCAAACAATTTCATGAATCGTTTTTCTTTCCAAGGATAGCACCCATTTTCTCACTTTGCTTCGAAACATTTTCATTGAGGTTAGCTGCCTTAACGCTACAGGCAAGCAATTATTAGCTTTTGGCGCTAAAGACAAATAATTTGTGATCTCTGTCCAACCGTTTTGTTAGAAAATGGGATCCTAGCATCAGTTCTAACTCTAGTCCTAGTTAGGTGTACATGACCAACATAAATTATATTATTATTCTTGTATTGGTTTTTAGGTTCTCTCAGGCTTACTTTTGTAATTATTAATAAATAGTTGACGTTTCGGGATTGATTAATCCCTTGATCACATATTTAATTAATAAAATAGATACAATAAAAATTATTTTAGTAAAATGAAAATATAAAAGTATGACATTTACAAGTCAAAATCTAAAAATGGCATATCGTTTGAAACAATGTTTATTTAGATAATTGTTCTTTTACTATTATTGTTTTTTTTTTTTTTTTTTGAGTTGGTGTTTGTATGTGTATATTGTTTAAAATAACTATGTGAATGATATTGTTTGGGAAGTGATGCTATTTTATGAATCGTTGGGAGTAAACTTCAGGTTAACTTTTATTGTTTTTTATTATTATTTTTATTTATTTTTAATAAATAATATTTATTGTTGTATTTGTGTGTGTCTGGAAGAGGGTTGTTTTGATATTATGGTTTGATATATTTGGGAAAGGTTTTTGATTTCTGTTCTATCATTAATACTATTTTTTTCATTCTGTATGTGGATCATTTCAAGGATAGTTCTTTTGTATGTGTTGCGTTCTGTGTCTATGATTTCTGTGTTGTCGTATTTAAATTCGTGTCCTGTGTCATATTTGTGTCTATTTAGTGCGGTGATTGCATTTTTTGAGTATTTGTGACCGTTAATTCTTTGTTGTAGGTGTTGTAGTGTTTGTCCTATGTATTTTCCTTCACAGTTGTTACATGGGATTTTGTATACTATATGGGTCTTTTTTTGTAAAGGAATATTGCTTTTTAATTTTGTGTGTAAGTTTTGGATTTGGTTAATTAAATCTATTTTATTAATTAAATATGTGATCAAGGGATTAATCAATCCCGAAACGTCAACTATTTATTAATAATTACAAAAGTAAGCCTGAGAGAACCTAAAAACCAATACAAGAATAATAATATAATTCATCTATACGGCATAATTGGTTCAATATTTACAATTTTCTAATTCTGACCAACATAAGGAAGTACATACTTGTTTCTGTGATGATAAGTGACCAACTCTATAAAATACATTTGTCTTAAATCTAGAATTTGTACATCGGCGTAAAGCGTATCTGATGGATACAAGTTGTCTTTAGTATAAATAATTTCTAAAAACTTTATCTTTAAATACTTCCAGCTTATTCAAGTGGACGTCAGCTCCACCACCCCAGCTCAACAACGAATATGACAACCTACTATGTACTAGTCCAAAATAAGTATTTCTGAAATGAGGAACATCCAAAAATTTCTTCAAGTACTTAAACTGATAAATCACCCTTCTTAGATTATTCACCAACATTTCTATATGTTGGTCCCAACGTAAGTGGTGGTCACTGTATCGGCACAGTTCTGGTTTCCACCTGAACCTGTGAGACTGGCGAATAGTGGCAGGCCGTTCTTATATGAAGCAAAAGGAACGCAAAATGTTTTCTTGAAATTTATTGTCAGCTTCATATGACTAAACCAGTTTGTTATGACTCTTAGATCCCTCTCAACACGCTTCAACTCCTCCCAGGAATTACCCTGGCAGAAGCATTACAGTGTCATCAGCGAAACATCAATTTTGAAGTCGTTTAAAGGTCCAGTAATGAATTAATATAAATGTTAAAGATAACTGGACCCAAAACAGTTCCTTGTGGTACGCCGCAATTCAAAGTTACCATGTCACTCAGAGTCGAGTTCACATCTACGCATTGTTTTCGATTGCTCAGATAGCTAGCGATCAACTTGTTTGCTGTTCCCCTAACCCCCACATCCGCCAACGCCGCCAACAACTCACCATGATCCAGCGTGTGGAAAGCCTTAGTCAGGTCCAGAAACACTCACAATGAAGGTGTTCTGCTATCGAGGACTTGCATTTTCTTGGTGATGTTAAAAATCAGTGTCTTGTGTACTTTTCTCTTCAGTAAACCCAAACTGCCTTATCTGATATTATGCTATGTTTTTTAAAGAAATCTAAAAGGGGTTATAATAATAAGCAGGGGTCCTACAGCCTGTGCCGCATCCCGCATTTCGATCGCCATTTCACCCCATAAAAGGCGCACTTTCAATATTTTTTCAAATAATTTAGATGAACTCGAAGTTAGTGAAATTGGTCTATTATTTTTACTAGAGTTTTCATTCCGGACTTGTGTGTATCGGTTTAACCACAGTAATTTTAAATTCTTGAGGACATTCTCCAGATATCATAATATTTACTAAATGACATACGAGTGGAGTGATTTCATCCTGACATCCTGTATTTCCTTCAACGTGCTCGCCTCTAGTCAATCTATTCCCGGAGATTTACCTGACTTTAATGGCTGTATTATCTGTCTTATTTCATCATTTGCTGTTGGGCCAAGAAAAATAGTAGCAAAGTCCATAGGTCGTGCAGAAAAAAGATCCTCTGAGGATTTAATTTGTTGAGACAGTTCGGCTGCTATCCGCTGGAAATAGCGATTAAATATGTTAGCCATCGAACTACTATCTTCCACTAGCTCACCCTCCCACACCAGCTCTTTTATGACACTCGATTTTCCCCTTTATAGTCCAGTAAAATTAGACGAAAAAGGCATCGAATTATGCAATTCATGCGGAAAAGAAAATATTTTGTGTGGGGGTTAGGTGGTCAATGGAGAGTTTAAATCCAAAAATGCGACCTCCTACCCCTTGTGAATTAGCCGCCATATTGGTTTTAGGGGTGGATGGGGTTTTTGCACTTTACGACGTTAATTCGCGTTTTACCGAAAAAAGTGTCATTACTTACTTTATTCAGAAAAACATTCTCCACAAATTTGCATATATGACATTTTTTCGTATTTGCAATATTTAATGAACTACAGGTGATTAATTAAGAACAAGGGGGATCAAAGATTGGTATTTTCGGAATAACTCCTTTTTTTCAAGTGCAATCAAAAAATTGTTCCCACAAAACTTGTAGCGCTTACAATTACGAACATTTACATAACAATATCTCATTAATCGG
Source organism: Malachius bipustulatus (assembly GCA_910589415.1). Lineage (NCBI taxonomy): Eukaryota > Metazoa > Arthropoda > Insecta > Coleoptera > Melyridae > Malachius > Malachius bipustulatus. The sequence goes on from OU342633.1 coordinate 8,933,543, forward strand.
ACCAATTATTGTTGCGCAGTAGTGCGTCGAAGTCATTAAGGTGAGATCGGCCCCATTGGGTCTCTCAGGTAAGCGATAACCCACGCCGACTCGCTTCAAATAGGGCTGCCGTATATAGATAAGATTTGTCTGAGATGTTGTTAAACGAATAAAAACGTGTCTAGACAAGCCTAGAAAATATATGCTCTTAAAAAAAAAACATTAGCCTGTCCGAGAAAATTGGGAAACACATCCCTAAAAAAATTATTCGATCAGTTGGGAAACGACCAGTGTTCCAAAGTGAGTGACTGCTTCGTCTGTAAAGAGGCCTTGGACCTCGGCGAAAATCGCGTTATTAAAGAAAAAGGGGTACTAACTCTACGGAAATCCGCGAAGACGAGGGGAGACAAAGAAAATGAGCTCATGTTAAACGACGTTTCGACAGTGACTGTGCACGTGGCTTGTTACAAAAACGACACCAATCCGAAGCTGGCACTAGCTGCAAGGTACGTTGATAAATTTTTCATGCTGTAGAAATTGTTAAATGTTATATTTTGTAAAAAAAAACATTTATATCATTTTGCAAGATATTCACTAATTATCATATATTATTATATATTTTCTCATATTTTATACATATAGTTGTGAATAATATTTTTCACGGCGCTAGGGTACATTTCAAGAATAGATAGTGATTGTTAATAATTTCTCTAAAATTCGAATTTATCTCATACCTATCTGTTGACAGTATTTCAATTTTTACTGCTACTGGCCTCCAACAACTCTCATTAATTTCTATCCATATTTCCGTTAATTCCCAAATATTCCTATTAATTCCGATAGATTCACAAAAACTCCTATATCCATTCTCATCAATTTACCTACGTTAATTTCCAAATATTTTCATTAGTTTGTTCTCATAGATTTTTTATGATTTCGATAGATTCTCATAAACTCCAGAATCAACTTCTTCTTATTCCCACCAATTCCCGGATATTTTGATAAATTCCTATATATTCTAAAGTAGTCTCATAATTTCTCATCAATTTTCATTAATACCCATGTGCAACTATAAATCCCCATAGATTCTAAGAAGTCCCATTATTTCCTATCAATGTTTATCAATCCCCATGTGCAACTATTAATTCCTATAGATTTTTTTTTAAATTCTATAGATTGACATGCACGTTTTTATCGATTTCATTCATTTCCCATGTGGAAATCTATTTCCATCGATTTCCAACAATCCCTACGAATTTCCATTATTTTCCGTTGATTCCCAAATATTTACATTCATTCTCATGGATTCTCATTATTTTCTATAGGTTCCCATTGACTCCAGAATCAACTTCTATTAATTCCCATCGATTCCCGTGAATTCCCGAAAATTTATATGAATTCTCATAGATTTTCGAGGAGTCCTATAGATTCTCATTCAATTCTGTAGATTTCCATAGACTTTTACATCGATTTTTTTTTCATCTCATACAGTGCTATCAATTCCCATCGATTTCTATCAGTTTCCATATTTGTAATTCCAATGAATTGGAGGAATGGAGATGCTACTCCAACAGCAGAGAGAGGTGGCTCGGCTCCCGAGATTACTTCACTCTTTAAGTTCCCCAAAGGAAGACGGGACCTATGAAAAAGAAGAAAAAGAAATATGCTACCAAATTATAGCAGAGGAGGGATGAAAGATGGAGGACGCAAGGGATGAAGGCATCTTCAAGGCTTTTATGGTCCTAAGATTCCACGCCCTACGTAATAGGAGGAAGGCGATTGCGATCCCAAAATCGGAGGATCCAAATGAGAGGCAGGAAAAAATCCTGGGGTATATCTTCTCTGACGGCAGAGTGCTGGTGGAGAGATACGCTCCTGAAGATGTAAAAACCCACGCAAACATGGCTAGGACAAGAAAAAAATCAAGAGCCAGCACAAGCGTGCCTACAGAGACTGGAAATAGAGCAGAGAGAAGGGAGGCGATTAGAATCTTGGTGACAGAAAAATCATATGCTGAAGTCCTGGGAGATTTAAAAGAGAACTCCAGCTTGAACAAATGGGGGTGAGTGTCGACAAGGTGACAAAAACTAGGGCAGGAGAGGTTCTGATTACAATTAAGGAGGATAGGGAAAAATTGAAGACCCTACAGACGGAGATCAACAATAAAATTCCGGGTGTAAACGCCGCCATACTCACGGACAAGAAAATCGTCCATGTCAAGGGGATGGAGATCACGGCCACAAGAGAGGAAGTGAAAACCCAAATGGCCAAAAGCCTAGGGATTGACCCGACTGTGGTAAAGGTCGTCAACATTCGCCCAGCGTATGGGGACCGACAGAATGCGACGGTGAAGATGCCCTCGAAGTGGGCGCAGGAAATCTGCAACATTGGTGTGCTACAGGTAGGATGGGCCCGCGCCAAGGTCACGGAAAGAGCAAAGACCAACAAGTGCTTCCGATGCTGGATGGTGGGCCATAGCAGGGCGGAGTGTAAAGGACCCGACCGCTCTACCCTCTGTATGAGGTGCGGCAAAGCGGGACACCTGGTAAAAGACTGTACAGAAGAGGCACACTGCCTAATATGTAAGAAGATTGGACATGCGACCGGGGCGAAGGGATGTGGTGGAGGAACGCACCACCAACCAACCCAATGTGCATGACACATCATCCTATTTCAACAAGGTCTGCAGCCAACTTGAAAGTGCTGCAGATCAATACCGTGTTGGCTCTAAAAAGGGCAAGTGACATCCATGCCGACATCCTTATCATGGCGGAACCGAACAAGAAAGCCATGCGCGACAACGGGTGGCTGCTCGACTCGGCTACGGACGCGGCGATCAAGGTTTACAACAAAAACTTGGACATCGGCAAGTCGGGGGGAGGAGAATTCCAATTTGTATTTTTCACCCGGAGGAGCTGCAATCCAACTTCCTCATCGACATTCGACTTACCAAGGGTGCTGCGATCATCCTCGTCTTTTGATTTTCAACGCCTGTGTCTCTTTTATGGAGAAATCGTCGACGACGCAATTCACCGCAGCGTGCGACTTGATGACTTCGACGCAGTACTGCGCAACAATAATTGGTCCGATTAGTAAGATATTTCTATGTAAATGTTCGTAATTGTAAGCGCTACAAGTTTTGTGGGAACATTTTTTGGATTGCGATTGAAAAAAAAGGAGTTACTCCGAAAATACCAATTTTTCATCCCCCTTGTTCTTAATTAATCACCTGTAGGTCACTAAATATTGCAAATACGAAAAAATATTACATATTATTATGCAAATTTGTGGAGAATGTTTTTCTGAATAAAGTAAGTAATATAACACTTTTTTCGGTAAAATGCGAATTAACGTCGTAAAGTGCAAAAAAAAACATTCATCCCTTAAAACCAATATGGCGGCTTATTCACAAAGGGTAGGAGGTCGCATTTTTGGATTTAGACTCTCCATTGACTACCCAACCCCCACACAAAATATTTTATTTTCCGCATGAATTGCACAATTAAAACCTACTTTGACTAGACTATTACCAGTTACCACACAAATCATCCTCCACCCGCTACAAATGCGTACCATTATTTGCCCTCCCTCCCATTTACAAGTTTACTATAATAAGCTTTATTAGTCTCCCTGATAAGTTTAATTAGTAAATTCCTATAATTCCGGAACCTATCTTTTAGATTTAGACACAGAATAGATACAATATATAATATATAATATGATATATCGAAAGACACATCTGGAGGATGAAATTGAGGACTGCCATCGGTCTCGGGATGTTGTTAAAAATATTCATCCGGTGCACAGTGACCCGGAGAACATCGCTACATCTACCGATGGATGACGGAACTACCGACATGACGGCAGCTCGCGCCATTCAGAGAAAGTGGCCTCGTGCAGTTTTATATGCTATGAAGCATCGACTTTTCGTCTGGCTATGCTGCGCAGCCAGCAGAGGTCACCATCATTGCCCAATGAGAGTATAATACTTAGAAAAATATTATGACCGAGCCATATGTATGAAAACAAAAACATGTCGGTAGTTCCGTCATCCATCGGTAGATGTAGCGATGTTCTCCGGGATGTGAACCGGATGAATATTCAATTCATTGTTTGAATGATTTCTTCATTAATTATTTACGTTCGTTCACACCTTGACATTTAACTGTTTGATATTTTATGCTGAAATGAAAAATTTTAATTCGGACGGTTAGTATGACGTCACATATGACTTTTTAAACTTAATCGTACCATACCAGCGAAGTTATCTCTGAAAATTTCAGTTTAACTGCTTTAAAAATGCGCCTTAAAATGGAATAGAGCAGAGAATATTATAAATTCAATAAGAAAATTTTTCAGGACTATTAATGCTCTAACTATACTTGCAGCCAATATTATAAAGGCTCATTAAGATAACGGGCAGATTTCTGTGCTCGTTTTTGAAGCTAATATCGACGTCAAATGACTTTTATTAACATTTTTGTAATAACTTTCATGTCAAGAATAGATAAATTTAAAAAATTTTCACTTAGACTCCATACCTTCTTCAGAAATAGCCACAGAAATCTGCCCGTTAACTTATTAAGCCTTTATAATACCCGCTGTTAGACTAACTAACACACAGAGCCATCTAATAATATCTCGATGTCAGTGTGTTTGTCTGCCTTAGGAAGTCCTAGGTTAGAGCATTAATAGCCCAGAAAAATTTTCTTCATGAATTTTATAATATTCATCGAGATGAATAATAATAATTACTCAGGTAACAACAGCTTTATTAAAAAAAAACACATACACACACATAAAATCAACAACCGATTTTCATTACACATATTTCAACTCTCTACTTATAAAACTTTCTAAAAAGGCATATTATTGTAGCTCGGTTAGTTTGCTGTATGGAAAAAGTTTTTTTTTTATAAAAAATATCAATTTATAATTTACAAAAAGCCGAACAAGTTTTATTTATGGACTATACATTCTTCCAGGAATCAATCTTTATATGTATAGTTTGGTGGCACTTTAAAATTGCTCTTTTATTACGAAATTTTTGTTCTTGAATTTTGTCACTTTGCAAGTTACTATAATAAATAATGTCTTTCATGCTATTGTCATACTCCCTTATTACATAAACTATTTTATCAATCAAATTAAAATATATCATTATAACAGGTCACTATAATATTAATTGCACTTTTGTACTATTACTTCGTTCTGCGGATCTCAATTTAACGAATAAACGTAAACATCTCTTGAACCCATGGGAAAAGTATTTCTATAATTTGAAGTTACCGCAGCTTTCTCATTACTGGTGTCGATACAGTTGAGTTCATCGTCACTTTCGGCCACATGTTTAAGTTTTCTGAACGCTGTGAGCTGAAAACAAAAAATAGTAACGTCTGAAAACTTCTTCAAAATAAATCAAGAAAATGTATAACTTGACAATAAAATAATAAACTTTTTGGTACAGTTAATTTTGTGCGCGACGTTTTGCGCGACGTTTTTGATTTTGTTAATACACGATCATCTGCAGCTGTGACAGTGGACGAATATCTCGATTAAGTTAAAATTCGACTATTACAGGTGCCTTTTCATACATCAGTGCTTCACAACAGTAACCGATAAATTCAATAAAACGGAAACCATAAAATTTGAAAAAATAAAAAAACAGGTCGATTTTGTTTTTAAGTTGTTCAACTTTTGACAAAATATTCGGGTATACAGGGTGATGCGCGTAAAAGTTTCAGGGCGCGGTTTCTGATTCACTCAGGATGCTTGGCTTTATTATCAGAAATACGCGCAGTTTCACCAACCTGTCTGCTGTGAAATCGCTCTATTTTGCGTTTGTTCGCAGCAAACTTGAGTATGCTTCTGTTGTTTGGAATCCATATTACGAGACTTACAAAAGTAGTATAGAGAGAGTACAGAGGAAATTTTTAAAGTTTTTGTTTTTCAAGAGGCACGGAACATATCCGGATAGGGGATACGATTATGGATTGCTTCTTCGTGAATTTGATTTTCAGTCACTTGCCAGTCGAAGAACAGTGTCAGGTTTGGTCCTACTGTATAAATTAGTTAATAGTCGCATTGATGCTCCTGTGGTCAGGGATATGTTGGAGCTCCACCCAGCAAGAAGTGTTTCTAGAACGCACCAAGTATTTAAGTTGCCTATAGGGCTTACACTAACCTCATGCTAAAGTCACCTTTATATGTTATAGCAAGCAGTTATAATCAGATCTCTGCACGGTGTGACATCTTCAGCTGTACATTGGGAGCCTTGTTGTCTGTTGCTAAAGAGTACTTTTGTAAGCCATAATAGTATACCTGTTGTTTTTTGTTTTTCTGTTTTTTTTACCGACTGCTTTTACCGACCACACTAATGCATATTTAATTATTATGTTGGTTGATTAATTATGAAGTGCATATTATGCATGTTGATTTTATATCGAGATGGACTGTTATCGGTTTGGCAATGTAGAATCACCTTTTACTTTTTGTGTTTTACTATTGTTGATTGCTAACCTTGTAATTGGAATCTGTATTCCGTTGGGTGAAAAAAAAAAAAAAAAAAAAAAAAAAAAAAAGTGGCGACCTCATCGGATTTTTTTTTTTAATGACAACCCTTGTTTTTTATTCCATTTTTTTATACTTTATTCAATTGCCAAAACGCCGTCTCTTATCAATGCTTACGATAGAGAAAGAAGAAGAGGGGTCAGTCCGGTGTCTCGACACGAAGGTTAACAGAGGGGAAGACAACAAATTGAGGTTGGATTGTTTGATTGTTTTACAAAGTCTGCCCAATCACATGATCACACGATATACAAGGTGTTGATTTTCAGAAAGGGCCATAGGGAATAGAGTATAGCATTGTAAAATGTAAATGTTGCTTAGTTTAACGTTACATTCTAATAATATGGACAAAAATAATTGTCAAAACGTAGAAACGTCATTATTGTTTAGGCAAGGCATGCTATTTTGTGATTAAACATTAACAATTAATTGAATAATTTTTACTGAAGAATTTTAGAAAACAACGTGAAATTAAATTAATTTCTGATGTCAAGCGTTATGCGCAATAATTGATTCATTTTGATACCAAAACCATTTCTGTCAGTTTAAACGGCGAGCAGGAATCCTCAAAAACTACTTTCGCAATGCTTATCCCCTATGGCCCGCTTTGAAAATCAACACCCTGTATAGAAACATTAAAAACTGACTTCTCCCAACATTCATTATAGCTTAGGCGACAATAATAATATCTCACCTGTTCTTGAGAGACAGATATAGGGTCCTTCATAAGAACCCATGTGACGCTTTCATTATATGGTGGCGTAGTGAGAGAACCATGATAAGTATAGTATTTGGTGCATCCACATACCGTTATTCCATTCAAGTCGATGCCTGTTTTCAATTTAATATTTTGTTGCTTGTACTGGATAGAGGGTAACTGTGACACTATCTTTGCCAGTTCTTCGTTTTCTTTGCCAATCTGTAAAAATTAGTTATTATATTAACGAAAAAAGTACCCAGTGAATGTAATGCGAATAAATATAGCGCACAACTCATCTCCAGAGCTCGGTAAATTACCCCTTTTCGAGTAATGAGGTCCAGTTATTCCCTGTATTAACTCCCGTCCAGACGAACAAAGCTACCAGTCGAGATGTCATATTCTGAATGTTTTGTGCAGTTCTGATCAACTTTTTAAAGTAACAATTGATATTGTCAAAAAAGGCACTTTACTAGTCGACAAGATTCGTGTTTTTGAACAAACCTCGTATATTTACGACATTATGAAGAATAACTTTTTTTTAATGGATAATAAAAATGTTTCTCATAAGACTCCAACTTACGTAGACACACTGTAGGTTGATATGAACATGAATATATTATGAATATGAAAATTTGGAGGATGACCTAACCTGACCTTACCGGATGTACTAACGCAAAATATTTACAATCTTCTATAATATCTTTTACCTGCGTACTTGGACGGAAGTTAAGGCAGAGGCCTACACAGGGTGTTGTGGTTTGTTTGTTCATAACTCCGGCAAAAGATAGAACATGTAAAAAGAATTGTACTTTTTTCTATTAAGTTTTGTGGTTCGCGAACAATATTAGCGAACAATGTTCGCTTATATCCTACCCTAGTAACATTTTCAGATAACATCGTGCAGTTATTTCACGGCAAATAACATTGTTCGTCTGAATTATCTGCTATCCACTGGGTGTCGGTATCTTCAAAGAAAATAACATTTTATAATAACATAATATAATATAATCTAATTAAATTTAAAAAAAAATTCAAAAGAAATTAAAAATATTTTATTACAAAAATGCTACTATAGCTTAAATGAATATTTGAACAATTCTTTGGATTTATAATTTCATAACTTTATTTCATAATTTCATAATTTTATAACTTTATAACTAATTGTACAATTTATTATTTTCCACAAAAAATACAATAATATGTATTTATAATAAGGAAATAAATGTTATTATTATTATTATTATTAATAATATTTTAAATCGGCTATTAGTGAATTATGAGCATGAAGTGGAATAGAGAAATGGTTTTTGATTTAATTGAGCATTATGAAAACCACGACTGCCTCTGGAATTTCCGTTTAAATACGAATACAAAAATCTCAATAAGAAAAAGGATGCTTGGAAGATCATTTCAACGAATTTGGGTACTGATGTCGAAACAGTTGAGAAAAAAATGAAATATTCTAGCAGCGTATCGGCGCGCAAAGAAGTAAGTTTCAGATTCAATGAAAATTGGTACTGGTGCAGAAAAAAAATATGTGTACAAATGGTTTGCGTATTCAAAATTGTCCTTCTTGAGCGGATTCAATAGAAACCAAAGAAAACAAGAGTTTTTTTAAAATCTCTTGATGCATTAATATGATCGCTGCACTACATAAAATTAAAATCATCTTCACTACTTGAAGAAGACATGACTTTCTTGTACTAGTGAAGCTGGAAAATGAAATAACATAAGAACTAGTGTGTACAGTGATGTTCGCAAACATTTAAATAAATACAATGTTCACGAACATTGTTTGCGAACAATAACTTTCGGAGCATTGTTCGCGAACAACGTTAGCTAACATGTTCGGCTTGGTCTGTACTCGGCTTTAAACGTTTTATTTTCGGGATAAAGGGTGGTAAGCTATTGAAGATATTTTTCTCAATTTTGGTGTAGGTTAATATTAATAAAGGGATAAAATTTTGAGGTACAAAAAAACTTCTCAGAAGAAACCAGTAGTTATGGGGATTATTTTTTCTTTTAGGGCACTGAAAAAAATAAAATTTTTAAACTTATTTCGAAATTTTATTTTATTACTTGCGAAAAAGATGCTCTCAGTAAAGGTCTCTAGGAGGCTTAGTTTTTGAGATATTTTGATTTATTTTATGAAAAATTACAATAAATAGCAACAATAAATGCTGAAAAAATATCAATTTTTGTGATACATTTTCTTAAAGAATTTGAAAAATATAAAATTTAAAAATAAGTTTATAGAATACTGTCTTATCAACTGTCGACGCTAAGAGACACAAAATAGTGAAATCTAAGAACACTTCTCTCTTGGGAGTTTGCAGTTTTATGATGTAATCTCATTTACAAAATATTTCAATAACAAAGCCTCCTAGACCTTTACTAAGAGTATCTTTTTTTTCAGGTAATAGGTAATATAAAATTTCTAAATAAGTTGTAAAAAATTGATTTTCTCCAGTGGCGTAGAAGTTTTGGAACTTAAAAGAAAAAACTATCCCCATAAGTATGCCACTGGCTTCTTCTGAGAAGTTTTTTGTACATCAAAATTGAGATAAATATCTTCAATAGTTTGGAAGATATTCGATGAAATTGATTTTTTTCTTCCAAGTTTCCCTATATCTCGAAAATAAAGCGTTATATACACTGTCAAGGATTATAATACCTCAAAACTGATTTGTTCAAGCTGTGAGGTGTGCGTGCACCCATGAAAATATAATATTTAGGTATATTGTAGTTAATATTCTATTCAAAACTTAGTGTAAATTAGTGAAAAGAAAAAAGTGGAAACACTGCATAAAACATTGGCAATAAAATTAAGCACTTTATTAATATCAAATTTATGACTCTATACATCGCGTTATTAGAAGAGATAGAGCCACGGTTTAATGTGGAATGTTTTTTAGAATTTAATGCTCGCAACAATTCTCATTTCAAATTAATTCTGATCGTTTTTAATTTTGAGATATTTTGATAAAACAACAAAATTTGTCGATTTTGATTTTTATTAATAAGTCAATAACGCCTAATGCGACCGCTTTTAAACTTTTACATTGTTGAAGCACTTTTTTAAGGCAATTTTTTTAATCCAAACACAAACCTCCGATTGTCAATTGTTTCCAAGTTATTGGCGCTATCTTTTGTTTTTCTTTTTCACGTCATCCTGTATTAAAAAAACTAAGGAAACCAAAAATCAATCACATTCAATAAAAATTCTTCTAAATTTTCGTCTTCTTTTTCCGAAAACAAAAAGAAAATTTTATCACCGAACGACGTCATGTGACGTCGCAATATAACGTGATATGGCTTGACTTATGGTTATTTATGGCTTTCGTTTGAAGAAAGGTTTTTCTATTTTCGAAAAAAGAAGAAAATTTTTAAGAATTTTTTTTAATAATGTGATGATAGATTTTTGGTTTCCTTAATTTTTTTAATACAGAATGACATTAAAATCCAATATGTCGGCCATAAGAGAAACCAAAGATAGCGCTAATAACTTGGAAACAATCGACAATCGGAGGTTTGCGTTTGGATTAAAAAATTGACCTAAAATATGGTCTGAAAAATGTAAAAAAAAGTTTAAAAGCGATCGCATTAGGTGTTATTGAATTATTAAGAAAAATGAAAATTGGCAAATTTTATTTTCTTCAAAATATCTCAAAATTGAATCGGAATTAACTTGAAATGAGATTTGTTGCAAGCATTGAACTCTATAAAGCATTCCCCATTTAACCGTGGCTCTATCTCTGCTAATAACCGATATACCAATGGTGCGAGCATCGAAATGTGAACACACTGTATAGCACATTGCTTAATAATACAAAATACAAATAATATTAATAACAATACGTCAAAATATTTTGACGAAAGACAACAATAATTATAATTTAGTTAATATGGAAACTATTTTGTATTAGGCATGTCCTATGTACAGAGTAATGTAGGAGTGCCCACGACCAAAATTTTTGTCTCATAGCAATACGACCAAAACCGCATCAAATTAATAGATTCGATTATCCTGAACCCGAAAATCGCAATCAGAAGTTTTCCGTGTATCGTCTGACCTGATCAAATTTTCGAAAATGTCAAAAATTTTTACCAAACTGTATCATAGCAATCCGTCTGATTTTCAGAATACATATAGTTAAATGATAGCTCTAAGATATCGAAAAAACGTTTTTCATGTTTGCGTAGCGTGTACCCGGGAGGCCACTTAAAAAAATTTGAAATGAGACCAAAAAAAAGTGTCATAGCAAAACGTCTGAAAATGATTTTCACGAGTGAATTTGGGTCAGTGTATGCGAAAGAATCATTTTTCAGAAGAAAATGTGAGCACATTAAATTTTGAGATCGTTTTGAAAACGTTAAGAAATTTTACCGATCGGTAACATAGCAATTCGTCTGAAAATTGTTAGACGTGATAAAATAAGTTGTCTAGGTGTAGAAAAAAATTATATCAGACAAATTCAGTGTAGCAATAGGCTACACATATTTTATAACCACACAGCACATAGAAATTTGAACGAACGCAATGAGCGTCGTTACAACGGTCAGAACATCCTGCTGCCGGATGCGCTGTAGTGAAGCGAGGGACAGGAGCGTAAATGAATTGCTGTTCTTGCCATAGGAGTGTAACAAGCGCCGGGGCGTTTGCCGGGCGACTCCGGAACGTTCTTTTCGTTTTTGTGATTATAGGCGACATCGGAAATGTCTGAAAACAGTATTTTAGCAATCCCGGAAGCCATACAAAAAGTTTAAAAAAATTGAACCTGGTTGCTATAATACAGTTCGGCTAAATTTTTTGTCATATGCTATACGCAAAATGTCTGAAAACAAACATTTTCGTTATAAAATGACAAAATCTATGCACATTTTCAATATCAGACGTAATACGATAATACCGTCTGCCTATTTTTTTTTGACAGCAGAAATGGACTCCCACACAGTTGCTACATTTTTGACCGTTACCAACCACCTAGTAGGGTTCAGGATCATCTTATCTAACGACTTGATATGGTTTTGGTCGTGGGCTCTCGTACTATATGGTCAGTCGTCCGGTATTTATGGTCCTATTGATGTTTTAATAAAGGAAGTAGTTATTTCATATTAGAGAAAATAAATTAAAATCACCGTTAAGAATATTCCCAGCACGCACAACCCATCTTTGTGTTCCAGGGCTTCTTTAAAACTCTTGTATTTAGTAGAATTCCAGTGAACTAAATGCAGCTGAAATAAAAGTTTTAGGTAAATTATTTGGAAGTTTTGAAAATCAAAAAAGTTATACTCAGAGCTGTCGTGAGGATATGTATATGTAGGATTACCCAAGTATAATTTTAGGTTAAATTTACGTCTATTTTACTTTGAAGTAAAGTTTTTGGGAATAATGACTTAATTGGTCTATGTCCATTCATATGGATAACTGTAAATGGTAAATTTTCCGACTTGTGGTCTTCAAAGATTTTTTTACTTTCAAGGCGAATATAGGGAAATTAATTCCCCACCCTAATTTACTTATTATGGACTGTGTGGTTAAAATAACTATGAAGTTAGAAATAGGTAAGCAATTATATCAATCCTTATGGTTAATCTGGTCATTAAGAACATTTATTAGACAAATTAACTTATTATTTCCTCTAACGTTTACTTATTAGTTATATAAAAAAAAATTCAAAGTAAAAAATTGACTAAAGTTTTACTTCATAAAATCCTTGAAAGTAGAAAGTTAAGTAAATTAAAAGTAGGTTTGACTAAAATAGGACAGAATTTCTTAAACTTCATAGAAATTACCAATTTTGTTACTTGGGTAGAATCAGAGTGATGACTCATAATAATAGGTAAAGTAAGGGGATAATATATTTAGGTACATATACACAGATTGCTAACTCAAGATATCGGGTGATCCACAAAATTTTTCATCAACTAGTGCCTTGGAAAAAATGAAGCATGTCTGCCAGTCTGTCACACAAAATGCAAACTATTGGTAGGTGTGCTCAGGTGCAATGAGCTCAGACATGACTGGAATAGCTATCTCTCTCTTCCAAGGCACTAGTTGATGAAAAATTTTGTAGATCACACGATATAATACCCATATGGTATATTTCAGCCAAAGTGACCATGACCTCATTGATAACAAAAATGCAAGTTTGCCAGCTTTCAAGATCGGATGACATTAGGCAATTTAAAGGTTATGTGAACTTTTCTTCTTCTTTTTTTAGTCCGTGCAATTTTATAATCCATTTAGTCATCCTTACTTACTCAGTTTACAAATTAGGTATTTTAGAAGTATGAAACTTTAGGATATAACCTAATTTCCTCTTATTTAAAGAAAATAAAAAATAAAATAACTCAACAAATCAATACATTAACATAGGCCTATACAAATCTACCTCTGTAAGCATGAACAAATATAACTTTAAGTTTATGACAATATTTTAAGAAGGGCCAGTTACTTAACAATCACTCGCGTAATAATATTACAAATTTTCCTTTTTGTGCTTTTTCATCACTATAACAGGATATTTGCTGGCCAGTTTTCTTTTTGGACTGGATCATGTTGCTCTAGAATTTGTCTCAGAACTAGTTAACACGGGAGACACTTTTCAAACTTAAGTTTAGAGCCGATGTCGGATTCATAATAAGTGTCTTTGTCATTGAAATCATTTTCCAGATCACAATCAAGGTCTTTAATGTCATCTTCTAGAAAAGAAAATTGTGGAACGTTCTTTTCGTTTTTGGGATTATAGTAATATAGCTCGGCAATTTTTTTTTATTTTCAAAAATGCGCCCGGGCCATATGCTATGCGCAAAATGTCTGAAAGAAAACATTTTCTCCACAAAATGACAAAATCTATGTACATTTCCAATATTAGACGTAATACGATGATACCGACGGTCTATTTTTTTTACATAAGAGAAACGGCCTCGCGCATTTGCTACATTTCTTTTCGTTACAAAAATCCTATTTACAGTTACTTAGTAAATTTTTGATCACATTTGGATGACCACAAACTTACATAATGACTGAGCCAAAAACAAGATTGAAAATCATTTTATCCTAATATAATTTCCATAATAAAAGAAAAGTCATAATCTTGTGTATATCAATATTAACTATCTATACTTTGGGCCTCTAAAATTCACGACAGCTAGTTTCATCATAATCACCTCTCCAGAATATTTTTTGCCATCTATGCTATGTTCTGATCCGTTTTCATCACAGTTACCCCAGTGGCAATGGAACTGTTCCAGCACGTATTGATTTTCTCCCAGAGGTCCTCCGAATATAACTGTAAATAAATGGAAAAAAAGGTTAATATGTTGAAAGAAGTTATGGTAAACGTTTACAAAAGTAACTGTTGACGGCTTATCGACCCAGAAGAAACGCTCGACAGAACAACCTTCAAATGCATTACACCAAGGTCTCAAGAGGCGTGGTGTCTCGTCTACATTAGACGGTTGAAATAGAGACCTGTGAAAGTAGAAGTGGGACCCTCGCTGACGAGATGTGTGGTAGGCCGGGGCTGCCCGCAGAGGTGTGTACTTTGGCCGGTGCTGTGGGATATCGTGGTGGACAACATGTTGCGGAAATTGAACTGCGAGGGTTTCCCTACAATCGGATACGCGGATGATCTGCATCCTGATAACTGGTAATCAAGAGACCGTTTGATGAGAACGCATTAAAAATGCTCTGGTGACCATCACAAACTGGTGTGATCAACACTCACTCTCAGTAAATCTACTGAAGACTGAATTGATGGTATTCACCAGAAAAAGAATGCTTAACATACTCAAATTACCAAAATTATTTGGTACGCAACTTCAGCTTAATGGACATGTTAAAATACTTTGGAGTGGTCCACGACCAAAAGTTAAGCTGGAACAAACACATTGGAACCAAAATAGAAAAACCACACGTTGCACTCTGTCAGTGTCACAGAGTGATGAGGAACACATGGAGTTTGTGACCCAAAATTTCTCTGTGGATATACACAGCTACACTAAGATCTATGCTATGCTATGCCTCACTTGTCTGGTGGCCTAAAACGAGATAAATCTCAGCGAAAGCATAACTAGAGCGTGTCCAAAGAATAGCATGCGCTGAAGCCTTGTATGAGCATTTCATAACACCGTAAAACTTTGATGGGTTAAAGGGTTTGGTGAAGATAAAGGAAAATGACCCAGCGAGGGTCAACATTAAACCCTATGGGCCCTATTTGCGTCTCTGGCACAAACTACTAATGCCCTAACCATAGATATAACATATAAAGAACAAGTAAAATTATGACGAAACCTTAAGACATGCCGCCAAGGAAGGTTAGCAATTACTAACCCTGACCTGGAAAGGGGTAAATCTCTCCCACAGTTATCAAGAACAAGTCCAAGACTCCGAATAGATATTTACTATGCAGGCTACACAAACACCTTCATACGATCGGGAGAACACGGGATCAAATGTGCAGAGGGTGTGGAGAAGAAGACGAAACTGCAAAACACATGCTCTGCGACTGTCCAGGGCTGCTACCAATATTGGCAACCATATTGGGAGAAGTTTGACCTGATGTGGCCAGAATTGGGTAGACCCCGCTGGCTCGTCCTTCTGTACATCCGACCAATCGGATCTTGGCTAGAGGATAAGTAGGTGGTGAGGTTGTCCACTCGAAAGGGGGTACAAAGGACCCAATCAAGGCCTAGGTGCTGGTGAGAAGTAATCGTATCTGCAGCAATCCAGATACAGTTAATATGATAGGGCACTGGCTACTGGCTTGCCGCTGCTTAGGTTCATTTTCTCATTAATTTCTGCGTCTTTCGCTCTTTTCGAGTCACTCAGTACCCATACCTAGTAGACTTTGACCAAAATTAATTGGCTTGGCCAAAATATTGCTGAGAACCTGAAGAATTTGAGTGGTCATGCTTGGTACGTGACTCACGAAGGAAAGCGAAAGTACAGTTTCAGAGCACACAGATCTGGTTTTCTTTTTCATCTTCCCAATTTCACGACCATGTGAAAATTTTAAATTTGATTTTTTTTGCATTTATTTATTCTTCAGACAGTGGTTGATTTTTCGATAAAATTCGCTGTGTACCGATAGATCAACCACACCCTGATAGAATCTGGAGATGAAACTTTGGACCTCCCACCCTCACAGTTCCTGTAATCGATGGGTTAATTAGGCGTTTTTCATGAACCTGAATATAAATAATATAATAATCCTGCATGGAATACCAAAATTATTTATTCCTTATATCATATAAAAGTACCTACCTAGGTAATCAGTCTGTGTGAAGAATGTTGTAAAGTAAAAATAATACAGGGTGCTGTGCAAGAGCCTTAGGTCATTCATAAATTAAAAATGGATTGACTAGAAGTATGAAAATTTGCACATATGATTTCAATTTCGATGAGTTGAACTAAAATATTTACAACCCCTCACCACTTCTGGTTATACCGGAAGTAGCTATCAATTTTCTTTTTCAAAATAGAAAACTCTCTATGTTATTACATTTTCAGATTGCCCGAAAAAATTCGATAAGAGATTTTACATTTTTTGAGGTTTGTAACGAGTTGTAGGTAAGAGTAATGTATGTAAACCGTTTTCCGATATTTTGAGCCGCTTTCAATAAGCTGCATTGAAAATTGAAAATGAATATTTTTAAGCTTTGAAAGTCACTGTTACTAAATTTTCTCAGAAAATGTAATAATTTATACAGGATGTCCTATTTTAAAAAAGAAAGTTGTTGGCTACTTTCGGTAGAGTCAGAAGCGGTAGGGGTTGTAAATATTTTAGTTCAGCTCATTAAATTTAAAATCCTCTTTCCGTGCAACAGTCCTATCAACAGTCCAATCCTTTTTCTATTTACGTATACCCTAAAAGGTTCTCGCGGCGCAGAGTTGTGTAGTAAGAATTATTAGTTAAGAATAGTAGTAGTTAAGAATTATTATAAATTACCTGATTTCTCACTGTTTGAACTGGCTTGCCATCCATGCCCAGTATTTGATATCAGGATATCTTTTTCCACATGGTAATTCCACTCCAAAGTAATGCTTGATTTTAATTTCTTCACTCTATTTGTCTCAATATCAATAGGACTTTGATGATCTCCGATTGTTTTAAACTCTGAAAGTAAAGAAATGCAAGCTTTTCAGTTAATACATTTCTGATTCGTGGCATGGTAATAGTATATCGAGTAGTATATTATTATATGAGCGATTATGAAGCCATTATTCACGAGTTTTATTATTCTCTCTAAAGCTCGTGGCATTATCGTCATCAAGTGAATAATGGCCATAATCGCGAATGTAATACTACGCTTTTTCTACTCTTTTATATACAGAGCGCGGAAAGTCTGGCAACAAAAAGTGACAACACTGCATTCGATACACTTCTTTAGGAAGAAAAACAGTATGTATATAAACAAAATATATTTTAGTTGACTTATCACATCCCTATTTCAACAAGGATGCCGTCTTGACAAATTTTATCGAACTCAAGGAATAGGTAGAATGCCTGTAATTCCGTAAAACCGTTCACTCAATCCGGTTTCAGATGCGGTTTGACGGATGCGGCAATTCGCCCCGAGGCAATCCTATGCAATACTCAATCTCAAGTATATTCCTTCAGCATATTCCAGAAATGACTGCAGTTTCCTAAATTGTGTTTCAGATTCTTAGTCAGTATAAAATCATAATTATTATCGTAATTTCCAAGATTCCGATTGAGCTACTGCCTGTCCTTGAATAGCCTGTATAACATCGATAATTACGTAATAAAACATTTCTAATAATTTTTTATGACCTTCTGTTTAATTTAATTGAGCAGTTTGATTT